>WNGS01028583.1:9892796-9903471 GCA_020271785.1 Procambarus virginalis | reverse complement strand
AACCAGTGACAAATTAGGTAATGAGGAAACAATATCATATACAGCACCTTGGCATTACTTAAGTTCCGCTGACTAAATCATCTCATTAAGACACATAACAGCACCGACCTCCTGGTATAAATGATGCACAACAGTACCAATGATTTATACAGTAGCAATAAGTTTCTATGAAGTTTTTCAAGGGAAACTATAATGTTAAGTATGTCGCCTATGCCACTTATTTAATAAGTCAATATTGACCTATACGAATTTGCGAGGACGGGTTGATGTATATATATATATATATAATATATAATATATATATATATATATATATATCTTTTATATATATATATATATTATATATATGTATATAATATATATATATATATATATTATATATATATATAGTATATATTATATATTAAATATGACCGAAAAATAAGATTAATAATTCTAACACGAATTTTCTCTATTTTCCTTATGTTTCTTCTTTTTACTGGTGACGGTAAATGAAAAATCAATTCTCCAAAATTCATTTTTATTTCTAGTCTGACGCGACACTTGAGCGCGTTTCGTAAAACTTATTACATATTTCAAAGATTTATGTTTATCTACACAACTTATACCTGAAATGCGAACAATTGGCTCTTATACCTGCATTTGGGTGAGGTGATGTAATACATAGTGGGTGAACAGAAGGAAGGGATAGTTTGAAACTGGGTACAAAAGAATGCATGGAATACGGGGTATAGATTTGTAGAAGTTGGGTACAAATAGAACTGCCAGAAGGCTATTGGCCCATATTTCTTGATGCTTTCTATATTAGGAGCGGAGTCTTGAAGTGTGGTAGAATATAGTTGTGCGTTAATTGGCTGTTGATTGCTGGTGTTGACTTCTTGATGTGTAGTGCCTCGCAGATTGTCAAGGCCGCCTGCTGTCGCTGTATCTATCAATGATTTCTGTGTTATTTGTTAAGATTTCCCTGGTGATGGTTTGGTTGTGGGAAGAGAATATATGTTCCTTAATGGAGCCCTGTTGCTATGCATCGTTAAACGCCTGGAAAGAGATGTTGTTGTCTTGCCTATATACTGAGTTTTTTGGGGCTTACAGTCCCCAAGAGGGCATTTGAAGGCATAGACGACGTTTGTCTCTTTTAGAGCATTCTGCTCGTGTCTGGGAGAGTTTCTCATGAGTAGGCTGGCCGTTTTTTTTGGTTTTATAGTAAATCGTTAGTTGTATCTTCTGATTTTTGTCTGTAGGGATAAACATCTATTAACAATATCTTTCAGGACCCTTTCCTCCGTTTTATGAGCTGTGGAGAAGAAGTTCCTGTAAAATAGTCTAATAGGGGGTATACGTGTATACGTATTAGTTGTCTCTTCAGAGGTTGCATGGCATTTCACTTTCCTTCTTATGATGTCTTCAATGAAACATTGGAGAAGCCGTTGTTGACTAGGACCACCTGCCTTACCCTACAGAGTTCTTCATCGACTTACTTCCATCCTGAGCCGTGGCTGAGAGCACGGTCGACATAAGCGTTAACAACACTCCTCTTCTACCTGTCTGGGCAGTCACTGTTGGCATTTAGGCACATTCCTATGTTTGTTTCCTTAGTGTAGACTGCAGTGTGGAAACCTCCGCTCCTTTCCTTGACTGTTATATCTAGAAAGGGTAGCTTCCAATCCTTCTCCATCTCGTAAGTGAAACGCAACACATAATTCTGCTCAAACGCCTCTTTCAGCTCCTGCAGATGTCTGCCATCAGGTACCTGTGTAAAAATGTCGTCAACATACCTGCAGTATCTGGTCGGTTTCAAGTTCAAGTCGACTAAGACTTTTTTGTCGATAGTACCCATGTAGAAGTTCGCAAACAGGACACCTAGGGGAGAACCCATGGCGACCCCATCTACTTGCTTATACATGTGCCCATCCGGCTCAAGAAGGGTGCCTCCTTAGTACAAGCTTGGAGTAGTTTCCTCAGGATATTTTCTGGTATGTCAAGAGGAGTAGAAGCCGGATCACGATACACTCGATCCATTATCATCCGATTGTTTCATCCACAGGTACGTTGGTAAACAGTGATTCTATGTCCAACGAGCTCTTATCCCTGTGGCTCATATATATGTGTGTGTGTGTGTGTGTGTACTCACCTATTTCACCTATTGTGCTTGCGGGGGTTGAGCTTTGGCTCTTTGGTCCCGCCTCTCAACTCTTTGGTCCCGCCTCTCAACTGTGTGTGTGTGTGTGTGTGTGTGTATAAAAACTTGTCTAGGTGGTATTTTCAGGAAATGTCATGACAAGAGGCCATACAAGGAACAACAATGAAATGGAAATTACACAGTATACATATGAGTAATACATCCAAGCCCTAAATGTATACATTCTCCATCATGGTACACATAATGTTTCCTATAAAGCATCACATACAATAAGCATACGAGGAGATTTTTCAATCTACATGACATTAGGCTACTGCTATACTCTAGACTTATAATATATATCCACCAATACATAGTACACTTCTTTGATACAAAAGTATAATATGGTGAGTTACGTATGACATACATTGTCAATTCTCGAATTACAACAATATACTGTCAAAGAAGAATTAGCTAATAATTATAATATTCTTGACTTGTATGTCTTGTAACCTTTAAATACACATCAAGCAAAAAAAAAAAAAAAAAAGGGAAGGGGGTGGTAGAGAAAAGCACACAGAAACTGTATTGGAGGGGACCTACATTCCCTCCAATGCGTTATGTGTGGTTTCCTCCGAGGCTATGGGTCCCCCTTCTTCCAGCCAGAGGTGGGTACTCCCTTCCATATTCATTGTATATATATACAACGTTTTCACATGCGATTGACCTTGGGCTTCATTCCTCCGGATAAGGAATGTTTCAAGTTTGGGAATATATTCTTAAACCCTTTCCCTCTGTTCACCTTGCAGATGAAAAGGTGTTCCTGGGAGATAGTTAGTACCTGTGAGTTATCTAGGTACCTGGGAGTTATCTAGGTGCCTGTGAGTTATCTAGGTACCTCGGAGTTATCTAGGTACCTGTGAGTTATCTAGGTACCTGGGAGTTATCTAGGTACCTGGGAGTTATCTAGGTACCTGGGAGTTATCTAGGTACCTGGGAGTTATCTAGGTGCCTGGGAGTTATCTTGGTGCCTGGGAGTTATCTAGGTACCTGGGAGTTATCTAGGTACCTGTGAGTTATCTAGGTACCTGGGAGTTATCTTGGTGCCTGGAGTTATCTAGGTAGCTGTGAGTTATCTAGGTACCTGTGAATATGTAGGTACCAGTGAGTTATCTAGGTACCTGTGAGTTATCTAGGTGCCTGTGAGTTATCTAAGTACCTGTGAGTTATCTAGGACCTGTGAGTTATCTAGGACCCTGGGAGTTATCTAGGACCCTGGTAGTTATCTAGGTACCTGTGACTTAGGCAGCTCTAGTGGGTTACAACGGCCAGCCTTCATCTTGAGGCACTCCGTTAAGAATATCTGTCTTACTGTTCATGAAAACGGAAAATTATTACAAAATGCAATCATCTATTTCCCTTAAAAATAAAAATAAAACACTTGGAAACTCCCCACCAAAAAAATATTTCAATAATAAAATTTCGTATGGAATGCAAATACAGATTTTCCCAGACATAAATATACTCCCTTATGAGTATATTTATGAGATTAATATACTCATAAGGTTTCAACAGACATGCAGCAAGACATGGATGTGTATCACTAGACTCGCTGATGTTGGCGGTCTCGGGATGAGGGCAGCATCCTCGGGCTAATGCTCTCTCAGAACCTTTGTCAGCGGGATAAGAAGATTTCTCCCTCCATTGCGTAAAGCACATTACTCGAGCGATCAAACTCCTGACGTGGCCGGTTGGGCCGCGGCGGCCAGGAGCCGGTTGGGACCCAAGCTGACAGGAGCCGGTTGGACCCCAAGCTGCCAGGAGCCGGTTGGACGGTGGACGCCCGGAACAAGAACTGCATCAATGAACATTTAACATAACAACAAAGCAGCACGAGGACAAGAGCAAGCGAGAGGCGAACACATACCAGATAATACTGACCCAGAAGTGAAACCATTACAAAATGTAATTGGATATGAAAGAGCCAAATTAGATATTCAAATAGAGGAGAGGAAGCAGGATAGAGGACGGCGGCTGTGTTGTTAGTAACGACGCTTCACGACAACGACAGTTCAGGGTCATTATGTACTGTAATGGCACTAGGGAGAAGAGGGGAGAGAGAGAGCTGTCATCTGGAGCCTTTCTCTCTCTTCCTGTCTCTCTGTCCCCTCGCACTTCTAGCGTCCCCTAGCACCTCTAGCGTCCCCTCGCACCTCTAGCGTCCTCTCGCACCTCTAGCGTCCTCTCGCACCTCTAGCGTCCTCTCGCACCTCTAGCGTCCCCTCGCACCTCTAGCGTCCCCTCGCACCTCTAGCGTCCTCTCGCACCTCTAGCGTCCTCTCGCACCTCTAGCGTCCCTCGCACCTCTAGCGTCCCCTCGCACCTCTAGCGTCCTCTCGCACCTCTAGCGTCCTCTCGCACCTCTAGCGTCCCCTCGCACCTCTAGCGTCCTCTCGCACCTCTAGCGTTCCCTCGCACCTCTAGCGTCCTCTCGCACCTCTAGCGTCCTCTCGCACCTCTAGCGTCCCTTCGCACCTCTAGCGTCCCCTCGCACCTCTAGCGTCCCCTCGCACCTCTAGCGTCCCCTCGCACCTCTAGCGTCCCCTCGCACCTCTAGCGTCCCCTCGCACCTCTAGCGTCCTCTCGCACCTCTTGCGTCCCCTCGCACCTCTAGCGTCCCCTCGCACCTCTAGCGTCCCCTCGCACCTCTAGCGTCCCCTCGCACCTCTAGCGTTCCCTCGCACCTCTAGCGTCCCCTCGCACCTCTAGCGTCCCCTCGCACCTCTAACGTCCCCTCGCACCTCTAGCGTCCCCTCGCACCTCTAGCGTCCTCTCGCACCTCTAGCGTCCCCTCGCACCTCAAGCGTCCCCTCGCACCTCTAGCGTCCTCTCGCACCTCAAGCGTCCCCTCGCACCTCTAGCGTCCCCTCGCACCTCAAGCGTCCCCTCGCACCTCTAGCGTCCTCTCGCACCTCTAGCGTCCTCTCGCACCTCAAGCATCCCCTCGCACCTCTAGCATCCCCTCGCACCTCTAGCGTCCCCTCGCACCTCTAGCGTCCCCTCGCACCTCTAGCGTCCCCTCGCACCTCAAGCGTCCCCTCGCACCTCTAGCGTCCTCTCGCACCTCTAGCGTCCCCTCGCACCTCTAGCGTCCCCTCGCACCTCAAGCGTCCCCTCGCACCTCAAGAGTCCCCTCGTACCTCTAGCGTCCCCTCGCACCTCTAGCGTCCCCTCGCACCTCTAGCGTCCCCTCACCCCTCTAGCGTCCCTCGCACCTCTAGCGTTCCCTCGCACCTCTAGCGTTCCCTCGCACCTCTAGCGTTCCCTCGCACCTCTAGCGTCCCCTCGCACCTCTAGCGTCCCCTCGCACCTCTAGCGTCCCCTCGCACCTCTAGCGTCCCCTCGCACCTCTAGCGTTCCCTCGCACCTCTAGCGTTCCCTCGCACCTCTAGCGTCCCCTCGCACCTCTAGCGTCCCCTCGCACCTCTAGCGTTCCCTCGCACCTCTAGCGTTCCCTCGCACCTCTAGCGTCCCCTCGCACCTCTAGCGTCCCCTCGCACCTCTAGCGTCCCCACGCACCTCTAGCGTCCCCTCGCACCTCTAGCGTCCTCTCGCACCTCTAGCGTCCTCTCGCACCTCTAGCGTCCTCTCGCACCTCTAGCGTTCCCTCGCACCTCTAGCGTCCCCTCGCACCTCTAGCGTTCCCTCGCACCTCTAGCGTTCCCTCGCACCTCTAGCGTCCCCTCGCACCTCTAGCGTCCCCTCGCACCTCTAGCGTTCCCTCGCACTTCTAGCGTCCCCTCGCACCTCTAGCGTCCCCTCGCACCTCTAGCGTTCCCTCGCACCTCTAGCGTTCCCTCGCACCTCTAGCGTCCCCTCGCACCTCTAGCGTCCTCTCGCACCTCTAGCGTCCTCTCGCACCTCTAGCGTCCTCTCGCACCTCTAGCGTCCCCTCGCACCTCTAGCGTCCCCTCGCACCTCTAGCGTCCTCTCGCACCTCTAGCGTCCTCTCGCACCTCTAGCGTCCTCTCGCACCTCTAGCGTCCTCTCGCACCTCTAGCGTCCCCTCGCACCTCTAGCGTCCCCTCGCACTTCTAGCGTCCCCTCGCACCTCTAGCGTCCCCTCGCACCTCTAGCGTCCCCTCGCACCTCTAGCGTCCCCTCGCACCTCTAGCGTCCCCTCGCACCTCTAGCGTCCCCTCGCACCTCTAGCGTCCCCTCGCACCTCTAGCGTTCCCTCGCACCTCTAGCGTCCCCTCGCACCTCTAGCGTCCCCTCGCACCTCTACGTCCCCTCGCACCTCTAGCGTCCCCTCGCACCTCTAGCGTCCTCTCGCACCTCAAGCGTCCCCTCGCACCTCAAGCGTCCCCTCGCACCTCTAGCGTCCTCTCGCACCTCAAGCGTCCCCTCGCACCTCTAGCGTCCCCTCGCACCTCAAGCGTCCCCTCGCACCTCTAGCGTCCTCTCGCACCTCTAGCGTCCTCTCGCACCTCAAGCATCCCCTCGCACCTCTAGCATCCCCTCGCACCTCTAGCGTCCCCTCGCACCTCTAGCGTCCCCTCGCACCTCTAGCGTCCCCTCACACCTCAAGCGTCCCCTCGCACCTCTAGCGTCCTCTCGCACCTCTAGCGTCCCCTCGCCCCTCTAGCGTCCCCTCGCACCTCAAGCGTCCCCTCGCACCTCAAGAGTCCCCTCGTACCTCTAGCGTCCCCTCGCACCTCTAGCGTCCCCTCGCACCTCTAGCGTCCCCTCACCCCTCTAGCGTCCCCTCGCACCTCTAGCGTTCCCTCGCACCTCTAGCGTTCCCTCGCACCTCTAGCGTTCCCTCGCACCTCTAGCGTCCCCTCGCACCTCTAGCGTCCCCTCGCACCTCTAGCGTCCCCTCGCACCTCTAGCGTCCCCTCGCACCTCTAGCGTTCCCTCGCACCTCTAGCGTTCCCTCGCACCTCTAGCGTCCCCTCGCACCTCTAGCGTCCCCTCGCACCTCTAGCGTCCCCTCGCACCTCTAGCGTTCCCTCGCACCTCTAGCGTTCCCTCGCACCTCTAGCGTCCCCTCGCACCTCTAGCGTCCCCTCGCACCTCTAGCGTTCCCTCGCACCTCTAGCGTTCCCTCGCACCTCTAGCGTCCCCTCGCACCTCTAGCGTCCCCTCGCACCTCTAGCGTCCCCACGCACCTCTAGCGTCCCCTCGCACCTCTAGCGTCCTCTCGCACCTCTAGCGTCCTCTCGCACCTCTAGCGTCCTCTCGCACCTCTAGCGTTCCCTCGCACCTCTAGCGTCCCCTCGCACCTCTAGCGTTCCCTCGCACCTCTAGCGTTCCCTCGCACCTCTAGCGTCCCCTCGCACCTCTAGCGTCCCCTCGCACCTCTAGCGTTCCCTCGCACTTCTAGCGTCCCCTCGCACCTCTAGCGTCCCCTCGCACCTCTAGCGTTCCCTCGCACCTCTAGCGTTCCCTCGCACCTCTAGCGTCCCCTCGCACCTCTAGCGTCCTCTCGCACCTCTAGCGTCCTCTCGCACCTCTAGCGTCCTCTCGCACCTCTAGCGTCCCCTCGCACCTCTAGCGTCCCCTCGCACCTCTAGCGTCCTCTCGCACCTCTAGCGTCCTCTCGCACCTCTAGCGTCCTCTCGCACCTCTAGCGTCCTCTCGCACCTCTAGCGTCCCCTCGCACCTCTAGCGTCCCCTCGCACTTCTAGCATCCCCTCGCACCTCTAGCGTCCCCTCGCACCTCTAGCGTCCCCTCGCACTTCTAGCGTCCCCTCGCACCTCTAGCGTCCCCTGTCACCTCTTGCGTCCCCTCGCACCTCTAGCGTCCCCTCGCACTTCTAGCGTCCCCTCGCACCTCTAGCGTCCCCTGTCACCTCTTGCGTCCCCTCGCACCTCTAGCGTCCCCTCGCACTTCTAGCGTCCCCTCGCACCTCTAGCGTCCCCTGTCACCTCTTGCGTCCCCTCGCACCTCTAGCGTCCCCTCGCACCTCTAGCGTCCCCTCGTACCTCTAGCGTCCCCTCGCACCTCTAGCGTCCCCTCGCACCTCTAGCGTCCCCTGTCACCTCTAGCGTCCCCTCGCACCTCTAGCGTCCCCTCGCACCTCTTGCGTCCCCTAGCACCTCTAGCGTCCCCTCGCACCTCTAGCGTCCTGACTCTTCCTCATCCAGGTTTTGGTATTTTAAATCACTTAAATTCAATATTACTACTTTGTACCTGAAATTTACATATGCCTTGGGCATTTCTACAAACAAAATCGGCTCCGAGATTGCCTCAGACTCTTGAGAGAGGAGCCTCGGTAGACAGCTATTTAGAAATCACAAATTTCCTCTCTATCACAAACAAGCCAAATTGCTTCCTGCATTGTAAATGTTTTTCGCCAACACTGATGTTGTAAAGTTATTTGTGGAAGCTGTTGACTGAAGCACGCCGTGTGAGATGCTGGTCAACATGAGCTGTTGCAGCAAGATTGTGACTAGTTGCTGCAAGATTGTGGCCAGTTGCAGCACGATTGTGGCCAGTTGCTGCAAGATTGTGGCCAGTTGCAGCAAGATTGTGACCAGTTGCAGCAAGATTGTGGCCAGTTACTGCAAGATTGTGACCAGTTGCTGCAAGATTGTGGCCAGTTACTGCAAGATTGTGACCAGTTGCTGCAAGATTGTGGCCAGTTACTGCAAGATTGTGGCCAGTTGCTGCAAGATTGTGACCAGTTGCTGCAAGATTGTGGCCAGTTACTGCAAGATTGTGACCAGTTGCTGCAAGATTGTGGCCAGTTGCAGCAAGATTGTGGCCAATTGCAGCAAGATTGTGGCCAGTTGCAGCAAGATTGTAGCCAGTTGCAGCACGATTGTGGCTAGTTGCTGCAAGATTGTGGCCAGTTGCAGCATGATTGTGGCCAGTTGCTGCAAGATTGTGGCCAGTTGCAGCACGATTGTAGCCAGTTGCAGCACGATTGTGGCCAGTTGCTGCAAGATTGTGGCCAGTTGCAGCATGATTGTGGCCAGTTGCTGCAAGATTGTGGCCAGTTGCAGCAGGATTGTGGCCAGTTGCAGCAGGATTGTGGCCAGTTGCTGCAAGATTGTGGCCAGTTGCTGCAAGATTGTAGCCAGTTGCTGCAAGATTGTGGCCAGTTGCAGCAAGATTGTGGCCAGTTGCAGCAAGATTATGGCCAGTTGAAGCAAGTGTTACGAACCCGACTCTGCCGTCGGAGCACGGAGCAGCGACATCAACGCCATCTGTGAGTCCGTTCCCGGAACCCCCAGAACTTGGACGACGCCATCTAGTGGTGACAGGACTATACCAGCCAGAAATGCTAGATTCTTGTCCTGGTAGCTCGAGAGGTAGTCGGTGCTGACCTCTGGTGAGGTGGTGCTTAGAAAATGAGCGCCATCTGTTGTAGGTGGAGTCGGGTGTATGTGTCTAAGCAAGTAAGTGTTGTTTCCTAGTGTCCCAGTGTACTGATGACGTGTCTGTATTCACAGAGTCGACGTAGGGCTGCTGTGATACGAGGATAGTCAGTCTACCCAGGGCAGCCAAGGTCTCTACACCAGTCTGCTTTACGGAAGCAGTGAGCCACCGCCGGAAGAGAACTGTGAAGTGTTCTACTGTCTGCCTGTGGAGTGCCAGTGACGGGATTCGCCGTACCCGGGGCTGGCTAATAGAAGAGACGACTGACTAAGGTGCTGAAGAGGAGAGTAACCAGCGAGTTGCACGAAGCTCCTGCCTAGGGCTCGCTACCCTAGTATTTGCACGTGAAGTGGCCCAGCAGCGCGAGGCTGATTGGTATCTGCCAGCACCAGGCTGGACTGTGATTGTGGGCCTTCACGTGAAAGCACTTAGAGAAACTGTAGTTGGGCTGGCCCGTGGCCAGGGTAGACTCATTGTTGTTTCCCGGTACCTGCTGAGGACAGTACTATGGATGAAGAAACATGATAGCTTATAAGACTGTATCGCCAGCATCGAAGAGCGCTTAGTGTTCCATAAGACACTATTGTACATATTAGGTGTACTAATACTTTTGTTAGGAATCTTTACGAGGTGATGGTAAAAGTTATCATATCTAAATATATCGACATTTTATGAAGTGTAGTATTTAATAAACCCCCTTTTGTTTACATGCCTTACCGAGCTCACTCCTTGAAAGCCACTACAAATTTGGGGCCGGATACCAGAACTTTAGTACCACAGAAAAAGAACCCGGTGCGACCCATTGTGGCCGTAACAGCAAGATTGGACCAGTTGCAACCTGTCGTCCTACAACCTGTGGTCTGCTTATGTATGTGTGTGAGCGAGTTGGAGTGAGGTGTGTGTGTGTGCCTGAGTGGTGGGGCGGGAGGTAGGAGAAGGAAAAAAACAAAGAAGAGAAGAGGATGGAAATGTCATTAAACAACAGGGTACGAAAAAGACACGAGAGAGAGAGGACGCAAGAATGTAATATCAGAGGGAGATGAAGGCGCCCAACATGCGGCTAATGGAAAGTTAAAAGTGTGTGTCTTCAAGCGCGTGAGGATAAGCTTTAGACCTCCTCACCTCTCTTCTCTCACTCCTCAACTCCCGACCTGCCCTCCTGTTTT
>WNGS01028583.1:9874273-9886814 GCA_020271785.1 Procambarus virginalis | reverse complement strand
CCCCCACTGCGCCCCTCTCCCTTGTTTATGGGAAAAGCATTCTTCATATTTGGGTTAAATCGAAGGTTAGATAAAGTGCGCATAATGCGTGCGTGTGGCACTAGAGCATATCTAAAGTGGCCTGTGTACGCCCCTACTTGTAACATGCGAGAAGGATAGCCTAACGTCTGGCTGATCAAACTTTGAAGAATCGGTTAAATATATTACAAAATCTATATGCAGTGGGTTACTAGTTTTAACAACTACAAAATTCACAACTAATTTAAGTGTTTTAATAACATAACTAAAAATCGGCAGACCAGAGATGAAATTCTAGCAATGTGTAACTAGTGAAATTTTCTACAAATTATGACTAGGTTGTTATAATAAAATAAATAATAATGTGTTTATTCAGGTATGGTACATACATAAGAGATTTATAAAAATTGATATTTATAGAGCTATACATACAATGCTAAAGCCACTAGTACGCAAAGCGGTTTTTGGCAGAAAAACATTAAAGACGTAAACTATACTAATTAAGAGTTTAAAGTACTAAAAGTTAAAAATGGGTTGAACACAAATAATAATAACGGGGGGAACATGGCTGAAGAAGCAGTCAGCACAAATACAATTAGGTCGACAAACAGCGTTGTTAAAAAAAAAGACATGGGTTTACAATATAGGGTAAGGTATAGGTTACAGGGAATTTATTAGGTAGTGATTCGTTTTTTATCTTAAACTGGTTGAGAGAGGTACAGTCTTTAACATGATTTGGAAGGTCATTCCACATTCTGGGTTCCTTGATTTGTAGAGCATTTCTAGTTTTAAGTTGTACTCATTGGAAATACAAAATTGATTAATCCTTGCATCAGTCCTATGGTGCTGGGACTGGAGTGCAGTTTTGTGATTGTGACAGGAGAGATTGGTCCACATCTCCCATGAGGTGTGGAGCGCGTCTAAGTAACTGGGCCATGATGTCTCTTATGCTTTGTTTATCCAACTTGCCACTAACTACCTGAAGTGTCGTTAGGGTAAATACTTTAGTTTTAGGACCCCCTCCCACCCTCCCATCCGCCCGTTGGCGTCGTGAGGGGGCTTAGTAGACGGCTGCCGGAGTGTGATGCTCCGTGGGACAGTCCTCTGTCCTTTTATGGCCTTGCACTCCTGCTGCTGTCTTCTCTAATTATGCCGGATCGCTTTTCCTTTTCCTTTTGTTTCGTTTTTCTCCCCCCTCTTCTCCTATCTGCTTGTCGTTTCCTGCCGACCTTTTGCTTGTTTTGGATTATTCCTTTGGACTTCTTCTATTTTGACGCCCGGGTGCTTGAGGAGGCATACTCTTGCACCCGTAGAACTGTAGTACCCAACGTCTCGAGCGAGGGGAACCTTTTATTGTCAATCCCCCTTTCGTCGCTGAACCCGATCTCGACGGACTGACGGTTCTTAAGGTGGCGTTTGTGGGGCGTATACTCACGACGCACCCCTAGGGGCCCCGGCATGATCGGCGATAGCTTCCTGTTGGGTGTCCTGCCTCTAATTGTGGCTCCATGGTGGGTATGGGGGCACATTCGTGGATGAATTCCTCTTTTCGTCTCTATGTCGATTGATGTTTCTGTTGTACCCTCTCAGGCTCGTGGGGTGGGCGACCAAGCCCCCGAGTCGGCCTGTATTGGAAGACCAGGCTCTGTAGCTCCCGCTGCGTTGGGCCCCGACCTTGCTCCTCCTTTGACCATCCTGACTTCTTCCCCCAGCTCCCCTCCCTCCTCTGTGGTTGGGTCGAGCCTCCAGCCCCCAGTGGTGACCACTTCGTCCCCTGGTGCGGCTAAGTCTCTCGTTGTGACTACTGCGCCTTTTGTCCCCTCTCTCTCAGGGGTTCTCAACGCCGTCAGCGCCACGGCCGCACTCGCTCGTTTCCTTCCTGTACTGATGCGTATCAGGCCTTGTTTGGTCCTGCTTCATGGGCCAAATACTTTGATCTCCTCCCTCTTGATTCCGCGCCTCCTGACGATTTCTCCCTCCATCGGCATCTCGTTGATTCCGTGGATGCGTCTGTCACCTTCAACCCCACTCGTCTCGGTACACGTGTCGTTGCTGCTCCTTCTCAGGATGCAGCTTCCCGCTTGGCTGCCTTATCCTGCCTTGGCGAGATCCCTGTTCGGGTCTCTAAGAACACTCGGTTGAATGCCAGTGTTGGCACTATTCTCCTCCCGCCCCATGTTGCAACCGGTGTTCGGAATCTGCAGGACTGCCACGATGACATTCGGCATATCCTTGATGCCCAAGGCCATTCTGTCCTCCAGGTTGACTCGTTTACTCGTCCCCCTCGTGGTCGTCGCCGTCAACCCCTTCGAGTTGTGAAGATCACCTTTGATGGTAGGACCCTTCCATCCTCTGTCATTCTTGCTGGTGCCAGGTGCTCTGTCCAGGAGTATATTCCTTCTCCTCGGCTTTGTAACAAGTGCTGGAGGTTTGGGCATGGTGCCCTCCGCTGCTCTGGGACTGTCTCTCTCTGTCCTTTGTGTGGGGGTGAAGGTCACTCTAAGTCGGAGTGCACTTCTCCCCAAGCTCGCTGCCTCAACTGCGGTGAGGCCCATCCTACCTTCTCCCGTGCCTGTATCCATTACAAGCTTGAGGCAGCCGTCCTCAACTTGAAGCACCGGGAGCGTTTATCTTTTCCTGAGGCGAGGCGCCAGGTTCGCCGGCTCCCGCCTTATGCTAACGTCTCTTATGCTCGCGTGTTGCGCTCTTCCTCTCCTCGTCCTTCCCACCTTCCTCAGACTCACAACCGTTTCCGGGCCTTGGACCCTGATACGCCCACTGCCCCTCCTCTGTTCCTTTGAGTTCTGTCCCGAAGGGTCCCCCTCCTGGTCCTCTGTCTGGGGTTCCCCTTCTTTCTACCCGGTCTGTCATGTCTCCTGTGTCTTCTTCCTCGTCTCCCTCCGATCCTCCTTCCCATCCTCCTCCTCCATCTATTGACTCTCCCCGCCGCCTGTCGGTGCAGGCGGATGTCCATCGCTCTCCTAACGGCCGTCGTGTGTGCTCTCGTTCAGCTTCTCCTGTTGAGACACTGGAATCCGTTGCCCGGTACGTAGTTGCTGGGACACCGGTCTCTTTAAGTCAGAAGCGTAAGCCTGGCTCCTCTCCTTCCTCCTCCCCGGCGGGTAAGAAGGCTTCGCTTTCTTCCTCGCCCCTACTACTGGCTCTATTGCTCCTTCCCCTCCCATTTCAGTGGTTGCGCCCCCTGTTCCTGCTATGGAGGTTTCTTTGGCCCCTGCTTCCCTTTCGGTTGCTGCCCTTGCTGAGGTGCGCTCCCCTCTTTCTACTCCCCCTCTTCCTGCTGCTGTCCTTGACTGCTCCTCTCCGTTGTCTCCTCCTCTTCCTCCTCCGGACCCCGCCCGCCCACCTCTGGTCTGTTCTCCCGCTTCCTTCCCTCCGTCTTTGCTCAGTTTACCCATGCCCCCTAACCCTGACTTTGCTGACCCTGATCCCGACCCTGATATTCTTTAACGTGCTGTGTTGCTCTTTCGCCTTTGTTTCTTCCTTTTCTCTGTTGTTGTCCTTTCTCTTCTCGTCGATGTCTATTCTTCAATGGAACGTTCGAGGTTATTACGCCAATTTCCTCGAACTCCAACTTCTGATTTCGCGGTTTTCGCCCCTTTGTGTCTGTCTCCAGGAGCCGATGCTTGGTGCTCGTCCTGGTCGTTTTCGTGGCTATTCCTTTCTCTCCCCCCCCCCAGCCGTTGCTGGGGCTCCTAATTCTTCTGCTCTCTTGATTCGCGCTGATGTTCCCTTTGTTCCTTTACTTTTTCCTTTGCCTCTCCATTGTTCTGCTGCTCGTATCTTTGTGGGGAAATGGTACACAGTTTGTTCCATTTATCTCCCCCCGAGTGTCCCGCTTTCTCTTCCTGATTTGAAACACCTCTTGGACTCCTTGCCGGAGCCTGTGCTCCTGCTGGGTGACTTCAATTGTCGTCATTCTCTTTGGGGTGATGTTCTGACGAATACCCGGGTCGCCTTCTTGAGCCGTTTCTCCTCTCTTCTTCCCTGTCTCTTCTGAATTCTGGTGAGCCCACTCATTTGGACTCTCGGACTCGCACCCTTTCCTGTCTTGATCTTTCTCTCTGCTCTTCTTCTCTTTACTTAGATTTCACGTGGCAGGTTCTTGATGACCTCCATGGCAGTGATCATTTCCCCATCCTTGTTTCCTTTTTCTCTTTTCGCCCTTCCCTCTCTTTCCCTAGGTGGCAGTTTGCTAAAGCGGACTGGAACCTATTTACCCTCAGTGCTGCTCTCTCTGACCTCTCCCTTCTGCCTCTCCCTCGCGCTCTCCTCCTTTTTCATGACACTGTCTTCGACGCTGCCCTCCGCTCTATTCCTCGCTCTTCCTCTCGGGGTCCACGGAAGTGCGTTCCCTGGTGGAATGCAGACTGTGCTCGGGCTGTCCGCTGTAAGCGTGCAGCCTGGAAGAGGCACCGCCGTCGGCAGACGACCGATTCTTTTCTTTTCTTTCGGAAAGCGAGTGCGGTGGCCCGTAGGGCCATCCGTACGGCTAAACGTGAATGTTGGGCTTCTTATGTCTCCACAATTACGTCCGAAACTCCCCTGCCACAGATCTGGAAGCGTATCCGCAAGATAGCGGGTAAGTTCGTTCCCGATGTTTCCCCGGTCCTTCACCTCCGTGGTACTCTTGTGGCGGACCCGTTGCAGGTCGCTACCGAACTGGGTTCCCACTTTTCTTCTGTTAGCTCTGGTCTTCATCTTCCCCAATCTTTCCTTCTTCGTAAACCTGTCCTTGAGTCTCGTCCTTTAGATTTCTGCACTCGTCTTCGACTTTCCTATAACGATCCCTTCTCTCTCTCTGAACTTCGTTCTGCCCTGGCCCTCTGCGGTTCTACGGCGGCGGGCTCCGATGGTATTCATTATGAGATGCTTCGCCATCTCCCTCCGTGCACGTCTCAGTATTTACTGAGTCTGTATAATCGGATCTGGGAGTCGTCGTCAGTCCCTGAGGACTGGCTCGATGCCGTTGTCCTCCCTGTTCGCAAACCAGGGTCTCTGGGAACTTCCCCTAAGGACTTTCGCCCTATTGCCCTCACAAGTTGTGTCTGCAAACTCTTTGAACGTATGGTTAACGTTCGTCTGATGTGGTTCCTGGAACACCATCACCTCCTCTCCCCTTCTCAATTTGGTTTCCGCAAGTGCCGCAGCACGACAGATGTCCTGGTGAACTTGGAGGTCTATATTCGTACTGCTTTTGCTGCGAGGACCTCCGTTGTTGCCGTCCTTTTTGACCTGGAAAAGGCTTACGACACCACTTGGCGATATCATATTCTATCCCAGCTTCATTCTTTTGGCCTTCGTGGTCATCTCCCTCTCTTTCTCCGCAGCTTCCTCTCTCGTCGTTCCTTTCGGGTGCGCCTTGGTACCGCTCTCTCTGCCTCTTTTCAGCAATACGAAGGTGTGCCCCAGGGTAGTGTTCTGAGCACTACTCTTTTTCTGGTTGCCCTCAATGGTCTTCTTTCCTCTCTTCCTTCAGGTGTCTTCTCCGCTCTCTATGTCGATGATCTTACCCTTTGCTGTCAGGGTGATGATTCGCCTCTCCTTCAGCGCCGGCTTCAACTTGCGATTGATGCCGTGTCGTCTTGGGCCACCGATCATGGCTTCAAGTTCTCTACTTCTAAGACTTGTGCCATGTCTTTTACTCGGAAACGGGTCGTTCTTCGTCCCTCTTTGTCACTTTATGGTCATCCCCTTGAGTACAAAGATTCCGCGAAGCTTTTGGGGTTATTCCTTGACACTCGTTTGTCTTGGTCTCCCCATATCTCTTACCTCCGTGTTGAGTGCTCTAAGGCCCTTACCCTCCTTCGAGTATTGTCCCATACTTCTTGGGGAGCGGATAGGCGCACTCTCCTTGCTTTGCATTCCTCTCTCGTCCTGTCTAAGCTCGATTATGGTTGCCCTGCTTACTCTTCTGCTTCTCCTTCTGCTCTTCGCCGTCTTGATGCTTTGCACCATACTGGGCTGCGCCTCAGTTCTGGTGCCTTTCGTTCGACTCCCGTCCTTAGCTTGTATGTTGACACTGGCTTCCTGTCTCTCCAGGACCGCCGTGATCGCTACTGTCTTCGCTATCTTGCGCGGTCCTTGCAACATCCTTCCTCTCGCCTCTGTCGTGCTTTAACTTTTACCCCTCCTGCGGTTCCTGTTCCTCTTCACCACCTCCCTCTTTCTGTCCGGTTATCTCGCTTACAGGATTCTCTTTCCGTTCGTGTTTCTAATGTTTCTCCTCGTGTTGTTCCTTCTTTGCCCCCGTGGAGAGTCCCCCTTCCGCAGTTTTGTACATCCTTGACCCGCGTCACTAAAGCTTTTACCCCTCCTACGGTTCTAAAACGCCTTTTCCTTGAGCACTTTTCTTCTCACTCCCGCTCCGTTTCTGTCTTCACCGATGGGTCTAAGTCTGCGGACGGTGTTGGCTACTCTGTTGTTTTTCCTGATCGCACTTATATGTGTCGCTTACCTCCGGAGACTAGCATCTTTACAGCGGAGCTTTATGCTATTCTCTATGCTCTTCGTCTCCTGCTTTCTCGTTGTCAGTCTTCCTTTGTGGTTGTTGTTGACTCTCGTAGTGCCCTCATGGCTCTCGGGTCCTTTAATCCGGTTCATCCAGTAGTTGTCGAGATCCAGCATTGGCTGTTTCTTGTTCACAGTAAGTTTAAGTCGGTTGAGTTTTGTTGGGTTCCCAGCCATATTGGTGTGTCTTTAAATGAGCGTGCGGATGCTGCCGCCAAGGAAGCTGTCCGCTCTTGTCCCATCTCTCGTAAAGGTATTCCTTATTCCGACTTTTACCCGGTTATCCATTCCTCCATCCTTACCCGTTGGCAGGCTTCTTGGTCGTCTGTTACTGGTAACAAACTCCGTACTCTTAAATGTTGTGTTTCCTCGTGGCCATCCTCCTACCACCGTAACCGGCGGTGGGAAACTGCTCTGGCGAGGTTGCGTATTGGCCATACTCGCTTAACCCATGGTCACTTGATGGAGCGCCGCCCTGCTCCTTATTGTCCTAATTGCATTGTCCCTCTTACGGTCGTGCATGTCCTTCTTGAATGTCCTGACTTCCGGGACGAGCGTATGTCTTGCTTTCCGACCGCCCCTCGCGGTCACTTGTCCCTCATAGAATTCTTGGTGACTCGGATACTTTTGATATCGTTCGCCTTATGCGTTTTTGTTCTCGTATTGGCATCCTTGGTGATATTTAGCGCCCTCTGATTATTCCGCACATTTGATGGTGCTACATAGCCTTCCCGGTTTGGTGCCTTCTTTTGATAATTACTTACTTACTTATCGGATTGGTCAGCCTCTCCTTGTTCAAGCCCATTCTAAAACCACAACTAATGTTTCCATAACCATTTGTTCTGGGCCTTAGACAATTAACACAGTGGCATCGATTTACTACTGATCAATTTATAGAGTAAAAGTCACCTTCATAAAATTTTCTATGGAGTCTGAAATTGATAAATGTTTGCCATTCCTAGATGTACTTATTCATAGGGAAGACTTTTCACTAAAGTTTAGTGTCTGAAGAAAGCCTACGAATAATAAATTTATGTTCATATTTTTCAGGGCATAGATACAATGTGAAAAAATTCAAATTTTTCTTCAATGTATCTGAGAGCTCTTGTACCTGCCCAGACAGGTACAAGAGGAGTGTTGTTAACGCTTATGTCGACCGTGCTCTCAGCCACAGTTCAGGATGGAAGCAAGTTGATGAAGAACTCTGTAAGGTAAGGCAGGTCATAGTCAACAACGGCTTCTTCAATGTTTTGTTGAAGACATCATAAGAAGGAAGCTGAAATGCCATGCAACCTCTGAAGAGACAACTAACACAAAACTTGTACCCCCCTATTAGATTATTTTACAGGAACTTATTTTCCACAGCTCATAAAATAGAGGAAAGGTTCCTGAAAGATATTGTTGATAGGAACGTTATCCCTAAAGACAAAAATCAGAAGATACAATTGTCGATTTACTATAAAACCAAAAAAACGGCCAACCTACTCATGAGAAACTCTCCAGACACAAAGCAGAACGCTTTAAGAGAGACCAACGTCGTCTATGCCTTCAAATGCCCACTTGGGGACTGTAAGCCTCAAAGAATTCGGTATATAAGCAAGACAACAACATCTCTTGCAGGCGATTAACGATGCATAAGCAACAGGGCTCCATTAAGGAACATATAATCTCTTCCCACAACCAGACCATCACCAGAGAAATCTTAGCAAACAACACAGAAATCATCGATAGATACAGCGATAGCAGGCGGCTTGACATCTGCGAGGCACTACACATCAAGAAGTCAACACCAGCAATCAACAGCCAATTAATGCACAACTATATTCTACCCACTTCAAGACTCCCTCCAATATAGAAGCATCAAGAAATATGGGCCAATAGGCCCTCTGCAGTTACTTCCATTCTTACCTTCAATTAATACCCATTGTTTCGTGTTCTATCCTGTGGTGAAAGTTTGTTCACCTCATCCAAAACTGTTGTAACATATCACCTCACCCAAAATGCGGGTATGCCATAAAATGAAAGCTGTTTAAATCATGGCATAAGTAAGAACTCTGTTTAGTGTTTGCAGGTTATAGTTGTGTGTGTGTAAACTAAAAGTCTTTGAAAATGTAATAAATTATTACGAAACATGTTCAAGTGTCGCGTCAGACTAGAAATAAAAATGAATTTTGGAGAATTGATTTTTCAATTACCATCAACAGTGAAAAGAAACATAAGAAATATTGAGAAAATTCGTGTTAGAATTATTATTCTTACTTTTTCGGTCATATTTAATATATATATATATATATATATATATATATATATATATATATATATATATATATATATATATATATATATATATATATATTAGGGGTACCACCTCTGGTGCAATTGCAGGGACCCACATCCTCGAAGAAGAAAACAAAGAGCATTCAGAGAAGATCTTGTGGATTCTCACTGAATACTTAATTCTTTTCTTCTCCTACCACCCCTATTATTTTTTTGTATGTTTTGTTTTATTTATTGCAATGCTACAGTTTACAGAGAACACACACACACACACACACAAATATATAACAATTAAACAATCAGCGTTCGAAGACCTCGTCCAGCTCCTCGGAGGTTGGGTGCGTACCCAGGATACAGCACGCATTTCCCCTCTGCACTGCGACACTGAGGCGCTGGAACAGGAAACTGGCTGCTCGTGGGTCTCTAGTTTTCCCAATGAGTTCCTCACCAACCTCCTTTAAAAACTTGAGTGCACATTTACCCCAGGCGCCCAGAGTCTCTGAGCCTATCGGCACGAACCTGTAACAACGTTCTAGGTCTCTGTACTTGTGGATTTTCTGGGTCTCCCTGAAGGTGGCTGCCCCACCTCCCTCCGCTGAGCTGTAACGTAAATAGGTATCAGCCAATGTAGATGCACAGGTGTAATCCCATACGACCTGTTTACCTTCCCTCCATGGCTGCAGGGTGACTCCATCTGGGCGTTTTTGGCTGTTGTCAGGTCTGCACAACTGGGGTTCCCTTTGTGCTGGACACCCAGCTGTAGCCAAACTTCTCTTGATGATGTCATTGACTGCCTCGTGTCTGGCAATCTTTCCCTGTGTCTTACGACAGATGAGACCATGGCTGCCGTATTGGTCTGCCCGTGCCTGGCCGCAAATACACCGGTGCTCGGTGGAGATAGGGGCGGCAAGGCGCAGAGCAACACCAATACTTAGGGCCCGATGATCCAGGCGGGTGCCCAAGGCGGAATTAGGGACTGCCAACAGGAAGTCCCCAGCATGGGGGGCTTGCACAGCTAGGAGACGCGCTCTGTCCTTCTGAGAAGCTACGTCCAGCAATGCTTTGGCGATGTTCTCCACTATGGGGCTATCCCATTTGGCCTGTTTACCGTCGTTTGGACAAGTTGGTCGGGTGTGTGAATTGGCGAGTGTGTCCCACCGACCAGCTCCTTCCACAAATTTGGGATCACGAATCCCAATGGAGTTCCTTAGGTATTCTGGTAGTATTTCCTTCACTAATTCACTTGTAGCACTGGTCGAGGATAAGAATGCCGGCAATGCTAACTGTGTCGCCTTGCGAATACCTATACCCCGAGTCTAACTGGGAGCGTTGCTTGGTCCCACTGGTCATCTTGCAGGGAGAGGTTTAACACTTTCATAGTTATTGTCTTTAGGAGTGAATCGTATTCCGTTAATTTTGGGCTGTCAAAAGAAGGAGCACACCTGAGGAAATAGGTAAGTCTGGGCAAGGCCAGGCACCTTGTAAGAAGGTACAACGCATCATGAGCATCCAAAGCCCCTATTCGCGCCTCCATCCTCCTCAGGTCTTTAAGCTTTTCTTCGAGGACTACCTCAATGGCGTTCGAGCCCAGAGGTGCCCCTAGCAGCACACTGTCGGTGGGAGCGATCACTTGGGCTCCTGGCAATAAGATTTGTACTGCATTTATGATTGGTTGGTTGGACGAGATGATTTCACACTTTGATGGATTTAGTGTAAGGCCTAACTCCTCTCCCCTAGATTTCACTAGCTGAAGATCTCCTAGCAGGGATTCCTGTGTCCCTGCCAGGGTGCCATCGTCCAGGAACCAGATGTTGAATTCGCTGGACAACCTACTTGTGACCTCCTTAGCTGCCATGCAGAAAAGAAAAGGGGCAAGTGGGTCTCCCTGCTGGACACCTTCTGCGGAAACAACTTCATGTTCCCCAAACAACAGTGTCGATTCCCTACTGTACCCTGCTGAAACGAAAGGAAGTAGACAAGGAAAGCTGGTTCGAACTGCTTCCAGTACCACATCCCTTTTTACCTGGTTGAAGGCATTTTTAAAGTCTAATTTAATTAATGCCTTATTTTCTGGGAGGTCCTTGATATAGGCTCGTGCTGCATGAGCTGCTGCTTCACAGCCATGGGGGACACCAAAACCTAGTTGATGGGGTCGAAGCATCGTTGCAGCGTCTATGCTGATTTTTCTGACAGCTGCCCTAGCAACAAGGCGCCGAAGTGTGTTGCCCACGGCAATGGGTCTGACTCCACCATCCTTCTTCTTAAGGGCACAAAGGGATGCTCCGAAGAAGAACGGTTTAATTGTATCTGGGATCAACCCGGAGAGACAGTCGTTGACAAACTTCGTGATCTCTGACAGCAGTGTCTCGGCAACTTCGCCGAGAACTGGGTTTGTCATCTCCTTGAGGTGCTGAGGTCTTACTCCAGTGTATCCCCCTGCTGAGCCTGGTGGAAATGACATGATGGCTTTGTATACCTCTGATGCTTGGAGGAATAGAGGTCCCATGTCTGGGGCATTTGTGTCCCGAGCAGTGGGTTCCCATGGTACTCTGGGAGGGTGCTTCTCTCTCAGTGAGTCGGCAGTTGCTGTATCTCTAGGGGCGATTGTTTCTTCACTGGTAAGTAACCTAATTGCCCCTACTGTGTTGCCCTCTTCAATTTTCTTGGTCACTTGTGTTCCAAGCTTAAAATTATCATTGGAACTCTTGGGTCTTCCACGACGGTTTTTGCGTTGAGGAGGGATGGGGATCAAGTTGTCAGCTCTGGGGAAATTATTTATTGCCCTAGTGACTGATGAGGCTAGTGACTTGCCTCCTCTTGCAGGTACGCCTAAGCAAATATTGCCAAACAGGAGCAAATTATGCCATGCTTTGATGGTGGCTGCAGCATTAAGATTTTCAGACCGTTCATTCACTTTCCTTAGAAGGTCTGTATATTTCCCTGCTGCAAATGGGCGCGCAGCTTTAGGAATGTGGGGAAGAGTTCTGGTGGTGGATGCTTTGATGGCCCCCAGGAGGTCATCTGATGACGTGAAGTTTGCTGGGATGTGTGGGGGTGCGGGGGGGCCTGTGGGCCTTCCCTCTCTACAGGTAACGTCCATGAACCCTCACAGCCGTTGTGCTGACGTAGGGTTCCATCGTTTCTAAGGCTGTGAGATTCCTCACAAACCCGACACGTTCCTCTGAGTCTGGGTGGGTGCGCTCTGGGTACATTGTTCCCAGGACCGTGTTCTTGGCTGAGGGGTTCCTGGTTAGTTGGGGGAGTCCCCTCCGTCCCCCGGGCGGGCTGTGACATAGGCGTGGCGTGGGAGGGTGATCACGGGTGGTGGCGGCAGGGGTAGTTAGCTGTCCCTCGCACTCACCACTCATGTGGGTACTTGTGTCTCCCTCCCTTTTGGGAAGAACCTGAATGCTTGCTGTGACCTGTGCCATATCTGGGTGCATGGAGGGTGACACATCTCTGCAACGGGCACTGTGTGGGCGGTGAATAGGTGGGTGAGAGACGCCCAGCCGCAGGGTGGTGGGGTGGGATGGCAGGAGGTACAGTGTGCGGTGAGGCCGGCGCGCGGGGAGGGGGTGGGGGTTGACCGGACACCGCTCGCCTTGAGGGGAGAGGGGGGGCATCTGGGTGACACTTAACACTGGTACAATTTACTTGTATATCACTGCACAATGGTGAATGAATCATACACTTGTAGACTGACACACTGTGAGCTCCA
>WNGS01028583.1:9821431-9857958 GCA_020271785.1 Procambarus virginalis | reverse complement strand
TCTCTATGTCGATGATCTTACCCTTTGCTGTCAGGGTGATGATTGCCTCTCCTTCAACGCCGGCTTACTTGCGACTGATGCCGTGTCGTCTTGGGCCACCGATCATGGCTTCAAGTTCTCTACTTCTAAGACTTGTGCCATGTATTTTATCGGAAATGGGTCGTACTTCGTCCCTCTTGTCACTTTATGGTCATCCCCTTGAGTACAAGATCCGCGAAGCTTTTGGGGTATTCCGTGACACTCGTTTGTCTTGGTCTCCCCATATCTCTTACCTCCGGTTGAGTGCTCTAAGGCCCTTACCCTCCTTCGAGTATTGTCCCATACTTCTTGGGGAGCGGATAGGCGCACTCTCTTGCTTTGCATTCCTCTTCATCTGTCTAAGCTCGATTATGGTTGCCCTGCTTACTCGTCTGCTTCTCCTTCTGCTCTTCGCCGTCTTGATGCTTTGCACCATACTGGGCTGCGCCTCATTCTGGTGCCTTTCGTTCGACTCCCGTCCTTAGCTTGTATGTTGACACTGCTTCCTGTCTCTCCAGGACCGCCATGATCGCTACTGTCTTCGCTATCTTGCGCGGTCCTTACAACATCCTTCCTCTCGCCTCTGTCGTGCTTTAACTTTTGCCCCTCTGCGGTTCATGTTCCTCTTCGCCACCTCCCTCTTTCTGTCCGGTTATCCCGCTTACAGAAAGCGGGATTCTTTCTTTCCGTCGTGTTTCCAATGTTTCTCCTCGTGTGTCCTTCTTTGCCCCCGTGGAGAGTCCCCCTTTCGCAGTTTTGTACATCCTTGACCCCGTCACTAAAGCTTTTACCCCTCCTACGGTTCTAAAACGCCTTTCCTTGAGCACTTTTCTTCTCACTCCCGCTCCGTTTCTGTCTTCACTGATGGGTCTAAGTCTGCGGACGGTGTTGGCTACTCTGTTTTTTCCTGATCGCACTTATGTGTTGCTTACCTCCGGAGACTAGCTTCTTTACAGCGAAGCTTTATGCTATTCTCTATGCTCTTCGTCTCCTGCTTTCTCGTTGTCAGTCTTCCTTTGTGATAGTTGTTGACTCTCGTAGTGCCCTCATGGCTCTCGGGTCCTTTAATCCAGTTCGTCCAGTAGTTGTCGAGATCCAGCATTGGCTGTTTCTTGTTCACAGTAAGTTTAAGTCGGTTGAGTTTTGTTGGGTTCCCAGCCATATTGGCGTGTCTTTAAATGAGCGTGCGGATGCTGCCGCCAAGGCCGCTGTCCGCTCTTGTCCCATCTCTCGTAAAGCTATTCCATATTCCGACTTTTACCCGGTTATCCATTCCTCCATCCTTACCCGTTGGCAGGTTTCTTGGTCGTCTGTTACTGGTAACAAACTTCGTACTCTTAAATGTTGTGTTTCCTCGTGGCCGCCGTCCTATCACCGTAACCGGCGCTGGGAAACTGCTCTGGCGAGGTTGCATATTGGCCATACTCGCTTAACCCATGGTCACTTGATGGAGCGCCGCCCTGCTCCTTATTGTCCTAATTGCATTGTCCCTCTTACGGTCGTGCATGTGCTTCTTGAATGTCCTGACTTCCGGGACGAGCTTGTGTCTTGCTTTCCGACCGCCCCTCGCGGTCACCTGTCCCTCGATAGAATTTTTGGTGACTCGGATACTTTTGATATCGTTCGCCTTATGCGTTTTTGTTCTCCTATTGGCATTCTTGGTGATATTTAGCGCCCTCTGATTATTCCACACATTTGATGGTGCTACATAGCCTTCCCGGTTTGGTGCCTTCTTTTGATAATTACTTAGTATTTTATCGTGTAATTCACTTCCAGGAGCCACGGTGTTATATTGTGGGAAATATAATTAACTTGCAGGATCCATCGTCTAGTATTGGGATGTATAATTGTCATTCTGGTTATCCACAACGGAACTTTCATTACCTTCGCCAGGGAGTAAAAATAAATGGGAATCTTGCCATCGAACCTCTGATAACCAGCTTTCACTGTCTGAATTACGCGATTAAAATGTAAAGAATGTGGGTCACAGTGTATGAACTAAATTAGGATATGTGGGACAGAAATTTCGGAGTGAATATTCGAAGTTGATGAATTGAAGGCAAGATTGTGTATATCGGTTTAGTGCAAGTTTCCATTTCTTTCAGACTTACTAGGGTCCAGCCATGTGTATTTTCCTCTCGAATGGGCTCCTCCAAATCATTTAGTAATGTATTGTACACAGTATCACACGTCTTGATAGGAGTAAAGCTTTCCACGTGTAACAATTATTAATTAACGACGAGGTAAGATTAAAGCGTCAAAAGTTTGAGTAATCCAATGGATGAGAAGATTAAGTGATTAACTTGTGGGTATCCGGTGTTAACCGGGTCTCTCTCTCTCTCTGTATATTTATCTTTATCTCTGCATGTATCTATCTTTATTTCTGTCTTTATATTCCTCTCTTCATCTCTCCATTTTTTCTCTTCAATGTCTATCTGTATCTTTATATCTCTATCTCTCTCTTTTAACTTCTCTCTGTCTTTCGCTCTCTCTGTATATCTGTATATCTCTCTTTATCTTTATTTTCATTTATGTATCTGTACTCTTTGTCTCGCTCCTTCTATCTCTCAAACTTTGTATCTTTCTATTTCTCTCTTAATATAGTTGTCTACAGTTGTCGTGTGGGTGGTCTATTTGGGGGGGGGGGGGGGGGTGGAGCTTAGCAGTATGAAATCTTTAAAAAATAGAATAGTTGTTCATTTGCTTTGAGCATATGACGGGGCTTGGAAAAGCCCTTGTTTACGTGGAAAGATCGTCTGTTTTGTGCTATTTCGTCCAAAGTATAGATAGGAAAATATAAATGTTAATTTTCTTGTTCATTGAATTATGCTGTAAGACAGTAGACAGTAAGATAAAATAAATAGTTTTGAAATTATTTCACAAATTATTTCAGTAGGTATATAGGTAGGCCGAGGGGTAGTTGTAAAAGTTGTGGTAGGGGTCAGAATATGACCCTGACACGCTGTTGAAGACATTAAATGCGGCGAATTTGATTATAAGACAATGGTCATATGACATGGAAAATGAAATGTGAAGTGCAAAGCTAGAAGTATCAGCAACGTCTTAGCTCCACACGTCCAGAACGAAGCACGAAGGAATGTGGACACGACCACCTATGCCAGGACACAGATGCTCAAAGACAAATGTTTTGAACTGTGAAAGGGTGAGACCATGAAATGACGCTATAGAGCCCAGGACCCTCTATTTGTAACATACTCACTTTTGCTCTCTGTACACCGGCTAAGTCAACAGTGAAGTAAAGAGAAACTCCTGAATGTCAGAGAACGCCATTAGAGAATATCTTGAAAGAATACCTAGGGGGAGAGCTCGCCAAAATATCACAATTCATATTGGGGCATATTACGAATAAACTTAAAGATGCTATAAGATTTAAGGTCTGAGTAACATGGCAACGGAAAGAGAGACAGAAAAGCACAGACAACGAGAAAGGGGAGAATATAGTGAAGTGAGTTAACAGGCAGCAGAGGGCAGGTGATGAACCTGGGTGAGGGTTAGAGATGAAAAAAGAGAGAGAGAGGCGAGGATCAGGTAATAAAAGTCAAGTGAGACAAAAATATACTGGTCAAGAAAAGTGTAGTGACGCAATGGCGAGGGGGCAAGTGACCCCCTTCCCTGAACACCATATTTTTCTTCTCTGTTTACTCTCTTCTCCTCCTCTCTCTTCTATCCACCTCTCTCTTCTCCTCGCCTCTCTCACTCTTGCTTCTCCCCCCCCCCCTCTCACCACACACCTGTTGCTTCACTCCTTTCTCCCCTTTTGTAGCAAACAGTTTTAACTTAATGACTGGAGTAAGTTGTATCATAACGAAGGTACGTTTCTAGTTTTAATAGGTAGATTTAGTTTTATTAATTGAAGGGTCATAAATGCGTCCACTAAGTGACGAATGATCCAAGCAAAATTTTAACCCATGGTACAACAGATAGCTTAAGGTAAACTTTAGCCCATGGTGCAACAGAGAGCTTATGGTAAACTTTGGCCCAT
The DNA here is from genome assembly GCA_020271785.1 of Procambarus virginalis. Classification (NCBI taxonomy): domain Eukaryota; kingdom Metazoa; phylum Arthropoda; class Malacostraca; order Decapoda; family Cambaridae; genus Procambarus; species Procambarus virginalis. The sequence goes on along the minus strand of WNGS01028583.1, from coordinate 9,853,937 downwards.
GGTGCAACAGATAGCATAATGTAAACCTTAGCCCATGGTGCAACAGAGAGCTTAAGGTAAACCTTAGTCCATGGTGCAACAGAGAGCTTAAGGTAAACCTTAGCCCATGGTGCAACAGAGAACATAAGGTAAACCTTAGCCCATGGTGCAACTGAGAGCTTAAGGTAAACCTTAGTCCATGGTGCAACTGAGAGCTTAAGGTAAACCTTAGTCCATGGTGCAACAGAGAGCTTAAGGTAAACCTTAGTCCATGGTACAACAGAGTGCTTAAGGTAAACCTTAGCCCATGGTGCAACTGAGAGCCTAAGGTAAACCTTAGCCCATGGTGCAACTGAGAGCCTAAGGTAAACCTTAGCCCATGGTGCAACAGAGAGCTTAAGGTAAACCTTAGCCCATGGTACAACAGATAGCTTAAGGTAAACCTTAGCCCATGGTACAACAGATAGCTTAAGGTAAACTTTAGCCCATGGTGCAACAGAGAGCTTAAGGTAAACCTTAGCCCATGGTGTAACTGAGAGCCTAAGGTAAACCTTAGCCCATGGTGCAACAGAGAGCTTAAGGTAAACCTTAGCCCATGGTGCAACAGAGAGCTTAAGGTAAACCTTAGCCCATGGTGTAACTGAGAGCCTAAGGTAAACCTTAGCCCATGGTGCAACAGAGAGCTTAAGGTAAACCTTAGCCCATGGTGCAACAGAGAGCTTAAGGTAAACCTTAGCCCATGGTGCAACAGAGAGCTTAAGGTAAACCTTAGCCCATGGTGCAACAGAGAGCTTAAGGTAAACCTTAGCCCATGGTGCAACAGAGAGCTTAAGGTAAACCTTAGCCCATGGTGCAACAGAGAGCTTAAGGTAAACCTTAGCCCATGGTGCAACTGAGAGCCTAAGGTAAACCTTAGCCCATGGTGCAACTGAGAGCCTAAGGTAAACCTTAGCCCATGGTGCAACAGAGAGCCTAAGGTAAACCTTAGCCCATGGTGCAACAGAGAGCTTAAGGTAAACCTTAGCCCATGGTGCAACATGCAGAGAGCTTAAGGTAAACCTTAGCCCATGGTGCAACAGAGAGCTTAAGGTAAATCTTAGCCCATGGTGCAACAGAGAGCTTAAGGTAAACCTTAGCCCATGGTACAACAGAGAGCTTAAGGTAAACCTTAACCCATGGTGCAACAGAGAGCTTAAGGTAAACCTTAACCCATGGTACAATAGAGAGCTCTTGGAGTGGAGAAGCTTTAGCAATGTTGTAACATAGGGACCGAAACGTCGTTGTTTCTCCATTTCCTGATGTGTAGTTTGGTCATCATAGGGAGATTGTAGGAGGTAATAGTTTGCCTCCAAGTTGTGTGTGTTGCACCGTGGACCAATGCCTCACCTCCAAGTTCTTTCTATTGCAGACTAAACTAAAGGTTTACCTTAAAGTTATCTCTCGCACCGTGGACAGATGTCGTACCTCCATTAATTAGTACACAGACATAACTTTCATCAATCGGTTTAGCACTCCACCTTTCCTGCTCGGTTTTCCTGTAACAATAAACAATATGGTTCTGCCAACTAATTAAAAGTTTTGACAAGATGAAGTTTGCTAGAACTCAAATACACATGTAACGACATTTTGTCTCAATGGTCAATAATTTACGAGTGTTTGAAGAATGTAGTTGACCATAGGTACAGGTCAACAACATGTTGCCTAAACGATTTGCATTATAATGTGTAATTCGTGTTGTACAGAGGACAAATACCCCCAGTTCATGGTCAGCAAAGCGAGTGCCATTTTTACAAATATTTTGCGTGGAATTGACATGACAAAACACTACGTTTCTGCTAAAGGGGAGACTGTATCACCTTTGTCACCTCTCATCTTGTAATCATTCTTGAAGGAGTAGCTTTAGTGGTCTTAATACCCACGTACATCTTTATATGTAGGAGAATTTATATACCACTGAAACAAATGGTTATTTCGCTCACTAGATGTCTACAGCTCTCCTGGCTATCGCCTAAATGTAATGGTTTATACATTGGGCAACAGACGAAAATTGTATGAAAGATATTAGTATGTGCAGACGATGAGTCACAATAACGGGGCTGAAGATGTGATGACCAGCAAACCGCACACCATAAGATAAGGACCGAAACGTCGTCGTCGTCGTCCTCATCTTCTGGTGTGTGGTTTGGTCATCATATCTTAGTATGTTTATTTTTAGTACTATGAGCTTAGTAATTATATTTATTTCTCGTAGTAACGTCTTGCTATCAATAATGAATCTTAAGTGTTCATTATAACGAAAATATGCCAATTAGTGAAAACGGGAAGTCTTCATTAGCTGCCCGAATTATTTTTATCCAATGTATTAAATGGAGTTATATTTAATTGAAATTTGATTATTCAACATTTCTGTGTTATATCAACAAGGAATGGGGAGCATTATGCTAATTAGCAATGTACACTCACTTGAGCAGTAGTCTGGAGTCCCTTGAGCAGTAGCCTCTGGTTACTTGAGCAGGAGCTTATGCTCATTTAAAGTCGACTCTTTGAATGGCAAAGTTAAGCATGCAGCTCCTAAGCTTGAACAACGTCAAGAAAACGATTAACTTCAAGTGTCCTCTCCCAACCTACCAGACTAAGCCAGAGGACCAGAAACAGAAAACGGGAGAGTACGTCACTTTCGTCAGCTGCTTACATTTTCTTGAACAATTGTTAGCCCTAATAACCCATACGGGCGAAAAGCGTATGCGTTATGATAATGACACTTCTAATGAACAACACAGAAAGGAACGCTTACTAAGCAAAGCCAATTAAAAGCCAGAAAGGATACGAAACATATTCCAGAACTTCGCGAAAACTCTTTACAAAAGCCTCGTATAAAATTGTCAACGACGACAACACGACATTTAATATTCTATCCTTTTTATAGCCAGAAAACGACTTCTCTCCAATGTTGTTGAGAAAATAAGACATTTTCATATGAAGCGTTAAAAGTATTTAAATAATATATTGCGCTCTACTCTGGAAATAATGGAATGGCAAATGAGGAATCAAAATTTTATATTTATATGCGAGTGTTTACCTGTTTGTCTCCGTTAAAGGTTGGAGGCCAGAGGCTAAGGGGCTGACCTCACCCAACTTTGACACATGAAGCATGTGGGGTATGGGAGTGCCATAGAGCAGTTCGAATCTGAACCAGTGTCGCGCTTGAAGAAATATCGTTATATAACCCAATACTCACGTGCGATTTTCCTAACAACGTTTTAAACGTTGGTTGTTTTGTCCGTAGACTTATTTGTGTGTTTCTCAGCCTCGCTATATAATTTTCTCAGACCCGGGAGGGGGGGTTGGTGAACGAGGGGAATGAAAAGGGAGGACAGAGGGAGGGATGTTTGAATCGGGGAAGGAAGGAGGTGGATAAATGAAGAAATGGGAAAGAGGTGAGGAATGGGAGATGGGGGGGGGGAAGAGGGGTAAGAGTAGAGAGGGGGATTATGTTGAAGGAGAATGGTGGAGAGGGTGGAAGACAGGGTACAAGGGAAGCAGAGGTGGGGATGTTGTAGAAAAAATAAGGGAGTAGGGAGAAGGTAAAAATAGGTGAGGGATAAGGAAGGAGAAATGAGGAAGAGTGAAAAAGGGAGAAACAGACTCAGGCGCAGCCGAATACTCCCTGTAGTGTGAGTGTACTCACCTAGTTGTACTTGCGGGGGTTGAGCTCTGACTCTTTGGTCCCGCCTCTCAACCGTCAATCAACAGGTGTACAGTTTCCTGAGCCTATTGGGCTCTATCATATCTACACTTGAAACTGTGTATGGAGTCAGCCTCCACCACATCGCTTCCTAATGCATTCCATTTGTCAACCACTCTGACACTAAAAAAGTTCTTTCTAATATCTCTGTGGCTCATTTGGGCACTCAGTTTCCACCTGTGTCCCCTAATGCGTGTGCCCCTTGTGTTAAACAGCCTGTCTTTATCAACCCTGTCGATTCCCTTGAGAATCTTGAATGTGGTGATCATGTCCCCCCTAACTCTTCTGTCTTCCAACGAAGTGAGGTTCAATTCCTGTATTCTCTCCTCGTAGCTCATACCACATACCTGTGTGTGGGGGTGTGGTTGTGTGTGTGTGTTTGTGTAGTGTACTCACCTAATTGTACTCTGCTAATTGTGCTTGCAGGGGTTGAGCTTTGGCTCTTTGATCCCGCCTCTCAACTGTCAATCAACTATAACCCCCACACACACTGTGTGTGTGTATGTGTGGGTGTGTATGTATGGGTGTGTATTCACCTAGTTGTGTTTGCGGGGGTTGAGATTTGCTCTTTCGGCCCGCCTCTCAACTGTCAATCAACTGTTTACTACTCTCTCTCTCTCTCTACACACCACACACACACACACACACACACACACACACACACACACACACACACACACACACACACACACCACACACCAGGAAGCAGCCCGTGACAGCTGACTAACTCCATGGTACCTATTTACTACTAGGTAACAGGGGCATTCAGGGTGAAAGAAGCTTTGCTCATTTGTTTCTGTGAAATGAGGGAGAGTGAAAAACATGGGGGTGTGTATATGTATAAAACACACACATGGGTGTTTGTGTATCAATTTGTACTCATCTATTTGCGCTTGCGGGGATTGAGCTTTATCTCATTGGTCCCGCCTCTCAAATGTCAACTGGTGTACAGATTCCCGAGCCTACTGGGCTCTATCGTATCTACATTTGAAACTGTGTATAGAGTCAACCTCCACCACATCACCTCCAAGTAGATTCCATTTACTAACTACTCTCACACTAAAAAATTCTTTCCAATGTCTTTGTGGCCCATTGTTACGGCCACAATGGGTCGCAACCAGGTTCTTTTCTGGTGGTACCAAAGTTCTGGTATCTGGCCCCAAGCAAGTAGTGACTTTCAAGGAGTGAGCTCGGTAATGCAAGTGCCCTAGTCGATGCTTGGGCAACCACCTCTAGCTTCAATAATCTTCCCCCAGACATACAGTTCAGATTAAATGCTGGTTACGGAGATCGAGAAAGGCTCGTTGACTTCATGCTCCACAAGGAAGATGAATGCAACGTGCCATTCACCGAGTTTGAATTACTCGCGGCCCTAAACAAAGGCAAAGCCACATCCCCCGGTGAAGATGGTATCACTTATGACATATTGCGTCTGCTCCCTTTAGTACCAGGGAATCCCCTGCTTGAGCTGTATAATATGAGCTATGTTACTGGGGAACTTCCTATCTCTTGGACCAACAGTATAATCATTCCAATTCCCAAGCCAAATCAAGAGAATGCTTTCCGCCCAATTTCCCTTACTAGCTGCATTTGCAAAACATTCGAGAGAATGGTCCTAAACCGTCTCCTCCATAGAATAAGAACCATGCTATCCCCCCAGATATATGGCTTCATGCATGGAAGGAGTGTGCATCATTGCATCACCACCTTTCTTACCCTGCACACTGAAAAGTCATATACCACCTTCCTAGATCTTAAGTCTGCCTTTGATATTGCAAATAGACATGTTATCTTGAGTGAGCTTGCAAGAATGAATGTTGGTGGTCGGCTTCTTTGTTGGATCAGGGGTTACTTATCCAACAGGAAGTCATCTGTATTTTTCCAGGGGCATAGGAGTGTAACAAGAGACTTTGAACTAGGTACCCCGCAGGGTGGTGTCCTCAGTCCTACCTTATTTAATATCTTAATAAACACGCTGTTAAACTCTATACCGAGCAAACCCAACGTCCACATCATTAGCTATGCTGATGATATAATGATACACACCACTGGGTATGCTAACACACAGAACACTCTTAACTCTGTATTAGATTCATGTCAGGACCTAGGTTTAATTATCTCAGCAGAGAAAACAAAGATACTAAATCGGCGCCCACCCAGGCAGGGAGGAGCTGTTCGCAAGATGCAACTATCTGATGGCTCCCAGCTTGACTATGTAAACAGATTCAAATACCTTGGCCTTGAGGTGCCACTGTATGGTCCTGTTGTATTCAGACTCTGTCGTCAGTATAAAGAGAGGCTCCGAGCTCTCAAGGCTGTTGCAGGTTATCACTCAGGCTATGGTGCCAATGTCAGAATTGTCAAAATGATGTACCTTGCATACATCAGATCTTTAGTGGATTATGCTGCACCTCTGCTTGTTTTGATGCCTGAAAGAAAGCTTGGAGGGCTTGAAAAATTGCAGAACGAAGCCCTGAGGATAATCCTTGGGTGCCCTCGTACCACAAAGATACTTAATATGAGAAAGGAACTTAATATTCTGAGCGTTGTTGATCGTGTTACTGAAATTAACTGTCAAATTGGTATAAAAATGCTTAGGCTAACTCATCCTAATCCTTGCACAGAAGCCCTCCAGACTTACTTTATTGAAGATCAGCATTGTTCCAAATGGATAACAAAAACTGGAACTCAACTCAGAATGTATGGGGTTCATGATTTGTACCAAGAGAAACAACAACGGCACTTTCCTGCACCGTGGGAGGTTACACCCTTTCCAGTTTTAATCCCTCCCTTTCCACCCAAGAAGCAAATTAGAGATAAGCCCAAGCTTCGTCTTGAGGCAAAGCTCAACGCCTTAAGCCATATTGATGCTCTGTCCACAGAGCATTCTCTCTCTCAAATCATATACACTGATGGTTCCCTACACCGCACCACGGGTGCAGCTGGAAGTGCAGTTCTGACAATGGGCGATGGCTTGTACTTTGAGTGGGGAGTCCGTATAAACAATTGGGCCTCTACCCTTCAGACCGAACTATTTGCCTTGATCCTTGCACTGAAATGTGTACAAGTCTCCAAACTTGATACATTAATTGTAAGTGACTCCTTATCATCCTTAAATGCTCTCAACTCTTTAAGACATAACTGTAACATGCTCGTGTCCGAAGCTAGACACAAATACAACAAAATTATTAAGGATGGTAACAGAGTCCATTTCATGTGGTCTCCATCTCATGTTGGCCTCCGAATGCATGATAGAGCTGATAAGTTAGCCAAAGAATCTGCCTTTAAAGGAGCCGTTGAGTGTAACCTTGGATTGTCAATGAGCAATCTGAGAGCAGCAGTACACCGAGAACTTCAACAAGATCTTGTAGATCTGAGGCAAAGTGAAATTGACACCAGTAATTCCATCTATCATCATACTATCATGCAAGAGGAGCCACACATCTATGGATCATCCAATAAAATCAGCAGACTTCTAGATGTTACTGCTGCTCGGCTTAGACTCGGTTACAAGTATCTCTGGGAATTCTCATTATCTGCCGATGTAGACCTGACCAAATGTAAACTGTGTCAACAAAATTATTCGCACACCCTCCGTCACTATGTGATGGAGTGCGAAAAGATACGTGAATTTAGAGACAATTCTATAACCAATGTTCCAGCGATGTGTAAATATTTCATTCAAAATGATCTGCTACCAGAAATTTTAGCCAAATATCCCCAGTTTGCTAACTGTAGGTAGTAACTGAGTGATTGTAACCTATCCACCGCAGCCCACTGGATGGGAGGCGGTGTGCAGGACAAACATATAAATTTTGACACTAGCTCTCCACATATGTCAGTTGCTTAATTTAGAACCTGTACTTGAGGTCGATCTCGAACCCATTGTTGATGTGACGACTTATATTGAATTTTGTAACTAGCTCATCAAGATTGTAACTTGCTTAGCTAAATGAATTGTGGGGTTCAGTCCCTGAGCCCATTATGTGCCTCTGTAACCCTTTCCACTACCGCCCACAAGATGGGTATGGGGTGCATAATAAATGAACTAAACTAAAAAAAAACTAATGCAAGTAAAACAAAAGGGGGTTGTATTGAATACTACACTTCATAAAATGTCGATATATTTACATATGATAACTTTTTCCAGCACCTCGTAAATAATCCTAACAAAAGTATTAATACACCTAATGTGTACAAAAGTGTCTTATGGAACACTAAGCGCTCTTCAATGCTGGCGATGCAGTCTTGTTAGCTACCGTGTTTCCTCATCCGTAGTACTGTCCTCAGCAGGTACCGGGAAACAACAATGAGTCTACCCTGGCCACGGGCCAGCCAAACCACAGTCTCACGAAGTGCTTCCTCGTGAAGGCCCACAATCACAGTCCAGCCTGGTGCTGGCAGATACCTTCAGCCTCGCGCTGCTGGGCCACTTCACGTGCAAATACTAGGGTAGCGAGCCCTAGGCAGGAGCTTCGTGCAACTCGCTGGTTACTCTCCTCTTCAGCACCTCAGTCAGTCGTCTCTTCTATTAGTCAGCCCCGGGTACGGCGGATCCCGTCACTGCCACTCCACAGGCAGACAGTAAAACACTTCACAGTTCTCTTCCGGCGGCGGCTCACTGCTTCTGTAAAGCAGACTGGTGTATAGACCTTGGCTGCCCTGGGTAGACTGACTGTCCTTATATCACAGCAGCCCTACGTCGACTCTGTGAATACAGATACATCATCAGTACACTGGGACACTAGGAAACAATACTACTGACTTAGACACATACACCCAACTCCGCCTACATAGATGNGCAACCTCTGAAGAGACAACTAATACAACACCTATAACCCCTATTAGACTATTTTACAGGAACTTCTTCTCCACAGCTCATAAAACGGAGGAAAGGGTCCTGCAAGATATTGTTAATAGAAATGTTATCCCTACAGACAAAAATCAGAAGATACAACTAACGATTTACTACTATAAAACCAAGAAAACTGCCAGCCTACTCATGAGAAACTCTCCAGACACGGAGCAGAACGCTCTAAAAGAGACAAACGTCGTCTATGCCTTCAAATGCCCTCTGGGACTGTAAGCCTCAAAAAACTCAGTATATAGGCAAGACAACAACATCTCTTTCCAGGCGTTTAACGATGTATAAGCAACAGGGCTCCATTAAGGAACATATATTCTCTTCCCACAACCAAACCACCACCAAAGAAATCTTAGTAAACAACACAGAAATCATTGATAGATACAGCGACAGCAGGCGGCTTGACATCTGCGAGGCACTACACATCAAGAAGTCAACACCAGCAATCAACAGCCAATTAACGCACAACTATATTCTACCCACTTCAAGACTCCGCTCCAAATAGAAACATCAAGAAATATGGGCCATTTTGCCTTCTGCAGTTCTATTTGTACCCAACTTCTGCAAATCTATACCCATTTTCACCCTATTGTATTACATCACCTCACCCAAATGCAGGTATAAGAGCCAATGCTGTTTCAGGCATAAGTTGTGTGGAAAAACTAAGTCTTTGAAAATGTAGTAAGTTTTACGAAAGCGCTCAAGTGTCGCGTCAGACTAGAAATAAAAATGAATTTTGGAGAATTGATTTTCATTTACCGTCACCAGTAAAAAGAAACATAAGGAAAATCGAGAAAATTCGTGTTAGAATTACTAATCTTACTTTTTCGGTCATATTTAATAATATTTAATATGTCTACAATTCTACAGGAAAGACTGCTACCAAAATATACTAATATATATATATTATAGATATATATATATATATATATTATATATATATATGTATATATATATATATATATGTGTGTGTGTGTGACGGTAACGAGTTGGAAATGGTGGTCGGCAGTCTTCCAACTAGCAGGTGTCAGTGCTGGGCCACATATTAAATATTAAAAAAAAAAGAAAAGAAAAAAAAAGAGAAAAAAAAAAGAATGACTGCGTGGTTGGAATCTGTCGTAAGGTCAGAAACATAAAACACAATAAACATTTACTTTAATAACAATAAAAACACAAATTGAAATAAATGCAAAATCTTGGCTTAATGGTAAAAAATGTCAAGTGGAAAAATAAATAAACATGAAAATAGATTACGTTAATGGGGAGGAGAATTGACATACAAAGGTAGATAAAATATGAATGCTGGAATATATGCACTAACTATAAACCTCTATTGACCACACAAGGTGAGACACTTAGGTGTTCATAGTCTGAGAGCACAAGATATTCTGGCTGGCAGAAACGCAAGGGACTCCAACAATAACTGGCGATGACTGTGATTGGCGAGGAAACCGAGTGGCGTGTTGGTTGGCGGCCAATGGGAAAGCTGGATGGCCGCAAGTCGCTAGTTAGGCAGTTGAAGGTTCGGCGCGTCGACCAGGTGTGTACAGCAGGTGCTGGAGTGGGGGAGGAGGGAGTTGCTGTGCGTGTGGCTGTCTTGATATATACGTTTAGCCACTACAAAACGTATCTTGTATATGGATGAGGACGTGATGAAATACGAAAATAGCAGGCTAAATCTCTGATAAGAGATTATCGTCACAATATATATATATATATATATATATATATTTATATATATATAATATATATAGATATATATATATCTATATATAATAAGTTGTGAGGGTACCACCTCTGGTGCCAATGTGGGGACCCATAGCCTCGGAGAAGAAAATAAAAGTATTCATAGGGAGACCTTGTGGTGTCTCACTGACACTAATATTTTCTTCTCCTACCACCCCATCTTTTGTATGTAACACATATATATTTGCTTTATTTGAACTGTGTTACAAAAAAGGAGTTACATATAGGTTACAAAGATGGTTATCATAAGTTGTCGAGTTCCTCCAGCGCCTCAGATGGCGGGCAGGAACCCTGGATGCAGTGCGCATTTCCCCTCTGTATCGCCACGCTGAGGCGCTGGAAAAGAAAGCTGGCAGCTCTAGGGTCCCTTGTTGTTTCAATGAGCTAGAAACCCAGTCCTTCAAAAAACTGGTAGCACTTTTACCCCAGGCGCCGAGTGTCTCAGAAGCAATGGGGACAAATTGTAGTGGTGATCAAGTTCTCTATACTTACGGGATTTGGCTGCTTCCCTGTGGGTGGCAGCGCCACCTGGTTGTGCACACTGAGTCAATGTAGGTGTTAGCCAGGGTTGATACGCACGTGTAGTCCCATACCAACTGCTTGCCATTCTTCCAGGGGTTCACTGTGATACCATCCGGGCGACCAATAAGAGCATCAGAGTTACGGGGCGTTAGGTAACGAGGCTCGCTCTCACTGGGCATCCAGCTATGGTGAGGCTCCTCTTGATGATGTCGTTAACTTCACTGTGCCTCGACGCCATCCTCCTCCCGTGCTTTGGCAGAGTAGGCCATGGTGGCCGTACCTGTCAGCCACCACCTCGCCGCAAATACACCTATATCTTGTGTGGATTGGGGCAGCAAGGCGGAGGGCCACAGCAATTCGGAGGGCGTGTGGTGTGAGACGCGTGCCAGTTGCCGACATTGGGGTTGCTAACAGGAAATCCCTGCATGATGGGCTGCTACTGCTGTGAGGCGAGCAATGTCGTGCTGTGTTGATGCAGCACCCAGGCCTCTGCAGCAACTTTGTCTACAATGGGGCCATCCCAGCTGTATTGCCTGTGGGCTTTTGGGGATGGTGGTTGAGGTGATGGGCCTGCACGAGAGGCCCACTCTGTGGCACAGCGTGTAAAATTGGGATCATGTACACCTGCCAGCTGATGTAAGTGGCAGGTAGAATTTCCTTCACAAGGTCGTCGGATGCTGATAAGGAGGACAGGAAGGCTGGAACCAGCGATTTGCATATATAGATATATATATATATATATATATATATATATCTATATATATATATATATATGTTGGTGGAAATACTTCCAAAAATTCATGTCTGAAACTGATTAATGAAAGCACGGGATATCTCTTTTTTTTTTTTTTAACTCAGACAACGTTTGGTTCCAGTGCTTTTTTTCGGATGGCTGCTCCTCAAACGTAATTTTTGTTATGCATGCAAACTAATTCCAATTATATTCCAGAGGACTGATATTCATCCCGAAAACTGACGGCTCGTTTGCTAGTCTGGCCTTCAGTACTTCCCTCCAGCCTGTCCGCTCCTTCTCCTTATTTATCTACACAATCTATATTTTCTTAAAGATTGATCTATATTTTTGTTTCTATTCTACTTTGTATATTTGGTGGCCGTCTTCTTGTAGGCATTATGACTAAATAGGACAGTCAAGATGAATGATTCTAGCACGAATTTTCTTTCTTACGTTTTTCTTCACATGAGTAGGAGGTTCAAAAATAACTCTCCAAAAGTTAAATTTTACAGTTTTATTGTAAAACGATTTTTACAATTTAGACCTGACGCTAAAATATGCGATTCGTTGCCCCTCGTTAGCATTATCAGAGGCAGATCTCGAACTGGTTACAGGTGTTAGTGCAGCTTAATATATTGCAGGGGATGAGGGGGACGGGGAAGCACCTCAGTTGTGGGCCAATTGGGCTATAGCTTATTGTATTGGCCAACTATCATGGAAACACAGAAGATGTTGATGGTAGAAGCAGGAAATGGAAGAGCAAAGATCAATTTAAAGCTGACATATAGTCTCAAGCCTGGTGATCTGTGTTTCATATTCTATTTCACATTCATATTAGATTTTCCCATTTGTGATGAGCATAGGGTTCACTGCCTCTGTTGGAACCCTCTTTCGTGTTCCATATTATGAGCTGTTTCGCTGTTATGACTTCGCGATTGTCCTCAGTTGCACATCGGGGGATCTCTCGACAGACTTCGGGGCGGTGTTTCCTGGTCCTTAGCTCAGGTACGAAATTCTGCGGTGTGTGATCATGTCTCGTATTTGCCTCAGTAGGCAACTGGAAAACGTTGATCTAGCCTTGATCAAATTGCTGTGTTCGAACCAAATAAATTATATTAAAAATATTAGCAAATCATAAACCATGCAGCAATACGTTTTTCAATCTATAAATGCTCGGCATGAACAAATCCACAAGGCCCGTGACGAGGATTCGAACCTGCGCCCGTGAGCATCCCGGACGCTATTGTGATTTGTGTGTAATGCTTGACATGTTCTTCCTCTATAATGTAAGAAACATTTCTCATCATCAATCGACCTGTCTCACTTGAAGAACGACAAATATGAACGCTTTCTCTCATTAATACTTGGGCTGGACGGTAGTTCGACGGTCTCGCTTCATGCAGGTCGACGTTCCATCCCCGATCGTCTATAAGTGGTTGGGCACCATTCCTTTTCCCCCGCCCCATTCCAAATCCTTATACTGACCCCCTTCCCAGTGCTATATAGTCGTAATGGCTTGGCTCTTTCCCCTGACAGTTCCCTTCCCATCTCTCATTAACAAGAATTGGATTTTATAATCTAGGTTTGTGGCCTAATTCGAAAGATTGTGGCGTGGCAAAACCGCTTCATATTTCAGATTACTTGAACGAGGTACTTGTAATCACGACTCCTTGATTCAACGTTCACAAAAACCTATTAACTCTGGCCAATTTGTATCTTCATAGTGTCCCTGGCTTGGCGCCTTCTCTTAATAATAACTTACTTACCAGCTTGAACTCGTATCTTCAAGATTTTCTGGTTAAGGAAAGGATTGACAGAGACCAGATCCAAAGAATCACAGCGTGATTGGTTGTCTTCAAGTTCGGGGATTGGGATCATGTCCGGTACAATGGTTGTCCCGCATTATTATCCCAGAGAATCCATATATATATATATATATATATATATATATAATATATATATATGGATTATATATGAATCCTTATATATATATATATATATATATATATATATATATATATATATATATATATATATATATATATATAATATGTACACGAGTGACTTACCTTTCTTCCTTGTTGCTTATTTGCAAACTGGTAGGGAACTAAACAATCCACAAGGGCCGTGACGAGGATTCGAACCTGCGTCCGAGAGCATCCCAGAGTACCCCAGAACATCACATTCTGTTCATTTGATGCATCACGCAATTGTGATTTCTGTATGTAATGAAGTGGTAGAGAACTATTAAGCAAACGGAGGAGAGCTGCCTGGCAAGCTGTGAAGAATTATTTGTTACAATCAAACGACCTGAATTCTCACGACTAGTATCAAGAAAAACAACTTCTTATATTTATTTCAAATATTCTTCACCTTCGTAATGGCCATAGCATTGTGTATTTCCTCCCAAGAGAGAGAGTTAAGTAAATATTGTTGTTTATTCTCTATGTCAATCTCTGTGCACTGATGTAATATTTGTTATTTATATATATTCAACAGTTCTTACATTCTTGTACAGCAACCAGCACGCATAACGTTTCGGGCAAGTCCTTAATTTTAATTTCCCTGGAATACGACCCGCTAATCGTTTAACAACCAGGTACCCATTCACGGCTGGAAAACAGCGGCTACGGTTAAGAATTGCCGCCCAGTGAATTCTCCTCGTTCAGGATACGAACCCAGGCCAAAGCGCCTGCAGAGAGCCGGGCGAGTGCTTTGCCACTGCGCCACGAGAACTGCTCAATTTGTTTACAAAAAAAGGTCTTCAGAACCAAATTTGGTTGTAACTTCATGTATTTAAACTTTTAAAAATTTAGAAATTTCATTAAAACCCAGCAGATAATATTGCAAAAGAATCTAGTCTCTTCGTATAGACTAAAATTCAATATTCGAGAATTGAGAAACACGCTTCAAATGTTTTTTGTCATTATGTGTGTTTTAATCTTATATATTTTTGTCGAACGGCATTATAACTATTGGTAATTAAATCATTGCTTTACCACAACGCTATTGCAACATAATATACCCAGCTTGGTGCCTTCTCTTGATAGTTAATTACTTATCATAATACTGGCAAGAGTACCAGGCGGTACTCGGGGCGACATCTGCTCTCCACACCATCATCACCATCATCATCATCTCTGTAACCATCTTCACTACCAGGGTACACAATATACAATTATCATCTTGACCATTATGTTCCCTCTTAAGTATTTTCTCTCTTTCCTTCATCACTCTTCCTACCCTATATTACATCCCCCTGCCCTTCACCTCCCTCCCTCCCTCTCCTTCACCAACCTTCCCTTACATTTCCTCCCCCTTCCCTTCACCACCTTCCCTCCACCTTCCCTTCACCACCTTCCCTTCACCACCTTCCCTCCCTTCATCTCCCTTACACTACATTACCTCCCCTCTCTCCCACCCTCCCTCCCACTCCTTCACAACCTCCCTTACCTTTCTTTCCCTTTTCTACCCTTCACCTTTTTCCTTATCTTTAATCACCAACTGTACTCTTCCCAACTTCCCTTTCATCATTGTAACTATCTTAATTAAGAATTGTCTTCATCAGTGAATAAACTAGCAAAGGCAAGCTAACAATTATGTATAAAATAATATGCTGGAATTATCTTTGGCTGGAGGGAAGGGAAGGGGAAAGCACCAAGCCATTACGACTATATAGCACTAGGAAGGGACCAGGATAATAATTTGGGATGGGATGGAGGAAAGGAATGGTGCCCAACCACACTTGGACGGTCGGGGTTTGACCTCCGACCTGATTGAAGCGAGACCGTTGCTCTACCGTCCAGCCCAAGTGGTTAGGAGTCCTGTTTTTAATGAGTGGAATATGGTGGTATTTGCCAATATAGAGAGGACGGACGGGAATGGAGGTTAACTTCGACCTGTCTATGCACCCTGTCCTCTCCAGCGTTAACAACGTCCCTAAACTGATGTGCTAAATTGGACGAAATTAACCTATCCGAGGATCTACGAATAGTAAACGGAGCATCACATTAATTTTGCTAGCTGCAATATTTAGCGGCTAGCAAAATTACAATTACATATTACAATTAAATGACAATGCTCGCATACATGCACAAATTTGCATGACGGCAAGTTGGAAAAACTGGATTATAATCAAAGACCATAAAAATACTTTTTTACAGATATTAAATGGCCCCAATTACTAAACACTTACCTGATTTGAAAGCAACTTTTTATTTTATGAATTGCTTCCACATTATGCACCATTCCATCCCATTCCACCAGTCCAATCCCATCCCCGTTCCATCCCTAAATCCTTAACGTGACCCCTTCCCAGTGCTATATAGTCGTCATGGATAGGCGCTTTTTCTGAAAATTCCTTCCTTCTTTCCTTCCACATTATTAGACATATATTGGAAAAAGCTGTATATCTAAGTCAAGCAAAGTCACGTTCAGTTTTAATATAATTTTTTTTATCATTGTACAGACTGTACAGATTGGATACTTAAAGCTTAAGCAAAATTGCTGTGTGGTGGAAACTTGTGTGTAATTTGTTAAATGTTATTTTATATGTTATGTTATATCCCTGTGGAACCTACACCCGACCATTGAGGGTAATGACGATGGTGATTAACATTAGGATGGTGTTAGGTATAGTGATGAAAGTGATAACGGTGATTAAAGATGATGGAAGAGATGAAATTGTCGATAAAGGCGATGATAAGGATGGTGGAAGTGATGAAGAACGTGATGAAGATGACGATGATAAAAATGTATGGTGATGAAGCAGATGAAAAATAGTGTTAAAGATTGGAGATAATAGATGATGATAATGAAGATGATAATGATAAAGACGATGGGGATAGTGGTGATAACCATTTTAGTTACGATAACGATGAAGATAAGGTTGATAGAGATGATAAATCAGATATTAGTGAATATAATAACGGTGATGAAGAAGATAGAGACAAAGAGGTGATGAAGATAATTATGAGCAAAATGCTTATATACGGTGTTAATTAAAGATGATAATGATAGTAATATTAAAGATGATGGTGCTGAAACTGACGATGGTGTTAAAGAAGATGGTGATAGACATTTTAGCCATGTTAAGAAATAACATTTACATAACACATGTTCACAAAATCTCACATTGACACAAAAGCAAAAAAAAAAAAATGAATGTAATCTTGTAACTGTACATGACCAAATACATTTGTTCAGACTAAAAGGGGGAAACGAATAATTTATAAGATCCAGCATAAGCATGTTCGTAACTAGTGGTAAATGCTTGAATCTGCAGAGCGTCTGTTTGGCTAACTCGTGGCCAGCGATTCATTAAGGTCTTCACATACTCGAAAGTTCACTACACAACCCAACAATTTACATAAAAGGCTTCGTTAACTTTCCTGAGCGAGCATTACGCTTGCTCTTGGATTTGGGCTCTGAATTTCTGGAATTTGAGCGTCTTGTGTTTTATAGGAATATTATATGTATCTTCATTTTCATTCATTCTTCATATATATTCTTTTATCTACAGCTATTTATTCATTTAATTTCTGAATATTGACTGAGAATGGTCCAGGACGGACCGAAACGTCGTCGTCGCTTCACCTTCTAGTGTGTGGTCTGGTCAACATACTTTAGCCACGTTATTGTGACTCATCGCCTGCAATTTCTGAATACCTTCGACAGGTCCGTATCTTCGTAAAAATAAACCTATCATTGATTATTAGATAACTGTAACAACTAGTCTTGCAAGGTTCTATGTTGTAATATTTTCTGTGCATTGCTTATTTTAGCATTATATATACAATGTAGATACGGATATAAAGGGGTACCACTACTGGTGCAGTTTTTGGGATCCATAGCCTCGGGGAAGCAAATATTGAACATTCAGAGAAAATTTGTCATATATCTCTTGATTTCTCAACAATTTCCTTCACATACAGCCCTTATTTAAATATAAATTTTATTGGTTATGATTGTAAATTGTGTGCCACGATTATGTTCATGACATAACAATTACAAGTGAAATGATTAGACATCAAATGGATTCATTAATGGCTGCCACAATTAACTTGACCACTGATGCACAGCAAACACCTTCTCGAACTCCTCCGAGGATGAATACGTGCCCAGGATGCAGCGGGCATTTCCCCTCTGAACCGCAACACTGAGTTTCTTCTAGAACCTTATAGTTGTTGTTGTTTTTAGATTCAGCTACTCAGAACAAAAGATACAGGTACCACGGGCTATGGTGAGCCCGTAGTGAACTTACCTAGCACAGGAGTGGCACTGTAATTCTGACTTTTTCGTACTCTGGTAATGCTTATATTACTATACACTGAGATTCTAGAAAGGAATGGATAATTCCATTCCATTCTAGAACGTCGGTGTATAGTTGGCCCATGAACCGAGGGTTTGAGGCCGATCAGAACAAAGCTGGAGCAGTGTGCCAGACCTCTGTATTTGATGGCTTTCCTGCATTTCCCTGAATGAAGCTGCGCCGTCCCTTCGCTTGTGCTGTGTTGAAGGCAGTTACTGGGCAGTGTGGAGGCGCATGCGTAGTCCAACACCACATCCTTGCCATTCTTCCAAAAAAGCATGGTGACCCCGTCTGGATGCTTCTGAATGTCATTGGGTGTGGTTGTCTTTGTGTCGAACGTCAGCGAGGCTCCTCTTGATGAATGGCATTAACTTCAGTTGTTGCAATCTTACCCTGTGATTTACGATATACCAGGCCATGATGACCGTATTGATCTGCCATCACGCTACCGCAGATGCACCTATGTTCGGTGAGGATGGGGGCCACAAGGCGAAGGGCAACTCCAATGTAGAAAGCGTCATGATTGAGGCGAGTTCCCAGGGCTGCATTGGGCGCAGCAAATAAAAAAAAAACCGGCATGGGGTGCTGTTGCCGCTAGGAGGCGGGCTTTGTTCTCAGCAGGTGCGTTTTCAAGCATTGTTGTATTAAACGTTCTTCTCTTTTTCTTCCTTTTCTTTCTCTTCTTTTTCTTATGCACCCATTCTTACTCCTATTGTTACTCCCTTTATTACACCTATCCTTTACGCACCTTTCACCTTGCTCCTCAGAATTCCTTGCTAAGAATTCCTCCTCACCTCTCTCTTGCCTTATGTCTGTGCCTCCCTCGTCTCTTAACAATTGACTTGATAATAGTCCAGGGCGGACCGAAACGTTGTCGTCTCATAAGTTTCTAGTGTGTGTTTTGGACAAACATTTCTATTATTTTGCTATAGAAGCCACAGTGTTAGGGATAAATTATACAAGAATTATCCCATATAATAATGAAATCGGTCTCGCTTAGATATTTATAAAGCTGAGCTTTCTTGGTCATATCAGACGGACCTCTTGTGTGCGGTGATGCGGGTTTTATCACCTCAATTCTTATATAATTTAACCCCAACACTGTAGCTTCAAAAGAAAGATAATAGAATCTACTTTGATAAACATTAATCCAATTTTTAATATCTGTTCAGGGCAGTGGTTACCAGATTTGGTGAGTGATCATGTAACAAGGTAATTACGCAATGTATACCCAGTTATTACCCAATGTATACCCAGTTATTACCCAATGTATACACCTCTCCCCAGGACACCTGACTTGACGTGATAGAAGCGGCTACATCAGTCATTCTCCTTCACTGCTGAAGCGGATCCAAGATTAGGATCGAAATATACAGTCTACATTTCCCCGTGTTTTCAAAATAATGGGTTATTATTTTCATTGATTAGTGCACCATTGTACTTCATTCTCATATTTATCTTTTTAAAATGTAAGGTGTACCTTGCGAAACGCATTCTCAGGCTCCTTTTGACGCTCCTATAGGCGTCAGACTACAGAATAGTGTACAAAATAAACTTTGGAGAGTTAATTTTTAAACTTCCCTTGACAGTGAAGAAAAACGTAAGAAATATTGAGAAGACTCGTGTTAGAATCATTAATCTTACACTTTCGGTCATTTTCAACAACTTTATATATATATATTAGTATATTTTGGTAGCAGTCTTTCTTGTAAACATATGTTGTTAAATATGACCGAAAAAGTAGGATTAATAATTCTAACATGAATTTTCTCAATATTTCTTATGTTTCTTTTTACTGTCGATGGTAATTGAAAAATCAATTCTCCAAAATTCATTTTTATTTCTAGTCTGATGCGACGCATGAACGCGTTTCGTAATAACTTATTACATTTTCAAAGACTTTAGTTTACACACACACACACAACTGTAACCTGAAAACAGAGTTTTACTTAATGCTAACATTGAACAGCTTGTCTTATATACTCGCATTTGGGTTAGGTGATATGTTGCATCAGTATTGGATGAGGTGAACAAACTTTTGACCAACACAAGACAGAACACGATGCAATGGGTATAAATTGGATAAATGAGAGGGAAGAATGGAAGTAACTGCAAAGGGCCTATTGGCCCATACTTCCTCTTGATGCTTCTATATTGGTACGGAGTCTTGAAGTGAGTAGAATATAGTTGTGCATTAATTGGCTGTTGATTGTTGGTGTTGACTTTTTGATGTGTAGTGCCTCGCAGATGTCAAGCCGCCTGCTATCGCTGTATCTATCGATGATTTCTGTGTTGTTTGTTAAGACTTCTCTGGTGGTGGTCTGGTTGTGGGAAGAGATTATATGTTCCTTGATGGAGCCCTGTTGCTTATGCATTGTTAATCGCCTGGAAAGAGATGTTGTTGTCTTGCCTATATACTGAGTTCTTTGGGGCTTACAGTCCCCAAGTGGGCATTTGAAGGCATTGACGACGTTGGTCTCTTTTAAGGCATTCTGCTTTGTGTATAGAGAGTTTTTCATGAGTAGGTTGGCCGTTTTTTTGGTTTTATAGTAAATCGTCAATTGTATCTTCTGATTTTTGTCTGTAGGGATAACGTTTCTATTAACAATATCTTTCAGGACCCTTTCCTCCGTTTTATGAGCTGTGGAAAAGAAGTTCCTGTAAAATAGTCTAATAGGGGGTCACCTCACCAACTATATACATGCCATCTGTTGACGTAAGAGCAACACACGTTGTAATCTCCTAAAATTCTTCACCGATTGCTTTGAAGTTTTGACTCAACGTTGCCTTCGAATAGGCGCGTCTTTTTATATACCTATTATATAGATGGTATAAAACATCGCCATCTGTTGCACATGATAGCAACATGCACGCTATACTAAATGCCACGAATTCCATTTCAATGTATCCGATTGCATTGATAAATTTTATTTTCTTGGATTTCGATTTATTTTATTTGTTACTGAATTATTGTGTGTGACATTGTGTTGGAATTGAGCTGTGTTGTTTACCATACCGGTTATTTCGTAAGTATAAGTATAGATGCCACACCTGCGACAGGTAAAACTATGCTTTTCTTAAAAAACAGCGCCATTTGTTGCAAGTAAGAGCAACACACATGCTATACTAAATATGTTACAATTCCATTTCAATGTTCTGATTGCATTGATAAATTGAATTTTCAAAGATTTTGATTTATTTTCATTTTGATTTAACTATTTTTCTGTGAATTGCGTTGGAATTGAGCTGTTTTGTTTACCTTACCGTTTATTTCGTGAGTACAGTTTATTTTTGTATTTTTTCATATTTTCATTTCATTTTTTAACTTTTTCTTAGATTTCAGTGATGGGAACATCAGACCATTTGAGAAAGCATCGGACGAGGGAGTGGGGAATGGTGGGGATGACGAGGGGACAGGGAAGGTTGCTGTGGCTCAGCAACGCGTGGCCGGGTACTGCTAGTAATATATATATATATATATATATATATATATATATATATATATATATATATATATATATGATAAAGTGTGTGTGTGTGTAAATCACGAAAAATAAACACGTGATTATAAATGTGACAGTGTCAGACTACGGAGGAAAATTAAAACATGAATTTCCTTAAGTACTTTCGTATATTAATACACCTTCAGAGTATACGAAAGTACTCAAGGAAATTCGTGTTTCAATTTTCCTCTGTGGTCTGACACTGTCATATATATATATATATATATATATATATATATATATATATATATATATATATATATATATATATATATATATATATATATATATATATATATATATATATATATATATATATATATATATATATATATATATATATATATATATATATATATGTCCACTTCAAGCCATCTTTACTTGGCCGCCAGAATATTTCAACACTTACTAGAGAACACATCAAGACATTGTCTGGCTCACGCTGAAGGAGTAGACCTCTTAGAATTATTTATTGAAGCCGTAAAAGATGCCATAAAGCTGAGTGCATGCATGACTCCCAGAGGCCACTGGGAGACGTTAGGAGTCAATGGTAATACTTCTGATGCATCTCTGAATTGCTCGCGTGCAGCCCTGGGATACACTCCGGAATTGCAAAGACTAAAGCAGCACGTGTTTGTGAGGGGGAGGAGGGGAGAGAAGATCATTGCTTGCAACTTTCAACATCCAAAAGTTGTAGACAACCTAGAAGAACAAAAACCGTGTGGTATGATCTAGTGAACTGTAGCCTGCTGTTATAGTGAGTCTGAGAACTTTGGGACGAACGAAATGACGAGACAGGCTTTACATCTGTGTAATTGTAGTATTATATTTTCTTTACAATAAGTAAAGTTTATGATAATACACTATAATACTTTGATACACAAACTCATACGAGATATTCAGTTGCCACACCACGAACGGAGTCGGTAGTCATGGTGTTCCACACACTGATGGTTCCAGGCGTATAGGCCGTGGTTCCAGGCGTATGGGACATGGTTCCAGACGCATGGGCCATCGTTCCAGACGCATGGGCCATCGTTCCAGACGCATGGGTCATGGTTCCGGACGCATGGGTCATGGTTCCGGACGCATGGGCCATGGTTCCTGACGCATGGGACATGGTTCCAGGCGTATGGGACGTGGTTCCAGGCGTATGGGACAAGGTTCCAGGCGTATAGGCCGTGGTTCCAGGCGTATGGGCCGTGGTTCCAGGCGTATGGGACATGGTTCCAGGCGTATGGGCCATGGTTCCAGGCGTATGGGCCATGGTTCCAAGCGTATGGGACATGGTTCCAGGCCTATGGGACATGGTTCCAGGCGTATGGGACATGGTTCCAGACGTATGGGCCATGGTTCCAGACGCATGGGCCATGGCTCCAGACGCATGGGCCATGGTTCCGGACGCATGGGCCATGGTTCCGGACGCATGGGCCATGGTTCCGGACGCATGGGCCATGGTTCCGGACGCATGGGCCATGGTTCCGGACGCATGGGCCATGGTTCCGGACGCATGGGCCATGTTTCCGGACGCATCGGCCATGGTTCCGGACGCATGGGCCATGGTTCCGGACGCATGGGCCATGGTTCCAGACGCATGGACCATGGTTCCGGACGCATGGGCCACGGTTCCGGACGCATGGGCCACGGTTCCGGACGCATGGGCCACGGTTCCGGACGCATGGGCCACGGTTCTGGACGCATGGGTCATGGTTCCAGACGGTCTGCCATGGTTCCAGACGCATGAGCCATGGTTCTAGACGTACGGAACACGATTCCAGACAGATAAAATAAACTAATAGGAGATAGTGTTATCAGTATTAGTAAAAGGAGCTGGGATATGAGAACTTTGTGAAGGAACAGTGTGCCCAATCGCTTCATTCGGACGGAATGGTAAGCCCCTTTCGAGAAAGCAAGACCATCGCTCATTTTGTGTTCAGGTATATTCCTGCGCGGGCCCTAAGCCTCTGGCTGGCCCATTAAGTGTTCTACTGACAAGGCCAATCTGATTAGACAACCTGTTTATATAGCTACGTCACAATTGACACGTCAATCACCCTAAAATGACTTTTGAGTTTTCCCCACTGCTTTATGATATTCTTATCATACATATATTGATATACCTCTTGGTGTGGAGATTGTCTAAAGCCCACCTATTAGGGGCTGTGATCCTCGGCTCCATGATGAGCTCTACAACAGAGAGGAAATAATACTCGAACAAACTCATACCTGATCATATCAGATTGGTCAACGCGATGGGTGTACATTACCGCTGGGAGCAGACACGATAATTACCAGTAGAAAGCACAACGTTGCTATGGCCTAGTTTGCTGACGTGTAACTCACTTCCAGGAGTCATTGTATATTATGGTGAAGTATAATTCATTTCCAGACGTAATGATCTATCATTGGGACATAATTCATCCCCAGGAGTCATTGTCTATTATGGGGACGTATAATTCACTTCCAAGAGCCATGGTTTATGGACGAATAATTCACCTCCAGGATCTACGGTCTTGTATAGGAACGTGTGTTTCCATACGACATGATCTCGTCAATGACAGAGGCTTTATATAATAACACAGAAATCACAATAACGTGATACATCGAATGAACAAATCTCCAAGGGCCGTGATGAGGGATGGATTTGTTCCTTATATAATATTGTTGAACTTGTTTTAGACTACCAAATATTCAAACACACACACACACACACACACACACACACACACACACACACACACACACACACACACACACACACACAAACACTGGAGAGCAGAGAAAGATACCAGAATGCCAGGAATGAATATGTCAGGATGAGAAGAGAGGCAGAAAGACAATACGAAAATGACATCGCAAGCAAAGCAAAGACAAGGGAAAAACAGTGATGAAACAGGTTATGAAATTAAGGATAGGGGCAGGATTCACTACAAACGACAAGGAAGTGTGTGAGGAACTGAATAAGAAATTCCAGGAGGTCTTCACCTTAGAGCAAGGAGAAATCCCATAGATAAGAGAGGGAATAGCTAACCAGGAACCACTGGAAGAGTTTGAGATTACCAGCGGGGAAGTAAGGAAGTATTTACTAGAGTTGGATGTGACAAAAGCTATAGGCCCAGATGGAATCTCCCCTTGGATACTAAAGGAAGGAGCAGAAGAACTGTGCCTACCACTCTCCATAGTGTATAACAAATCACTGGCAACATGGGAACTGCCAGAAATTTGGAAAGCTGCTAACGTAGTCCCGATATACAAGAAAGGGGATAGACAGGAGGCACTGAATTACAGGCCAGTGTCCCTAACCTGCATATCATGTAATCTGACGGAGAAGATTGTGCGAAGAAAATTAGTGGAGCACCTGGAGCGAAAGAACTTTGTAACACAGCATCAACATGGGTTCAGGGATGGCATGTCCTGCCTCACAGGAATACTTGAACTCTACGACCAGGCAGCAAAAATAAGGCAAGAAAGAGAAAGGTGGGCAGACTGCATCTTTTTGGATTGTCAGAAAGCCTTTGATACAATGCCACACAAGAGACTAGTGAAAAAGCTGGAGATGCAGGCTGGAGTGAAAGGGAAGGTACTCCATTGGATAAAGGAGTACCTAAGCAACAGGAGACAACGAGTCCTTGGACCTATACTGTTTCTGATATATGTAAATGATCTCCCAGAGGGTATAGAATCGTTTCACTCAATGTTTGCCGATGATGCAAAAATTATGAGAAGGATTGAAACTGAGGACGATAGGAGGAGGCTACAAGATGACCTAGACAGACTGAGTGAATGGTGCAACAAATGGCTGTTGAAGTTCAACCCGAGTAAATGCAAAGTGATGAAACTAGGCAGTGGAAACAGGAGGCCAGACACAGGATACAGAATAGGAGATGAAGTACTTAATGAAATGGACAGAGAGAAAGATCTAGAAGTTGATATCACACCAAACCTGTCTCCTGAAGCCCACATAAAAAGAATAACGTCTGCGGCATATGCGAAGCTGGCTAACATCAGAACAGCGTTCAGGAACCTGTGTAAGGAATCATTCAGAATCTTGTACACCACATATGTAAGACCAATCATGGAGTATGCGGCCCCAGCATGGAGCCCGTACCTTGTCAAGCACAAGACGAAGCTGGAAAAAGTTCAAAGGTATGCCACTAGACTAGTCCCAGAACTAAGAGGCATGAGATACGAGGAAAGGCTGCGGTAAATGCACCTTACGACACTGGAAAACAGAAGAGTAAGGGGAGACATGATCACAACCTACAAAATCCTCAGAAGAATTGACTGGGTAAACAAGAATAAACTATTCAACACTGGTTGGACGCAAACAAGGGGACACAGGTGGAAACTGAGTACCCACATGAGCCACAGAGACGTTAGAAGGAACTTTTTCAGTGTCAGAGTAGTTAACGGATGGAATGCATTAGGC
Organism: Procambarus virginalis; assembly: GCA_020271785.1. Classification (NCBI taxonomy): domain Eukaryota; kingdom Metazoa; phylum Arthropoda; class Malacostraca; order Decapoda; family Cambaridae; genus Procambarus; species Procambarus virginalis. Next base: position 9,828,106 of record WNGS01028583.1, on the reverse strand, counting down.
AGTGATGTGGTGGATGCTGGCTCCATACACAGTTTCAAATGTAGATATGATAGAGCCCAGTAGGCTCAGGAATCTGTACACCAGTTGATTGACAGTTGAGAGGCAGGACCAAAGAGCCAAAGCTCAACCCCCACAAACACAAATAGGTTAGTACAAATAGGTGAGTACACACACACGTACACAACTTCTGATATATTTAAACCCAATTTATCGGGAATATGTTTAGATTTTTATTATGGTCAAGGAGGACAATAGAAGCCATACCTTCTTAACCGATGCATTATTTGCTTGATTAAATAATTTACGAATTTTCTCATGGAGGAGCAAAGATTAAATTCAATTACGAACGAAATAAACTATAATTGTAATCCTTGTCTTGAGCTTTGAAGAGGAATTACTTTCGTGAGGCTTTGCATGTGCATAGTGTTATGATCCCAGTGAGCCAAAAAACGAGTCTCCTCTTTGAGAATTATTCTATCAGGCCTGACCTGACTAGAAGGTCTAGTAAATATAGAGGTGGAGATACAGATGTAAAATAATTGTTTGGATATGACAGACAATTTGAGATTATGGGCAGTGAATAAGAAAAAAGATAAATGACTGGTTAGGAGATGTGGATAATTTGCTGGAGGCGTGAGGCTCGCTTCTGGAGGGCTTTGACCCCACTTGAGTACCAGACATCGCGAGGGGAAGCTGCGCTGTGTGAGCTCCTGTCAGAGAGGAACCCCTAGTGATATATCTTAAAGAGGAAGGAAGTGTGCAGACGTTCCAACTGTGGAATCGAGCTAGGAACGTTTGGTCTCAAGTCATGGACGGCGAGGAGAGTTTATTAAGCCGCCCAGAGACATTATTGTGGGCTGTGGGAGCGCCCTGATCAGACTCCGTCAGTGAGGAGAGCGTTCTCGACTAGACAATCTGTGGTAAGCACGATTTTAAGCCAGTTTATAGTGATTACTTGTAGTTGGTCATGTGCCCAGCGACAGTAGCGAATGTTTATTGATAAGTTAGACATGTTTTGGTAAGGTGTCCATCCTAAGTAAGAGGATGGAGATGAGAGAGACAGCTGGAGGGATGAGCAGCACGTCCTCTCCCGTCGACCGCCTGAAGCCAACAGACTGGCTGAGAACCCTCCCAGAGTGAGGACCGCCTGGCCGGGCGGAGCATGGACCAGCCCAAACGGGGGAGTTCACTCTCACAGTGTGTAGAGAGCAGATAGATGTTGGATGCAAACATATTGTGTGGATTATTTCGTCTAAGTGTTTATAAGGAAACATTTTTATTGGCGTGTCAATGGGTTACAGGTTTGTCTTTGGGGAAAAAGTTGCTGAAAACTTCGAAGCCAGCACAGAGGGAGTAGTTGATGAGACTACAAGGTAGTGGAAAGTACTGAGCTCTGTGGGAGAGCAGACATACAGTGAGAAGAGGATCTCAAGCTGTGAGAAGAGGAGTAGTGAATGAAGTTTCACATGATTCTGTGATGCCAGTGGTGAAGCATCATTGTTGATCAAGGAAGACTTCATGGTGTAGCAGCCTGGAAGAGCTGCGGAGGATCCTGGTAGTTAAACCCGGAAGAACCTGAAGATGTCAGGGTAGTGAACTTCCAGATGTGGAAGGGAAGTTCAGGTTGGTTACTTGTAGGGAGTTGGTAGAGTGTTTGGTTGTCATTAGCGTGCAAGACGCAGTAAAAGGCGAGTGATTGTTTGCCATTTTTGTGCCAAGGAGAACTTATACTGAAGTATAGAGTTACAGTCGTAGGCTGGATTACCTACAGAGACATACATATGTGTTCTAGGACTGATAGGGTGATCGACTGATCATTGTTGTATATCAAGGAACATTTATACTAATATTTATGTTGTTGCAGCCATACGCTGGTTTTCCTTGTATGTGTTATATATATATATATATATATATATATATATATATATATATATATATATATATATATATATATATGTCGTACCTAGTAGCCAGAACGCACTTCTCAGCCTACTATGCAAGGCCCGATTTGCCTAATAAGCCAAGTTTTCATGAATTAATTGTTTTTCGACTACCTAACCTAACCTAACTTTTCGGCTATCTCACCTAACCTATAAAGATAGGTTAGGTTAGGTTAGGTAGGGTTGGTTAGGTTCGGTCATATATCTACGTTAATTTTAACTCAATTAAAAAAAATTGACCTCATACATAATGAAATGGGTAGCTTTATCATTTCATAAGAAAAAATTAGAGAAAATATATTAATTCAGGAAGACTTGGCTTATTAGGCAAATCGGCCTTGCATAGTAGGCTGAGAAGTGCGTTCTGGCTACTAGGTACGACATATATATATATATATATATATATATATATATAATGTCGTACCTAGTAGCCAGAACGCACTTCTCAGCTACTATGCAAGGCCCGATTTGCCTAATAAGCCAAGTTTTCATGAATTAATTGTTTTTCGACTACCTAACCTAACCTAACTTTTCGGCTATCTCACCTAACCTATAAAGATAGGTTAGTTAGGTTAGGTAGGGTTGGTTAGGTTCGGTCATATATCTACGTTAATTTTAACTCAATTAAAAAAAATTGACCTCATACATAATGAAATGGGTAGCTTTATCATTTCATAAGAAAAAAATTAGAGAAAATATATTAATTCAGGAAGACTTGGCTTATTAGGCAAATCGGGCCTTGCATAGTAGGCTGAGAAGTGCGTTCTGGCTACTAGGTACGACATATATATATATATATATATATATATATATATATATATATATATATATATATATATAATATATATATATATATATATCTCACTGAAAACTCACACCCCAGAAGTGACTCGAACCCATACTCCCAGGAGCAACGCAACTGGTATGTACAGGGATGCCTTAAACCACTTGACCATCACGACCGGACAAAAGGAAGTGATAGCCGAGGCTATATGAACCACTTCCCGCCGGCACCTGGATGGTTATCTTGGGCATAGCATTTTATCAAATCACCTCATTTTTTGGGGCAACACGTGAGGAACACAAATGCAAACAAGCCTGAATGGTCCCCAGGACTAGATACAACTGAAAACTCACACCCAGAAGTGACTCGAACCCATACTCCCAGGAGCAACGCAACTGGTATGTACAGGGATGCCTTAAACCACTTGACCACTTGGTCGTGATGGTCAAGTGGTTTAGGCATCCCTGTACATACCAGTTGTGTTGCTCCTGGGAGTATGGGTTCGAGTCACTTCTGGGGTGTGAGTTTTCAGTTGTATCTAGTCCTGGGGACCATTCAGGCTTGTTTGCATTTGTGTTCCTCACGTGTTGCCCCAAAAAATGAGGTGATTTGATAAAATGCTATGCCCAAGATAACCATCCAGGTGCCGGCGGGGAAGTGGTTCATATAGCCTCGGCTATCACTTCCTTTTGTCCGGTCGTGATGGTCAAGTGGTTTAAGCATCCCTGTACATACCAGTTGCGTTGCTCCTGGGAGTATGGGTTCGAGTCACTGCTGGGGTGTGAGTTTTCAGTTGTATCTAGTCCTGGGGACCATTCAGGCTTGTTTGCATATATATATATATATATATATATATATATATATATATAATATATATATATATATATAATATCTTGCTGATAGTGCAACATTGTGTTATAAGACTTGACCTACTTGAAGAGGTTGGTAGTATTAGGTGGTGAATCAGGAGATAGGATACCACTTGATAAGCAGATGATAGAGTTCTGATGGTGTTGGAGTGCAACCCGACTGAGATAGTATAGAGTGTAGGATTCATTATTACTATTATTATGTGTGTGTGTATGTATTGTGTATGTGCTTTGTCCAGTAACTGTATTCAAATTTGCTGGTGTTTGCCCTGTCCTAGTGAGGCTTCCTAGGAAGTAGGAAAGAAGGAGAGAGGAGAGAGAAAGAACCAAGAACCACAGCTGTGGACAGGTAGAATGTAATACTAATAAGTCAAAGGGGATTGAGGAGATCACATCACATAAGGAGAGAGTGGGGAGTCACAGCGGCTCGAGTGGGTGTGTGCACGTGACAACGAGGCTAAGTATTGGAGCCACATCCCTTAAACGTGTGACGTTGAGCCCTCTCCAAGAGCCAGAAGCGTCCAGGGTGATCTCCTGGTATAGTATAAGCACTCTACCGAGTTTGGGTGGGTTGTCCATAAGAAGGATCAATGACTACCCCCTTCCCACAATATAATAATAGTTGATGAAGGGTCTGAGGATATCATAATAAGATTCCGCAAAATCATAGGAACAGAGTAGCGAGGATGTCATTAGATCATGGCAGAATGTTGTTATCCTCGATGGGCATCTTTCGGTAATTATTTGCAAGATCATGCAGTTCTATCAAGGTGATATAAATTCTAAAACAGCATGATTGTTGGTACGTATAGTTTGCTTTTTAGGAGAGGTGTTATCTTTACATAGTATCTAGACGAAGATGGGACGTGCTAGTATTTTATCCCCCACCCTGTCGGCTCATTGTTGCCGTGAGGGGGGCTTAGTGGGCGGCTGCCAGAGTGTGATGCTCCTTGGGACAGTCCTCTGTCCCTTTTGTAGCCTTGTGCTCCTGCTGTTGTCCTCTCCAATTATGCTGAGCACTTTTCCTTTCCTTCTGTTTCGTTTTTCTCCCCCCCCCCTCTTCTCCTATCTGCTTGCCGTTCCTGCCGACCTTTTGCTTGTTTGGTTTTCCTTTGGACTTCTTCTATTTTGACGCCGGGTGTGAGGAGGCATACTCTTGCACCCGTAGAACTGTAGTACCTGACGTCGAGAGCGAGGGGAATCTTTTATTGTCAATCCCCCTTTCGTCACTGAACCGATCTCGACGGACTGTCGGTTCTTAAGGTGGCGTTTGTGGGGCGTATACTCACGTCGCACCCCTAGGGGGCCCCGGCATGATCGGTGATAGCTTCTTGTGGGTGTGTCCTGCCTCTAATTGTGGCTCCATGGTGGGTGTGGGGGCACATTCGTGAATGAATGTTTTTTCTCATAGCGATGATAAACATTGTTTCGACTGTTTCTGCTTACCTTCTCAGGCTCGTGGTTGGGCGACCAAGCCCCCAAGTCGGTCCGTGTTGGAAGACCAGGCTCTGTAGCCTCCGCTGCATTGGGCCCCGACCTTGCTCCTCCTTTCTCTCTGACTCCTCCCTCGGCTCCCCTCCCTCCTCTGTGGTTGGGTCGAGCCCCAAGCCCCCGGTGGTGACTACCTCGTCCCCTGGTGCGGCTCCATCTCTAGTTGTAACTACTGCGCCTTTTAACCCCTCTCTCTAGGGGTTCTCACCGCCGTCCTCGTCTCGGCCGCCCTCGCTCGATTCCTTACCGTTCTGATACCTATCAAGCCTTGTTTGGTCCCGCTTCGTGGGCCAAATATTTTGATCTCCTCCCTCTTGATTCTGCGCCTCCTGACGATTTCTCCCTCCATCGACATCTCGTTGATTCCTGGATGCCTCTGTTACTTCCAACCCCACTCGCCTCGGTACACGTGTCGTTGCTGCTCCTTCTCAGGATGCTGCTTCCTGCTTGGCTGCCTTATCTTCCTTGGCGAGACCCCTGTTCGGGTCTCTAAGAACGCTCGGTTGAATGCCAGTGTTGGCACTATTCTGCTCCCGCCCCATGTTGCGACCGGTGTTCGGGATCTGCGAGACTGCCACGACGATATTCGACATATCCTTGCTGCCCAGGGCCATTCTATTCTCCAGGTGGACACGTTTACTCGTCCCTCGTGGTAGTCGCCGTCAACCCCTTCGGGTTGTGAAGATTACCTTTGATGGTAGGACGCTTCCCCTCTGTCATTCTTGCTGGTGCCAGGTGCTCTGTCCAGAAGTACATTCCTTCTCCTCGGCTCTGTAACAAGTGCTGAAGTTTGGGCATGGTGCCCTCCGCTGCTCTGGGACTGTCTCTCTCTGTCCTTTGTGTGGTGGCGAAGGTCACTCTAAGTCGGAGTGCACTTCTCCCCAGGCTCGCTGCTTCAACTGCGGTGAGGCCCATCCTACCTTCTCCCGTGCGTGTGTCCATTACAAGCTTGAGGCAGCCGTCCTCAACTTGAAGCACTGGGAGCGTTTATCTTTTCCTGAGGCGAGGCGCCAGGTTCGCCGGCTCCGCCTTATCCTAATATCTCTTATGCTCGTGTGTTGCGCTCTTCTTTCCTCGTCCTTCCCACCTTCCTCAGACTCACAACCGTTTCCGGGCCTTGGACCTGATACGCCACTGCCCCCTCCTCTGTTCCTTTGAGTCCTGTCCGACAGGTCCCCCTCCTGGTCCTCTGTCGGAGTTCCCCTTCTTTCTACCTGGTCTGTCGTGTCTCCTGTGTCTTCTTCCTCATCTCCCTCCGATCTCCTTCCCATCCTTCTCCTCCATCTATTGACTCTCCCCGCCGCCTGTCGGTGCAGGCGGATGTCCATCGCTCTCCTAACGGCCGTCGTGTGTGCTCTCGTTCGACTTCTCCTGTTGAGAACACTGGAATCCGTTGCCCGGTACGTAGTTGCTGGGACACCGGTCTCTTTAAGTCAGAAGCGTAAGCCTGGCTCCTCTCCTTCCTCCTCCCCGGCGGGTAAGAAGGCTTCGCTTTCTTCCTCAGCCCTATTACTGGCTCTATTGTTCCTTCCCCTCCCATCTTAGTAGTTGCGCCCCTGATCCTGCTATGGAGGTTTCCTTGGCCCCTGCT
>WNGS01028583.1:9739821-9778267 GCA_020271785.1 Procambarus virginalis | reverse complement strand
ATATATATATATATATATATAATATATATTATATATATATATATATAATATATATATATATTATATATATGTATTATCGTGTTTTGACGATAAACAGCAACACTGAAACCTTCACATCCTCTTAGCTATAACGTCCAGAAAGGGAGTTTTGTTATTTACCGAAGTAAATTTGATAATGGTTCTGGTCATTAAATTTGCCAAAAACACATTGATGGAATTCTAGTCGTCATAGCCCATTATCTTTTTACAGTATTTGTTAATAGTAAGTTCCTCGCGCTGGCGATCAACAAATAATTATATATGATGATATTTTTTTGTTATAAAAGAGAGACAGATAGAAAGAGCCATACAGTAGATGGGTGGATGGAACGATCAAAAGATAGATTGATCTATAGTTTGATAGATGGATGGATAGGATAGGAAGATGGTAGTTATATGTATGGATTAATGGATAGATGGAGGGATAGATGCATAGATAGACGGATGGATAGATAGATGGGTAGATGCTTGTATGGATGGATAGATGGATGGATGGAAAAAATAGGTAAATGAGATGAATAGACGGACAGATAGACTGATGGACGGATAGATAGATGAATAGATGGATAGATGAATAGAATAAATTGGTAGATATTAGGATACATGAATATAGATGGATAAATTAATGAATGGAAAAATAGAAGAATGGATTGTTGGTTGTATAGATAGATGGAGATGGGAGAGATGATGTGGGTGAGGAAGACGAGAGGGGGGAGGGTAAGGAAATGGGGTAGATAGTTTGGGGAGAGAGAAAGGGGGGGGGAGATGTAGGAAGAAGGGGAAAGGGGTCGGGATAAAGGGGTGGGGGTGGAGTGACAGACCTCCCGGTGACCGCAAGAGACATCATCCCTTTCTCTCTCTCTCTCTCTCTCTCTCTCTCTTCTCTCTCTCTCTCTCTCTCTCTCTCTCTCTCCTCCACTATCCACCTTCCTCCCTTCTCCCCAATCTTTACTCTCCTCCCCTCTCTTCATCCATCCATCCTCTGAACATTTCACTCTCCTACGTCCCTTATTTCTCAGAAAAATTATATAACACAGAACTAAAATTGGAAATTGGTCTACGAGAGGTCCTTTAGGGTGGGATTGGGGTTAGGAGAATGTTGGGTAAGAGGCCGACTGGCCGGCCTACGACACTCCCACACCCACCAGTGTCGTGTGTACAGTTGGGAGAGGCTGGCCCTCAGCGCCTGGCGTTCAACCATGGGTTGACAAAGAGGCAAACAGACATTATCTTCTAGATGTTAGTTATCAACACTCAAAAGGTGTACCCGGCTATGCTTGGGTCTCTTTCCCTGTTTCCCCCTCCCCCAGTTTCACTGCTTTCTCCCTATCTTCCCGTGCCCTCACCTCCCTATCTTCCCGTGCCCTCACCTCCCTATCTTCCCGTGCCCTCACCTCCCTATCTTCCCGTGCCCTCACCTCCCTATCTTCCCGTGCCCTCACCTCCCTATCTTCCCGTGCCCTCACCTCCCTATCTTACTCTCTCTCTCTCCTCATCCCACTCTTCTGCCTCCTAACTCTCCAATCCACCTTCCCTCCAATGTCTCCCTCAAATGGTCCTCCCCCTTCATGTCTCCTTTCTTATCCCCCCACACTCTCTATTCCTCTCCCCTTTCACTAATTTCCTCCTCTTCCCTTTCTCCGTCGTTTCTTTTAATTCCCATTTCTTCCCTCTCATTCCTCTCAAATCCCGAGCAGTGCAAACCCCGACTGACCTATGACATTCCCAAAGGCCACAAGGGTTATGGCCTTTATCTAAGGACAGCGTCAGACAGTTAAAAAAAATTATCTTGTATACATTTAAATCTGTGAAATATAATGTCTGTGTCAGGTTGAAGGTCTGACACTTGGGTCTACTCTCACCCAACTTAACAAAATGGATAGTCATGCACAGGGGAGCCTCATAGGCCGGTCAGTGTTGGGCTGTGTGATATGTTTTAAGAGGTAATTGAGACGAAGTGAAGTTTTCATTGCCAAGTGTGAAATATTTGTTGAGTTTTCCATAGATTTTTCAGCAGTTATTAGGCTTCGTAATAATAAATTGTCAGAGGGGGGAAGGTGAAGGACGGAGGGAAGAGGGGAAAATACAGGCATGAAGAGAAGGGGAAGAGGCAGAAAGAGGGTGAGGGGGGAAGAGATCTGGCACAGCTAGGAACCTTCTAGTATAGATAGGAAAGGGAATATCTGAATGTCAATTTGATTATTCCAAGGTTAGAGGCCAGATTCTTGGTAATAGCCTTACCTAACTTTTTAGGGTTAATGGTCTGGTGTAGGAGACTGTCATAGTCTTGTTAGGGTTGGTCCCATTGCCTCTCTTTCAAAGAGGTCAAGCTTACAATGCGAGGCTGACAACTGCAAGGAAGTCTTATATAGAGATTGTAATATTTATAATATTTATGAGGCTCAACCGAGCAGACAAACAAATATATACAAACAAATAGACAGACAGACAGACAGAAACAGAGAAAGGAAAACGGAGAGAGAAAAGAATGTGAAAACTTCCCACTGTTAGTATAAATTGATAGCAATCTATCAATGTTCTCGATTCGCCTAGAATTGGCCTAGATTGGCCTGGAATTGGCCTAGAATTGGCCTGGAATTGGCCTAGAATTGATCTAGAATTTTCCTAGATTGACCTAGAATTGGCCTTCCATAAATTGGGAAGGACGGACGTGACTCGTCACATTTCTCACAGGATCAAGCAAGTTCTATGAAGGAAGAAAATGTTCACATAATGGAGTGTGATTATTACTAATCTGAATCCTTCATTAAACATATTAACCCATCAACGTGTTCTCTGTTATTAAAAATTAGTATCAGTGATATTCTGATTAAAAGGATTTAAATATTTCTACTGAATTACAAGAGACGAGTTGTGTTGAGTGATTACACATTATTAATCTCCACTTTTAATATGAAGTATAAGAAATATAAACTAATTGAATTTATTATTATTAAAAGTTACTAATCGATCAGTTGTATGCTTTCCAAATATTAAACAGTTGAATAGAATTGCATGTAAATTAATCATAGGTACGTCAGTGCGTTGGACAAATTATAATCACTCGATAAATAAGAAATAATATAAGCACAATTGATATCTCAGAAGGATCAGCAAACTTACTGCGGATTCTCCTATTTTTTTCTGTTTAGTTTGAAGCAATGTTTACCCTAATATATTCTCCTGATAGCTTATACTAATATAGAATATAGTATGACTTCATCTATGCTTCTGTATTTGTAGTGATATATTTTTGTTCACACACGTGATCACAATTAATCAATCTCATTTAAATATTTGGGTAAAATATTTTGACGTTACTTGGGGTTTTTGTCCAATTTTCTCATTATTAAATACAGCAAATCTCTTTATTTATCTATATTTAAAATATTTAAATTACACCCGCAATTGGTTTTGGTTCAAAAACCTCTTATTAAAAAAATCAGCGTTGAAAAATTCCTGACATCAACATATTTTCTTTATAAAGTGTTTTAAAGATTTTCTTGACTTTAAAATCTCGAACATGAATAGTTTTTCTCTATATAAATTCTCTTTCATTAACGGTTCTTTCCTCTGCTATAAATGCTCTTACAGGAATGATTTTTTTATCTTCCCTGAAACCTCTATTTGTGGGCTTTGCATCTTGTTGTTTAGTAACTACCCAGCCTTGTTTACCGAACTATAAAGCCAGTGAGAGGATTCCAACGCCACCATCAACCGAACTTGCTTATGTCGCCACACCACCTGTGTTTAAGATACATGTACCCAGACTATTACATGCATCTCATTCCTAACATAGAAATATTTCCAATTCCGTAAAGCATGATTTTACACAAGTCTGGCAAAAATTGTTCAGATTGCAGTCAGGATACCTACTGACCTAGACAGCCGTTCATGGCCAGCATAATTTCTGGGCCACAGTTGAGACCAGCATTCATCCAAGGGTATTAACTTTCCTCCTCACCTCTCTCTTGCCTATTTATTACCCGTTCTCTACCTCCTCATCACAAGCGACTTGAGAATGGTCCAGGACGGACCGAAACGTCGTCGTCCCTTCAACTTCTAGTGTGTGGTCTGGTCAACATACTTCAGCCACGTTATTGTGACTCAACGCCTGCAACAATGTTTTAATTCTTTTTCGGATATTAGCGACTGTCTGTCAGGAGACATATTTTTCCTGCTCTCTCGTGCACTGAATGAAGTACGAAATTGCACAGTGCACCAGTGATGTGCACCACGATTCAACTTTCTGAATATAAACTTTTCCACAGTCGTGTTGGGTGTCAATGGACAGCCCAGGACATATGCTAGCTAGTGATGTCATTCTGATCGCTGTATCAGGTCTGTGAAGGAAATTACAGGAGGGAGTTGATTTCAGGGAAATTTGGTACTATTCAAGTGTAGAGAGGGAGGTATGGGGGGTTAACGGCTGTAGACCACCCCCCTATCACGTGTCCACCTCGTGAGCGAGGGGGGTAGCGTCGTGGAGCAGGTGCACCATTGGCCAGGGCTCCTGGGCCTCAGGAATGCTGAACCGTGATTGGTCAAGACGCTGAGGGGTACCACATGGTATGCTTGAGGCCGTCTTGGCGGGAAAAAGCATTCTTACCTCATACGCTTGCTATGGAGAGACGTATCTTCCCGTGCTAGGCCAAGCATCGGGAAATACCGCCTGCAACGTTACTAAAGTCACGCCTATATTCTTGCTATCTTGCCGTGTGCCGTCCGTAAGAATCCGGTAATCGGGAAGGTGCATGAACCGTACCAGTGTGAACTTTGTCGTCTAAGCGCGGGATAGTGAGACGCCATCTTAGAGCAACTGGACTAAGTGAGGCCGTTAATTATCGCGCTAGGATAGTGACATCAGCCGTCTAACGCATCTGTGCGTGAAGGTACTGCAGTGAGACGTGCTAGAGAAGGTTTCAGTGTTATGAGAGAAACCTTAAATACGAAGTTCTGAGGAACAATCGAACAGTGTAGAACTCTGTCTCGTGTACCGTGTAGCACCGTGTACCGTCGTATCCTGGGGTACCGTGTCAAGTGGAAGGGCGTGGTACCGCATCCCCGCTGTGTATATCTGTTGTGCGCACACCCTGGTCGGCCTAGGCCTGAGTGCCCGCGACACCTGGTCGCTGTGTGTGGAGCTAAACCCCGTGGTCGAGGACCCTGTGCTCCACCTGACCACGTGTAGGAAGTGAGGACGTCTACGTCATCATCCAGCAGCAGCAGTGGGAGTGTGAGGGTGACGAATGTATGAGTGTGTGTAGCGGGCCCGCATGTGATGTAAGTACAGTACACTGTTTCAGTTTGGGTAATAAAACTCTGAAGCTGGGTTCGTCCCCAGTGTTCCGTCTGTCCTCTGTCCCTGTGACCACCTAGTGAGGTGAATGGGAATTGGAGACGTGTGAGTTACCCTGTTTGACGTCACCAAGTTGAGGTTGGGCCCAACTGTGATTTTGACGTGTGTGAGGACACATAGAGACACATCCAGTGGTGGAGTACAGTGAGTTAATTGCTTCTATGTTCTCTATGTGCCGTGTATGTAAATTGCTGTAATTTGATTCCCTTTTTCAGCAGTGAAAGTGGTAACAGGGAGGTTTCCCTTGGTTATAAATAATTTTCATTATTATATTGGCCAGCGCTTATTTTACTGTTGTGTTGTGGTAAAGTGTGAATTATTGGGGAATAATTTACTGGGAAATCATTTACAAGTTTTGCCGTGAGTGGCAAGGATGTACTGTGTTGTACTGTGATGTACTGTGTTGTACCGTGTGTAAACCGTAGACAAGTTGTCCTTGGTGGAAGGCGTTGTGTACTGTGAAGGATTCCGTGAGAATTAAAGTCAGTTAACGTCACCGGGGGTCACGATTTACTTAACGAGGTCACTTGTTCGTTGAACATTGTTGAGATTAACGTAGAGACGTGTAAAGGCAACAGTCACAGTGAAGTTCACGCAGTGGAGGAATTGTCAAGTGAAGACTAACGTAGTGTTAACGATTTAACGAGCTGTCGTTAATTGATTGATTAACGTAAGGGGTTGATCGGTCTGTTATGATCGGAGTCAATTGCGCTGTAATTAAGCTGCTGTAATTCGTTGGACTGATCAGATCTGTCTGCGGACAGAGGGATTAAGCACTCGTAGCTAATTAAGGAGAATTAGTAACCGCCACTTAGTGAATTCACCAGGTGTTGATGTTGTTGTTTACACGGAGTGTGTTGTAACCTTGTGTGTGTACAGTAGTCTACCCTCGTTAAGGTAATCTTGTCGTAAGACCGGAAGTGAACTGTCAGTTGAGAGACAGTAGGCTTTATCAATACTCGTCTGAATTAATAGGCTGTTGTATTCAGTAATTAATTGGGAATTACTCACCGAATGCTTGACTTTCAAGTTGATGTAATTAATTGATTTACGAGTTATTGCTGCCATTTAAGTGTCGTTGAGACACGTGTGTGTTAACGTAATTGTTTAAATTCATTAGAGTAACTTTTGTTGTTGATTGTCCTGAGAGACAAGTGTTAACGTAAGATTTTTATAAGGGGTTATCATTCTTGGATTAACCGCCTTGTTACTTGGTACCTCGTTGAGAGCAGCGAGCGCCAGTCAAGTTTAGTGATTAGAGTATTGTTCACCGTGAAGCCGTGACAATATTGATTGCAAGCTTGCGTCACCAGTGGGCACCACTTTGTTCAGTTAGTGTCATTGTTCAGTCAGCGACGACGGGAAGGATACCGTGGGTCCATCAGGCTGTTGATTAGCTGTTCTTGAATGTGCCACTGGAGTGACAGTAAAGTAACGTCAATTCACTGTGTAGTAGTTTTAGTTTATTTTGTGAATAAATTGTTTGTTATAGAAAACGGTCGTTTACGTCAAACCTTCCAATATTACTGCCCCACATTTCATGTTCTGCAACGCTTTGCCTGCTTATGTTCATATCAAGTCTGTATCTAAAGCTCGAGTCCATTGCACAGCACCACACTTCTATAAATACGAAGTGAGAATCCGTCGGCTACCCTTTATTAGTTGTCAACTAGGAGGAGCCAGCGACCTAAGTGACAGGTGTTACCCGGGTGGTTTCGCCTGGCGGTTTGCTCCCGCGGTCCTATGATCTTAGGCTTTAAGATTAAATATCTGCCACTGGCAGCTCTTGCTGTTTAAGGTCTGCCTCTCTTGCGAGGTAGTTACGATTAACGTAACATCAATAGGACTTACTTTCTTTTGATAATTGTCAAAGAAAAAAAATCTCACACTGTCAACCCAGCTTGGGAAGTGTGTCAGCGAGGTGGGAGAGACCTAGCGAGGAGCCTTCGTCGCCACAGCACTCAGAGACGCGAGGGGCAAATAAACAAGCTCCCCCCACTTAATCAGCTATTCATAACACGCTTCTGTTGATCGTGGCGCGGAGACACTCCGGCTTATACAAGCACATCCGTGCTTGTGTTTCTCCTGCGTCGTCGCTGTTCAGCAGGACCTGAGTGACGGGGGAGGTTGGATAGCGGGTTTTGTAAGACTTGCGTATCTTTTAGGCATTTAATATTACATTTTCAAGTCATGCACTTACACACACACACACACACACACACACACACACACACACACACACACACACACACACACACACACACACACACACACACACACAGGTACCGAAAGAGCAAAGCTAAACCCCCGCAAACACAACTAGGTGAATACGCACACACACACACACACACACACACACACACACACACACACACACACAGAAAGACAGAAGACAGAAGAGTTAGGGGGGACATGATAACCACATTCAAGATTCTCAGGGGAATCGACAGGGTTGATAAAGACAGGCTGTTTAACACAAGGGGCACACGCACTAGGGGACACGGGTGGAAACTGAGTGCCCAAATGAGCCACAGAGATATTAGAAAGAACTTTTTTAGTGTCAGAGTGGTTGACAAATGGAATGCATTAGGAAGCGATGTGGTGGAGGCTGACTCCATACACAGTTTCAAGTGTAGATATGATAGAGCCCATTAGGCTCAGGAAACTGTACACCTGTTGATTGACGGTTGAGAGGCGGGACCAAAGAGCCAGAGCTCAACCCCCGCAAGCACAACTAGGTGAGTACAACTAGGTGAGTACACACATACACACACATACGGACAGGGGCCTCGCGGCCGAGTAAATAGCGCTCTGGGGTCGTAGTCCTAAGAGCACGGGTTCGATCCCCGGCGTAGGCAGAAACAAATGAGCAGAGTTTCATTTACCCTCATGCCGCCCCCTCCCCGTTCACCTAGCAGTAAACAGGTATCTGGGAGTTAGACGTTTGCTACCGGCGGCGGTTTCCTACAGATGTGTGTATGTGTAAGATAAATATATGCAGTAGACAAAATAGAGGAAAAATAAATGGGTCAGAAAGGCCTAGAGAACCTTGGAGAACCAAAAGCTAATAGCTCGATTCTGCAGTTACAAATATAGTAAATACAGATTGACACTTAGTATCCAAATGCCACTGAACTACAAAATCAAGAACAGCTCTAGGCTCTCTGACTGACATCCCTCTCAGAATTTCATAGCATTAACCAAAGGCCACAATTATGGGAAGTTATTCAAAGCAGACCCCAGCCGAGGTCCTGAGAGACGGTACGAGTGTGTGTGCATCTTCCCTGTGACTCTTATCTTCAGAGATATAGAGATGTGATTCAATGGATTACATCTGAGACTGTCTTGAGAGATATTGAGGTGTGTGTGAAGACTGTCCCAGCGTCTGTCTTCGACACTCAGCCCAGAGACGTCTTCCCTGTAGCTGAGGAGGTTATCTTCAGATGATTTCGGGGCTTAGCGTCCCCGCGGCCCGGTCCTCTACCAGGCCTCATTTTTGTTACACATCCTCAGGAGGTAACCCGTACCAGATGTCTAACTCACAGGTACCTATTTGCTGCTAGGTGAACAGAGCATTAGTGTGAAAGAAACTCTGCCCATTTGTGTCCGCCTCCACTGGGTATCGAACCCGTAACTTCAGGACTATGTATTCGAAGTGCTGTCCACTCAGCTATCAGGCCCCTTAACCAATATTATATTCAGTACAGATACCAATATTATTATACACTTGTGGTACACTAGCAAGTGGAGGCACCAATATAACAATACACTTTTATAATACACTTGAGGTAGACTCACAAGTATGGGTACAAATATTTTTCAAATATACCAAGGGTCGTCGAGAGGATTTTGTCTCCTGTCATATTTACGAGAGAGATTACAAAATGCTGAAAAATATATTCCAAGGAGAAAACAAGTTACCTCTTGTACCAGAGAAATATAAGGAAAATATTCCCTGTAACGGAGAAACACCAGGAAAATCTTTCCCTGCCACAGATAAACACATGGAAAATATTCCCTGTAACAGACATATGAGGAAAACATGGGCCAGAGAGACATGCGGGAAAAATGAACAATTTACTAGAGACACGTGGAGAACATTTTCAATGTGCTAGAGATAGACAAAATTTCTCTTTACTAGAACAGCAAAGGGAAACTTTTCACTCCAACAGAGAAACATGGAGAACCACAGGTTTTCAAAAGCAAAATGCCAATAATCTAGGCAGTGTGTGAGAAGCATACTACCTACATATGTAGGTAGTACATATGTACTACCTACATATGTAGGTAGTATGAGAGGGAAAAGTGATGAAATATACTGAGAGAAAGATTGAGAAAAGCATACAAAGTGAGAAGGGATGAGAACTATCAGGAGGAAAGTGCCAAGCCATATAGCACTGGGAAGCGGTCGGTCTGGTAAGGATTGGGATGGGATGGGAGAGGGGGGGGTGAAGGAATTGTTCCCAGGCATTTGGACCTTCGGGGGATTGAACGCCGACCTGCATGAAGCGAGACCGTCGCTCTACCCTCCAGCCCGATTGGTTTTCAGAGAAAAGTGGGGATATATAAAATTGCTAGGGGTAAGAAGATAAAATACTACTCAGTCCAAAAAAGAATATAAGATAAATATATCTCCAAGAGACATACGTGAAATTTGTGTATATATGTAAGTTTAATATTGCGAGGTTGAGTGAACTGCGTGGTGAAGAAACGCGTTCTTCTATGAGGTGAGTGAGTTTGTATGTTGCGAGATGAGTGTGCATTTTATGAGTTGCAATGTGCGTGTTGTGAGTTTGCGTGGAATAAATTTTCGTCATATAAGGAATCAGAAAAAAATCTTTGACGCGAGAGGCATCATTTTTATGCGTCTCTCGCTAATGCAGTGAAGCGAGACTACCCCATGCTATGGGTCGTGTGCATCACTGTAGAATAGCAGCAGCTCCCCCCCTCCTCCCCCCCCCCCCTCCGAAGATTTCAATAGTTGGTATGACAAGTAAAATGTTTACAAGCTCCCTCTGTCCCTGTTTTATGGTCCGCCATGGAGCGATAAGCAAGGAAAATATGCCAATTTATTGGCAATAAAATGTTTTCGCCAACATAAAACCCCCCCCCCCCCCGTGCCTGTTTCTGAATTCTTTCCGTGTTTCAAAAAGAGGCGAGGAACGCTATTCAAATCTACTAATTGACAACAAAGTGAATTTATAAGTATTTATAAGAATTAAGTTCCAAGTAACATGAAAAGTTTTTCAACACGAAGGTAAGACAAATTTTTAATTGGATTTTTTTGGGGGGAGGGGAAGGGGTTGTTATCTATACCTCACTGAAATAGCAAGGAAAGCTAAAATGCAAATTAATAAAACAAAAATTATCAATCCGCAGTTTGTCATATAAACTCGGTATTTCATATATATTCGTATTTCATATATTTCATATATATTCGTAAGGTGTATATGCGGAGGGTTATAATTGTCCAGGAAAAAGTATACTGCTGGCTGGTCAGTAAGCACCTGAAAAAGGTTTAATAACCCTCCAGAGGTTGACAGGCTTCGAGCCCAGCACCAGACCAAAAACTAAGATATTTTTTAATTTTTTTTTAGCATAAAACGAAGGAAGGAAATTATGAGAACGTACCAAGCCGGAATGACTATATATTATATGGAAGGAATACGCCGACAGGATAGAGACGGGATAGGGGGGGGACTTAGTGATGGAACGGTGCACATCGGGGTATCGAACGTCCAAATGAGCCACAGGGACGTTAGAAAGAACTTTTTCAGTGTCAGAGTAGTTAATAGATGGAATGCATTAGTCAATGATGGGGGGGGGGAGGCAGACCCCCATACACAGCTTGAATTTTAGATATGATAGAGCCCAGTAGGCGGAGGAATCTGTACATCAGTTGAATGACAGTTGAGAGGCGGGACCAAAGAGCCGAAACTAAACCCCCGCAAGCACAACTAAGTGAGTACAGACCTGCTAGAAGTGAGGTCGTCTCTCTACCGACCCGTTCAAGTGCATGTATTTTTCCAGAAGATTCTCTTTTTTTTTTAAGAAGTTTCACGTATATCTCAATTAAATTTCGATTTTTGCATAAGATTGACAGACGCTCCATATTTTTGGCGACGCCTGTCAGGGAAATATTTGACAGGGGAGACGGAGTCCCTGGTCCCTACGGCTCGCCACGCACGCAAGTAAGTCTCAAGCACACACACACACACACACACACACACACACACACACACAACACACACACACACACACACACACACACACACACACACACACACACACGTTATCAGGGAGAAAGATTTTTTTTTTTACATTTTTGATAGAACATAAATATACATATCAGGCACTCGCGTATATTGCTTATTTATCTGTTATGGAAATGCTCATTTCGAATAAAATTGTTCACTATCAAAGACAATTTTTTTACCAAAAAAGGAACTCAATATTACCTTCCGCCGATAAATCATTTTCAATATTAAAGTTAGGGTATTGGAATGAAGGTTATTTACAGAGTCATTTTAGAAGTTAAACTGCCTCATATATTTAAATGACTCTTTTTTTTGTGTCTGTAAGACTGGGCTCCAGCTCCTGGATACTGCCTTTACAGCTGCCGGTCGTCTGGGGCAAAGACATCAAAACTTTCTTCCAATTTCCTAGTCTAAATAGTTTTTCTGTGCTACATATGTTCTTCTGTTTTTTCTGTTCTACATATCTTTTGCCAAAAAGATATGTAGGCGCACATTCTTATGGTTCATCTGTGACGTTATCTGCTATAACTGTCCATTCGTGTCGCTGTTATCTATTGCAAACGTTTCGAAATTTCAACAATGTTAATTATCCAAAGGAATTTAACATTGTCATGTTCCCTCCCTCCCTCGTTACCAGTCCTGACACGCCAAATTCATCCTTTACTTGTATTGCAACTCACGTTATTCAGGGGTTATGATCGTTACAAGCTTCTATATCTATATAATTACCTTATGCGCCTCGCGTGACCAGTTGCTGTGCCAGGTAACTCCACTACGGGCTCACTTACACGTAAGTCCCACTACGTAAATAATGGGACTTACACGTAAAGACTTACACGTAAGTACAGCTACTTGTAACTTTGGTTGCCAGTAGCTGAATCTAAAACAGCAACATCAACCACTTCGTGAGGATGGGAGTCAAGGGGCTAGACTGCATGTTCTTGGACTGGTCTCTCGTTGGTGGTGAACATGTTCCTCAACGTCGCCTTATTGAGGTGCTTGAAGGTGAGGGTTCTTCATGTTCTCCATTATGGCATAGTGGGGGACAGGGGGGGAAGGTGTCAGGCCTCATTTACCTTCTCTACCTACACTCACCTCTTCACCCATCTCCCCTTCTCCTTCTTTCTATTCCCCTCCCCCTCTCCTCACCCATTTCCTTTCCCTTCCCCTCTCCCCCCTCATCGCCCAATTTTCACATTTTCAGCCAATTTCCCTATCCTGCCCTCTCCCTGTAGAGGGGAGAGGGGAGGGTAGTTTCCCTCTAAGATCTAGAGGGAACCCGGGCGTGCCGGGGTTAGTGTCTATCTCTTCTCTCATTCTCCCTCCTCTTTCGCCTCCTCTTTCGCCTCCTCTTTCGCCTCCTCTCCCGCATATCACCAAATCTTCCCTGTCCTTACTCGTTGTTGGAAATTTGCAACACTTCATTATTAATATTCGGTTAATAATAAAGCATTATTTATCAGTAAATAAATAATTTACGTTAGTAAATAACTTAACATTATTTACTAACTCTACTAACATATATCTTAGTAATAAGGAGTTTAGTTTATTAACGCGTAATAACTATCATGCCCCAGAAATTCTAGTCAGATGTTGCTTCAGCAGATGACGAGTGGAAAATTATTTACATTTGAGTGAATCGTCCTAAATTCTCTTTATTTCACATTCCTTAATGGGAATCAATATTTAGTAATTTTATTGTTACAACTATGTTCAGTGACTTACAGCTGACAATATGTTCATCTTAGTTATTAGACCGTATTGTTTATTAGCTGATAATAATTCACGCAATTGCGAATTGTCACTCAGAGCATTCATAGCCAACAGAATTTCTACCCAGCACTCTCTCATATCAACCAACGTTAATTTAATTATTAAGAAACGAGAACTTATATATTGTCAAATAAGGCAAATTATTTTCTGAAGTGTCTGATACGCCTTAGTTCCATCAACTCGGAATATTAAATAAAGCGTAGAAATATTCAACGCGCCGTAGCATCTGCGCATGCGCGAGTGACCCCGAGGAGAAGGAGAGGAAGGCAAGCGACGCCATAACCAACGAGGAGAGTGTCTGGTAGCTGACCTAATTACCGCCTTCGTTAAGAAACATCCGTGCACCTGCGGACGTTAGCAAGGCGTGGCAGCTTCATTACGTCTCGGACACCTTGTTCGGCACGTAATCGGGTCCTATAATTTGTTTTTTGTGGCTACATCAAACTATTAGATAGGACGATGTGTTGTTACGAGACATGACTTTAGCACCAAACTCCTGGCGAACCAATGCAAGTGAGACTAAAACTTCCTGACGCTCACGTGTTCCTAGCTGTGGCCTGATGAAACACCGTTCTAGGCGACGAGTTCATGAACATACGGATCATTTACGTCTATGCATCCAACAGCTAAGCTGTTTTTATCGTTTTCGTAGATTGATCTTGACACCAATTTTTCATTAATGACATTTTTCTTGTATATCAATTTATATGTGAATATTTGACTAATGTTTAGTATTGCATTATTATTTTATCTTATATATTATTAATTCTATTTACTAAATAAACCCCCAAAGTATGTGGAGGGATTTGGTTCCGTATTTTGAATAATTACAGTTCATTAGATTTAATTTATTTTATACCAGATCCATAGATCACTGGTTCTCAAATTTATTATCTTTATCTAAAGGGTGGTCCTTCGAAGTAATTCATGATTTTATTAGCAATATTTTGGAGCAAAATTTCCCACATTCTTCTTACATATTTACTATTTGCTGTTTTCATCACCATAACCATCTTCACTGTAACCCGAATGAATTCAGTTCATTGTTTTAAAGTTAAAAATCACGAGAGTGTGGGATAAACTACACAAACCATATTCACCATTTCATTTCAGACCATTAAAATTACATGAGGTTTTGGATTACGGGTTCACATTTCTTAAAGCATTTAACTGAGCAATCCGTCCTCTTAAAATTACGTCGCTTTTCGCTCGTTTGCCTGTATGGCCAAAAATGGATGGATTTTTTATTGAAATCGGCTCACGAAAGTAACGTACTGTCCCATTTTTCTTCTTGGTGAACTGAGGCTGACAACGTACAGCCTATGTCCGTCCCGTTCCCCAGACTATTTCCCCCTGCAAAGTTGAGTGAGGCTGGCCCAAAGTGTCCAGCCTACATCCTTCGACAGACAGACATTTTCTCTTATAGGTGCTGGTGACTTTGTTATTAATATGTTGCTCAGGAAAAAGAAATGATGTTGTGTTTGCTCTAAAAAGTGTTTCTGTTGTGTTTGTTTATTAAGATGGTTGTCATAAGTAGTCAAGCTAATCTTAAGTTTTTGGACCAGTTCTCAAACCTAGTTTAGGTCGGTCGGCCGAGCGGACAGCACGCTGGACTTGTGATCCTGTGGTCTTGGGTTCGATCCCAGACGCCGGCGAGAAACAATGGGCAGAGTTTCTTTCACCCTATGCCCCTGTTACCTAGCAGTAAAATAGGTACCTGGGTGTTAGTCAGCTGTCACGGGCTGCTTCCTGGGGGTGGAGGCCTGGTCGAGGACCGGGCCGCGGGGACACTAAAAAAGCCCCGAAATCATCTCAAGATAACCTCAAGATAGGTATTCCTTGAATATTTTTTGTACGTTGACCAGATGTGTGGTCTGGTCAACATACTTCAGCCACATTATTGTGACTCATCGCCTGGATTTTTTGTATGCTTTGAATGCCTGAATACTTCACATTAACGTTGCTGCTGCTTCTGAAGACAACGACAAGTAAGAATCTATCTCTTCGGCTATGGTATAGGTCACAGATTGAGGAGAGTATAACTCCAAGAACTGCGTTTGTTACCCATCGCCCTTTCTCCTTCGTCTTGTAACTGCATTCTACCTTGTGTTCTCTGCCAGCCAGCAGCTCCTGGCTTCCCCGATAGTCTTGCCTCTCACTAGTTTACATTGTAGGAATGGTATGAGTTATTGTGATGTTTTCAATGGCGTTATTGTGATGTATAGTGTTCCCCGACTTTTTGACAGTCGGGGAACACAAAAACCATTTTGCCGTCCTGTTTTGTGCTGTCGGCTTTTCGTTAAAATTTCTTAAGACTTCGGTAGTTCGTTAAAACGATTTCCTATCATTAAAACCATGTTGGTAATTACTTACAAACGGAATTATCTTCAGATGTCACCCACTTCTTTATTTCTTGTTGCCCTTTCAGGGTCTTTGAAGGTAAGATTGTCTGTAACAATAGTTATAATTCAGAGCCTCGTACTTCTCTTAGCTTGTTTGTTGGTAGTTCAACAGCTATTTTCAAACTCTTGGGCAATTCGCTATTTTCCAGTGACCGCGCAGTGTTATAGGTGCACAAGAAACCTGTGTGGCTGCTTTAAGAATTCATAGTTGTTAGAACGTTAATCCTTAAAGCAGACGATGAGTCACAATAGCGTGGCTGAAGTTTGTTGACCAGACCACATACTAGAAAGTGAAGGGACGACGACGTTTCGGTCCGTCCTTTTGGTCGGTCAACTTAATTCTTAAAATCTTCTATGCATCTTGTATCCATCCGTGAAACATCCAGCATGTCTTATTCCTCCTCTACTGTTACCTCTGTATTTGCATGTCCCGCAGTAGGAAATGGTTCCTCACATTCCCTCTGAGGTTAAAAGGGAATCTTAAAAATTTAGTTTTTTTCATCCTACTATCTCGTGTAGTCGAGTCATTTGGTAATTTTCGGATATTTTCCTTCCTATTGAACTGCTGGCTTGTCGTCTTGTCCTTGATTTTAGTTCTCCGACATTTTCATGGCTGCCCTTTCTTAACTGAATTTCATGCTCCAAGGAATCAATGTGCTGATCAAACCACACTTCAGAAGATGAAGTGACGACGACGTTTCGGTCTATCTTGGACCATTATCAAGTCGATTGTGTCGATGACGGACCGAAATGTTCTCGTCTCTTCATCTTCTGGTGTGTTGTTTGGTCATCATATCTTCAACCACGTCATTGTTACTCATCGTCTCATTCAGTGTACTAATTCTGGTTGAGACTTCTCTGTTTTTACACGTGCCATCTTCGACTTGTTTCATAAAGAATTTCTTTTCCAAAATTTAAATTAATTTTGCTCTCAATGTTTGAGCACTACCCTTACAGATCCATTGCCTTCCAGTCTTTCTCCCTATTGCTAAAGTGACTCGTAATGTAATTAATTTCACTCTTTTTGTTTCAATGAGTTGTTATATGTAATTTATCTGAGCCTGTTTTGTTGGCGCTTTTATACTCCTGCTTGTAATGTATTTGTTGGGAAGGAGAATGCTTGAATACAGTATATACTCACTATATTCACCATATTCTTGTCATTTGTAATTGTTGCTGTCTAAGTTTCCTTCATTTTTTCGAAGAATTAAAACTATCCGATTCTTCTTGATACAAAGTATCAAAACCGCTCTGTAGTCCTTGTTTCCTTTCTTATAAACAGGTATTTTTGTAGAAATATTTTTTTATTATGACGTAAATGGTTTTAGTTTCCCCCACACCCCATCTTATTACGGTCTTTTGCATTTATCTATTGCTTTATTTCTTATGCTTTGTATGCTACTCCATCATCATTGGTATGCCAAATCCTGATGGTAGATACATGATCACCTTAGATTTTTTCCTGAACTGTCAAAGTTTGCATATCTTATCTGAAGCGGTGTTGGTCACAATTGTTGTATTTGTGGAGTAATGTATTGGATGAAGAGGTAAAGAAAAAGAGGTTTGATCGCAGAAAAAGATTAGCTACTAGGGAAGTGGGAAGGGTTGTCTTAGATATGCTGCTTAATGAATAGCATTTGATCTTTTACGGGAGTAGTTTAATTAAAGAGTGTAATTTGAGGAGCCGGAAATGTTTTCTATAAGTTCCCTATAGAGAGAGAGGATTTGAAATAGATGGACATAATGTGCAACTTGATGAATCTTGCAGGAAATCATAAAGAGGTAGTGGCGAATATGGGGCATGTGACAGTCAAGTGAAGGAGGAGGGAATAATGAGAATAGAGATTGAGGAGATCAGTGGTAATGGGAGAGAGAGATGCAAAGGAAGTGCTGATATAAAAGGAGGTAATTGGAGGGGATTTTTTTCTTATCAGGAATTGTGAGAGAGAGAGAGAGAGAGGGGAGAACGAAGCTCGTGCTGTTGAATAGATGAATATTTCATGCAAGTAGGGGAGGAAAGTAGATGCTCGTGAGTTAGGGTGATAATGAATTGCAATTGCATGAAGTCACTGTGCTTCATGATATTCACAGATTTTCCTTACCAGAGGAAACAGTAAAGGGTCATTAAGTGTTGATTTCATGCTCTAATTAACATTGTTTATTTTTTTTACGATGCATTAAATTAATTCCTTTCGTCGGGTCGGAGAGCTCTGATTATTGCTGTAATCCAGCAGCAGGGAGGATAGGCTTCTATAATTATGTTGTTCTATTTTATTATTATTTCTATCAAAACTAATGAGCCTCTTCCTGGTACATCTGTTAAATGAGTTGTTTCACAATCACTACAGCATTACGGAGAACGATACAGTCACTCCAGCATCACGGGGAACAAACATCATCACTCCAGAATCACGGAAACCCAATACAAACACTCCAGTATCACGCAGAACAAATACTGTCCCAATCCACACCGAATACAGGTGTATTTGCGGCGAGTCAGAGGCCGACAGGTACGGCCGGCATGGCCTTCTCTGCCAAATCACAGGAGGATGGCATGCAAGACACAGCGAGGTAAATGACATTGTTAAGAGGAGCCTTACCACAGCCGGTTGTCCAGCAGAGAGAGAACCTCGTTACCAAATGGCTAGCAACTCTGACGAGCCTGTTAGTCGCTCTGACGGGATCACGGTGAATTGCTGGAAGAATGGTAGACAGCTGGTGTGGGACTACACTTGCGTTTCAACTTTAGCCAACACCTATGTTGACTTCAATGTTGCACATCCAGGTGGCGCTGCCACTCACCGGGAAGCAGCCAAGTTTCGTAAATACAGAGACCTTGATCACCACTACAATTTTGTCCCCATTGACTCAAAGACACTTCGTGCCTGTGGTAAGAGTGCCGCTAGTTTTTAGAAGCTGGGTTCTAAACTAATTGAAACAACAAGAAACCCTAGAGCCGCCAGCTTCTACTTACAGCGCCTTAATGCGGCGATACAGAGAGGAAATGCTCACTGCATCCATGGTTCCTGCCCGCCATCTGAGGAACTCTACAACCTGTGACAAGTAGCACTGTACCTTGCATGTAACCTATGCGGTAACCCATTTTGTGTAATGACCTTTTAAATAAAAAAACAAAATGACAAATTACACAATATATGGTTGGAGGTAGAAGACAATATGTGAGTGTATGCGGGTGCCCCACAAGGCCTCTTGTTCGAGGCCAAAATAACAAATGAATATACACGTTGCACATTTATCTTAAATATACACGTGAAAGAGGTGAAGGTGTGTGGCGATGGGTGGGGGGGGGGGTGTAAGGTGAAGTAATCACACAAGGGTAAAGAAATAGGGCAATAATGGGGGATAGATGCCCATCAAACATTGGACAAAGGCAGTGAACGGGGGAGAACTGGGTAGAGATGTCATTATCCGGTGCTGTATGGTGAGGTCTGGGTCTGAGTGTAGGCAAGGTATCCAAGTTGTTACTCTGTATACTTAGGGTGGGATTTTTTTTCCTGTTATGGGTATAGCTTCGAGTATTTGCAGTCTTCTCTGGTCAGTGGTGGAAGCCAAGATTGTTGTATTATCTACCAGCATGTTCGTAGAGAGTGTAGTGTTGTGTACACTTTGCATGTGGTTTCTAGGGGCACCAGCTTGTAGATGGCGGGTCAGTCTTCTCGAAAGCTTGGTGGTGGTCATACCATTATAGGTAGATCGAAGGTGACATCCTTCCTTGGGGCATGTCAGCGCCTTAATGATAGGAGACTCAATTCATAGGGCCTATTGGCTGAGTGGACAGTGCCCGGTGTTCGTTGTTTTAAGAGTCCGGGTTCGATCCCCGCCGCAGGCGGAAACAAATGGGCAGTTTCTTTCACCCTGATGCGTCTGTTCATCTAGAAATAAATAGGTACCTGGGAGATAGACAGCTGTTGCGGGCGGCTTCCTGAGGATGTGTGTGTGAAATTTATGATTAAGGACTTGCCTGAAACGCTTCGAGTGCTAGTGGCTATACAAGAATGTAAGAACTCTTATATATAAATAAATAAAATGTAAATTGATATACCACGTTTGCTTTTTGGAGAGTGTTGCATTATTTATTGAAGCTGTTCAAGAGTATTAAAATCGTCAGTCCTTCTTGTTTGATAGTAAATAAAGAATTCTATTCTTTGGTCTTGGCCTGTCGGTTGCACTCCATTTGAAATGATATTTATGGTTATTATTTCTTCTGTTTTATACTGTGAGCTCATAGAGCTTATATAATAGTTTTATGGAAGGAGATGTTTGCGGTTGGTGTTCTCTGATATACCATATTTCTAAATATCATCTGATACTGGTGTTAACTTCTTTATTCCTGTATCGTTGTTTATTAACACTTGAAGATTTCTGTCCAGTTCCTTGTGGCTGTTACGCCAGAGGGAACAATGAGTCAGGTCTTTGCTTATAAATGCATTTATTTCATTAGTCTTATATCTCTCTGGACATTCGGAGTGACCATTCATACACTTTCCAGTGTTACCTTACCTTGAGGTGCTTCCGAGGCTTAGCGTCCCCGCGGCCCGGTCATCGACATGTCCTCCTAGCTTGTGAGGTTAGCGTCTGCCCTCCTACTTTCGACATGCAGTTAGACATTATATTTTATATAGATACATAATTTTAAGGACAAAAAATTAATAAGAAAATTAGTTTTTACTTTAGGGTTAGAGATCAATGTCTCGATGAAAGTGGCTGTCCAACTTCATTCAGCTCACGTAAGAGGCATCTAAGATTCACAGAACCAAATATATATATAATATATATATATATATATATGTCGTACCTAGTAGCCAGAACGCACTTGTCAGCCTACTATGCAAGGCCCGATTTGCCTAATAGGCCAAGTTTTCATGAATTAATTGTTTTTCGACTATCTAACCTACCTAACCTAACCTAACCTACCTTTTTCGGCTACCTAACCTAACCTAACCTATAAAGATAGGTTAGGTTAGGTTAGGTAGGGTTGGTTAGGTTCGGTCATATATCTACGTTAATTTTAACTCCAATGAAAAAAATTGACCTCATACATAATGAAATTGGTAGCTTTATCATTTCATAAGAAAGAATTAGAGAAAATATATTAATTCAGGAAAACTTGGCTTATTAGGCAAATCGAGCCTTGCATAGTAAGCCAAAAAGTGAGTTCTGGCTACTAGGTACGACATATATATATATATATATATATATATATATATATATATATATATATATATATATATATATACATATATATATATATATATATACATATATATATATATATATATATACATATATATATATATATATATATATATATATATATATATATATATATATATATATATATATATATACATTTTATATATATACATATATATATACATTACAATGTATATATACATTTTTTTTTACAAAGAATAAGGAAATCAAACAGTTTAATATTTCAAACTGGTTGTCAAAACTAAGATCATGTTTCCATTGATAAACGAGAAAAGCACTAATACTTACAGCTAGATGGTTTGGACATCAGACAAAGGACCAGTCGCAATAACTGAGCCGATTGACACCTAACGATCGTCTCGAATATTTCATCCATAATCAATTTCCTTACCAGGATGATCATTTTGCCGGTCACTTAGTTCCCGGTAGCTGCTGGTCACTTAGTTTTCCGGTCACTTAGTTCCTGGACCTGCTGCATGGGTGACAGCTTCTCCCCCGTATCAACCTACCCTGGATTTGCTCCCTGGAGAGCCCACTGTAGACTGACAACCAGAGAGCAACTCCATAGTCTCCCGAGACTGATGGATGCCTACTATTACTACTCCTTGTTCCCAACCATTGAAGCTAAGGCATCCTCATCAAGGCTTCTACTGATTTTCTCATTGATAAATCACGTTATTGAGATTTCCTCTGGGTATTGAAACAGAAGCGTCAGAGGTGGAACCCTCTTAGATGTTTTGAGGCTTAGATGAGCCATAGCGCATTAGAGCCATTGTGTGAAAATCCTGGTCCGGCTTCAGTGGAAGCCTCAGGCAACCCTCTTATGTTCAGTAGAACCCCCAGGTTGCAATTCTTTTGACCATGTCGTGGCCTAATTGTATGGGGCGTGTGCGTGGAATTATCCCCCGCATAAGTTCGAATCTTCATACGGCTCCTACGGCTTGTCAAATTTCCTATATATCTGTACTCTCGACCAGATGTGAAAATTCACGGAGTACGACATTTCTTTGACTCTAGGTTTCTAACAGCATTTTGTAAGTTGCTCTCTCCACTACTCACAACTGTCGTACGCAATAAGGACTTTCTATTGGCAATCTTTATGTCAGCTTCAGTCACCCACATAAATTTCATAATTACAGTGACTCAAAGCCTCAATGCTTCAATTTCAGTGGCCCTAAGTCTCAATCTATTGCAGTAGCTATGTCCTTCAGGTCTTCATTTCACACTATAACCAACTAATAAGGATTGGCAATCAACACACACTCTAAAAAGGGAAGTCTTTACACAACACTGCCACATTTAAATGGGCTTCATTTTCTATATCCGTAATGCTTGCTATCCCATGTACTGCCCACGTGTGATCAAAGCTCATCCTTGGGAAGCAGAGGAACTCAATAGGTATAGGGAAATCATCCATTGGAACTACTTAGTTCCAGTTGGATCAGAAACCCCGAACTCCAGAAACATAAGTGCCATGAGGTTTCACAAAGTTTTCGAATACAACGAGAGGCTTAGGAGCTGCTTGATGTGGCAAGTCGAAAAGAAAACTACATTTTTAGTTTCAGGCTGACAACTGAGAAATTCGTGGTTATTTGTTGTAAAATTCAACATCCTTAAAATACACGAAAATCAAAGGAACATAACAAATACAGTGTTATGTATTTGGAGTTACATAACTAGATTAATAGCTGAAGCTGTAATTAGACCACCAATTCCGGACGGAGCAGATGAAAATAAATTCATAGGTCATTTATTAGATTTACTAATAATATTAATGTAAATAAAACTAGCTAGAAAAAATATCAGAAACAGAAAAGTTTCTCCATCACAATTGTGCAAGAGGAAACGCTTGTGATTGTCCCAAGAGTTTAATTTTATTTATTTCAGTAATTTTTTTTTTGAGTAATTTTAGTCAAAAGAAATTAAGGGGCATTAAAGCAAGATATTGGATGCATTGTATGCCTAAGCCTTATGTAGAAAAATTAATTTAATTTAATTTAATTAAGAAATTAACAGAAATGTTTAAGCACGACTCTCCATACAAAGAAGAAATAATTTAAAAAGGGAGGTTGAAGAAATCGAACAGAGACTGTAGCATTCCTATCAGACTCAAGGGTAGGCAACTGGAGCAGAAAGCAATTCAAGAAATAAAGAAAAAAACAAAAATATTTCTTCACATATGCTAAATCAAAAGCAAAAACCACTGCCAGTATTGGACCTATTCATATTAGTGAAGGTTCATATACTGAGGATGACAAAGAAATTAGTGAAATCCTAAAAAAGCAGTATGAGGACATGTTTAGCACTCCGATACACAGCATGAAAGTGAAAGATTCGGACAATTTTTTATGAGTGATATCCAAAAACTTGTAAATATAACTGATATCAACACGAGCGTGGCAGATTTTGAAAGAGAAATTGACAATATGCCCATGCACTCAGCCCCGGGTCCAGACTCATGGAATTCAATATTTATAAAGAAATGCAAAGTGCCCGTAGTACAGGCACTCAGTATAGTGTGGAGGAAGAGCTTGGACACGGGGGGAGATACCAGATGCGCTGAAAGCAGCAGACATAGCCCCTCTACACAAGGGTGGTAGCAAAGCATTGGCAAAAAATTATAGACCGGTTGCACTAACGTCCCACATAATAAAAGTATTTGAGAGAGTGATCAGGAGTCAGGTCACTAGATTCATGGAAACCAATGACCTCCACAATCCAGGCCATCATAGATTTAGAGCAGGAAGATTATGCCTCTCACAGCTACTTGACCATTATGACAAAATCAATAAAGCATTAGAAGAAAAACAGAATGCAGATGTTGTTTACACAGACTTTGCAAAGGCATTCGACAAATGTGATCATGGAGTGATTGCACACAAAATGAGGTCAATGGGTATAACTGGTAAAGTAGGACAATGGATACTCAATTTCCTGTCGAACACAACAAAAAGAGTAACAGTCAATCAAGTAAAATCTAGACCGAGCGCAGTTAAAAGCTCTGTACCTCAAGGTACAGTCCTTGCACCACTGCTGTTCCTTATTCTCATATCAGATATAGACAAAAATACAAGTCACAACTTCATGTCATCCTTTGCAGATGATAAAAAAATCAGCATGAAAATTACCTCTGCTGAAGACATTGATAAACTACAAACAGACATTAACAAAGTTTTCGATTGGGTAGCAGAAAATAACATGATGTTTAACGGTGATAAATTCCAGGTACTCAGACACGGCAAAAATGAGGATCTGAAACATAATACAGGGTACAAAACACAATCGAATCTTCCCATAGTAGGAAAACAGCATGTCAAGGATTTGGGAATAATGATGTCTGACGACATAACGTTTAGGGAGCATAACCAAGCAAATATTGCGTCAGCCAGAAAAATAATAGGATGGATTACGAGAACCTTCAAGTACAGACATCCCATCACAATGGTTGTACTCTTCAAATCACTTGTGTTGTCCCGTCTTGAGTACTGCTCAGTACTCACTTCCCCCTTTAGAGCAGGAGAGATTGCTGAAATAGAGGGAATACAGAGAACATATACGATACGCATAGACGAGATAAAGCACCTAAATTATTTGGATCGTCTCAAAGCTCTCCAAATGTACTCACTAGAAAGGAGACGAGAGAGATACCAAATAATATACACATGGAAAATACTGGAGGGACAGGTCCCAAATCTGCACAGTAAAATAACAACGTACTAGAGTGAACGATATATAGAAAATGCAGAATAGAACCAGTGAAGAGCAGAGGTGCCATGGGCACAATCAGAGAACACTGCATAAACATCAGAGGTCCACGGTTGTTCAACGTCCTACCAGCGAGCATGAGAAATATTGTCGGAACAACCGTGGACATCTTCAAGAGAAAACTAGATTTTTTCTTCAAGGAGTGCCGGACCAACCTGGCTGTGATGGGTATGTGGGCCTGCGGGCCGCTCCAAGCAACAGCCTGGTGGACCAAACTCTCACAAGGCAAGCCTGGCCCCGGGCCGGGCTTGGGGAGTAGAAGAACTCCCAGAACCCCATCAACCCCATCAAGCAGGTAGTTTAAAATACCATATTCCCTCCCTGGTACTAGTGTTAACATCTTTAAACACTGGGGAGTTTAGCACCAAGATCTCCAAAGGTTCTCTGGAGCTGGTCAAGTACCTTTACTCACTGTTCCAGGGGCTCTGTTACAATGTATTAAACCTACTATGGTGTTCGTCATATAGCCATGTATTCATTATGGTGCTAGACCAACAGCTCTTAACCCCTCATATGTGCTAGGTTTTACGCTAGTTATATAAACCATTTACACTTTGTAATGCTCGTTTTCCTGCTCTTTCCCCTATTTATAGCATGTCCACCAATCTTACACCTTTCTTGGTGCTAATTTAAATTAGCAACCCAACAACCTTCTCTACCGCTAATTATCACTGTTTATTTCCTTGTTAGAAGACCTAAGCATGAGCCCAAATTAAATAAATCAAATTTAAATGACATACAGAAACATGCCCAGTCTGGACATGTTTACTTCTAAAATCGATCATCATCGATGATTAAAAGGAAACTATGTATATGTTATATACACAATGTTTACTTCCTAGAAAATATAATTTAAATCATTCGCAGTGCGTTAGTGGGCTCTCATTTCAGGACCCGCGTTTCGTCAGCGGATCTTGCTAAGTACACGACTAAAAATTCTCAATTCGGATTCGCTTATATTAGTTTTTATATCGCGATAACTGACTGTCAGATACACGCAATAACAACGGGCACAGAAATTCATTTCTCAAATGGGAATATTCCTGGAGCTCCGCTATTTTAATAGATTTTGATGAAGGTGATGTATAATTTGGCCTGCTACACACACACACACACACACACACACACACACACACACACACACACACACACACACACACACACACACACACACACACACACCCGTACACACACACACACACACACACACACACACACACCCGTACACACACACACCACACACACACACACACACACACACACACACACACACACACACACACCCGTACACACACACACACCCGTACACACACACACACACACACACACACCCGTACACACACACACACACCCGTACACTCACACACCCGTAAACACACACACACACACACACACCCGTACACTCACACACCCGTAAACACACACACACACACACACCCGTACACTCACACACCCGTAAACACACACACACACCCGTACACGCACACACACACACGGGGGGGGAGGGAGAAGGGAGAGCAATAGGAGAGCGGCAGAGCAGAGCAGAGCAGAGCAGAGCAGAAGACAGCAGCTGAGATAGGCTGTCGGCCGGACGGGGGGGGGCGGGTTGGGGAGTGACTCTGCCTGTCAACTGCAACTGCAGACTGTCCCCCCCTCCTCTCTATTCAACTTAGACTCAGTCCTCGATTGGAGCCGGAGGAGAGGCGCGCACACATACAGAGGAGACGAAGACGAGTGCCAGTACTCCAGTGGTTGACAAATCAAATGAACTAGGCAGTAATGTGGTGGAGGCTGACTCCATACACAGTTTCAAATGTAGATATGATAGAGCCCAGTAGGCTCAGTAACCTGTACATCAGTTGATTGACGGTTGAAAGGCGGGGCGAAAGAGCCAGAGCTCAACCCCCGCAAGCACAATTATGTGAGTACACACACAAAACCCACTAAACAGAAAAAATTGGAGTCGATGAAATATAAACGCTAAGAAAATATGATTATATAATATCGTAATGTAAATTGGTTAGCCTATTGTGACTATATATATAATATATATATATATATATATATATATATATATATATATATATATATATATATAATGTATATATATAATGTATATATATATAATTATCAGGGATTTGCAAACAAAACTTCATCATTATCAGAACAAAATTGGACGCATGAGGATTTCAGCATTCTAGTTATTTAATTATTATTCAGGCATAAACTGCCCTGTTAAACATATATTTTTAGAGGTTATTTAAGTAAGAGGATCGAAAATTATATGATTTCTTGGTGAATTAATTTCAAGGTTAAGTCACACCTTGAAATGTTTCACTAAAAAAATATTTGTTGAACACTTACGAACGCTTATTCTTTGCGTGATCAAAGTCTTAACCTGTTTCCTGTTCATTGAGAATCTTTGCTATATTTCATCTAACCTATTTTAACGAAAGCTTATTTAAATCAAACCTTATCTATCCCAACCTAACCTATCCAAACCTAACCTATCCAAACCAAACCTATCCAAACCTAACCTATCCAAACCAAACCTATCCAAACCTAACCTATCCAAACCTAACCTATCCAAACCTAACCTATCCAAACCTAACCTATCCAAACCTAACCTATCCAAACCTAACCTATCCAAACCTAACCTTTCCAATGCTAACCAATCCGAGGCTAACCAATCCAAACCTAACCAATCCAAACCTAACCAATCCATACCTAACCAATCCATACCAAACCAATCCATACTTAACCAAACCTAACCTATCCAAACCTAACCTATTCAAACCTAACCAATCTAAACCTAACCTATCCAAACCTAACCTATCTAAACCTAACCTATCCAAACCTAACCAATCCAAACCTAACCAATCCAAACCTCACTAATCCAAACCTAACCAAACCTAACCTATCCAAACCTAACCAATCCAAGCCTAACCTATCCAAGCCTAACCAATCCAAGCCTAACCAATCCAAGCCTAACCAATCCAAACTTAACCTATCCAAACTTAACCTATCCAAACTTCACCTATCCAAACCTATCCAAACCTACCCTATCCAGACCTAACCAATCTAAACCTAACCTATCCGAACCTAACCTATCCGAACATAACCAATCCGAACCTAACCTATCCGAACCTAACCTATCCGAACCTAACCTATCCGAACCTAACCTATCCGAACCTAACCTATCCGAACCTAACCTATCCGAACCTAACCTATCCGAACCTAACCTATCCGAACCTAACCTATCCGAACCTAACCTATCCGAACCTAACCTATCCGAACCTAACCTATCCAAATCTAACTTATCCAAATCTAACTTATCCAAATCTAACTTATCAAAACCTAACCTATCCAAATTGAACATATCCTAACCTATCCAAACCTAACCTATCCAATCCCAACCTATCCAATCCTAACCCATCCAATCCTAACCTACCCACACCTAACCTATCCAAACCTAACCTACCCACACCTAACCTATCCAAATTAAACCAATCCAAACCTAACCAATCCAAACTTAACCAATCCAATCCTAACCAAACCAATTCAAACCTAACCAAACCTAACCTAACCAATCCAATCGTAACCAAACCAATTCAAACCTAACAAATCCTAACCAAACCAATCCAATCCTAAACTATCCAAACCTATATTTCGCACTCATCTAGTCACAGGTAAATACTGAATGGCTTGTAACACTTCTCTTGTGTCCCTTAACTCATGTCTATCCGTGTCTCATCACCCTTCCCGTCACCCTAGTTCCTCCCCCAGCCTTCCCGTCACCCTAGTGCCTCCAGCACCCTTCCCGTCACCCTAGTGCCTCCCCTACCCTTCCCGTCACCCTAGTGCCTCCCCTACCCTTCCCGTCACCCTAGTGCCTCCAGCACCCTTCCCGTCACCCTAGTGCCTCCCCTACCCTTCCCGTCACCCTAGTGCCTCCAGCACCCTTCCCGTCACCCTAGTTCCTCCCTCAACCTTCCCGTCACCCTAGTGCCTCCAGCACCCTTCCCGTCACCCTAGTGCCTCCCCTACCCTTCCCGTCACCCTAGTGCCTCCCCTACCCTTCCCGTCACCCTAGTGCCTCCAGCACCCTTCCCGTCACCCTAGTGCCTCCCTCAACATTCCCGTCACCATAGTGCCTCCCTCACCCTTCCCGTCACCCTAGTTCCTCCCTCAACCTTCCCGTCACCCTAGTGCCTCCCCCACCCTTCCCGTCACCCTAGTGCCTCCCTCACCCTTCCCGTCACCATAGTGCTTCCCCCACCCTTCCCGTCACCCTAGTGCTTCCCCCACCCTTCCCGTCACCCTAGTGCTTCCCCCACCCTTCCCGTCACCCTAGTGCTTCCCCCACCCTTCCCGTCACCCTAGTGCTTCCCCCACCCTTCCCGTCACCCTAGTGCTTCCCCCACCCTTCCCGTCACCCTAGTGCTTCCCTCACCCTTCCCGTCACCCTAGTGCCTCCCCCACCCTTCCCGTCACCCTAGTGCCTCCAGCACCCTTCCCGCCACCCTAGTGCCTCCAGCACCCTTCCCGTCACCCTAGTGTCTCCCATACCCTTCCCGCCACCCTAGTGCCTCCCCCACCCTTCCCGTCACCCTAGTGCCTCCCCCACCCTTCCCGTCACCCTAGTGCCTCCCCCACCCTTCCCGTCACCCTAGTGCCTCCCCAACCTTCCCGTCACCCTAGTGCCTCCCTCAGCCTTCCCGTTACCCTAGTGCCTCCCCCACCCTTCCCGTCACCCTAGTGCCTCCCCCACCCTTCCCGTCACCCTAGTGCTTCCCCCACCCTTCCCGTCACCCTAGTGCCTCCCTCGCTCTTCCCGTCACCCTAGTGCCTCCCTCGCTCTTCCCGTCACCCTAGTGCCTCCCCCACCCCTCCCGTCACCCTAGTGCCTCCCTCACCCTTCATCCATTTGAACGTCCAACAGTTGCCTGTCTCCCTCCATCCTTCGTCGAAACCACGACAGTTGAATGTCCGTTCAATCCTCCTTTCCATCACCTCCCTCCCCCCTCTCCCGTAACCCCCATCCCCTCCTCCCCCCCCTTCTCTCCCACCCACCGTCATCAGCACCACCAGCGACATGACAGACAAACACTTCTTCAAGTAGCATATTGCAGAACATACAAGAGTAAGGGTACTGTACCCTCCACTACCCAGTTTTGTTTTCCATACTGAGACACGACTCTGTGATGACTCTAGAAGGTGACCACCAAGTACTACATCATTGTACATCTTGCGTGCACAGTGGAGCTGGAGGAGGAAGTTAGAGATGGAAACCTATTGATTACGAGAGATTACAGACATGGGAACCTCCAGCAAAATGAAGGGCCTTTCTGCGTGAAGTCCAGAGGAAGAGAAAANTATCAGAAAGAATACAGGAAGTAGCCTTAATGACAGGCACATGCAAATGACCTGCTACGGATGTGCGACAGGTTTGCCTTAAACCAGCAAATAGTAGAACCAACCAGGAAGGAGAACACGCTGGACCTCATTTTCACTAATAATGATGAATTGATCAGGAACATAATGATTACAAATACCTGTTACTCAGATCACAACTTAATTGAAGTTATGACAACCATGGGGAATAGACCTTCAAAACCAGTCCAGATTCCCGGTGGAGGAGATTTCAGCAAATTCAACTTCAATAATAAACAGATAAACTGGGAGCAAATAAACCAGGACTTCACAGAAATAAACTGGGAAGAACAGCTAGGAAATGCGAACCTGAACCAGTGCCTGGAAAAAATAAGCTCAGTAGCACTAGAAATATGTACAAACCGCATCCCCTAAGAAAAAAGAGGAAGAGATGCAGATTGGAACGAGAACGTCGTTCCCTATATAGGCGAAGAAAACGAATCGCGGTACAACTTGAGAGTCGCACCCTATCTCAGGAACGGCGAAGAAGGTTAGGTAGCGAAATAGGAAAAATTGAACTCAAGCTACAAGAATCATACAAAACGCAGGAGAGGAAAGAGAGCAAAAGGCCATCAGTGAAATAGAGAGAAACCCGAAATATTTTTTCTCCTATGCAAAATCAAGATCAAAAACCACATCTAGTATCGGGCCCCTGCGAAAGGAAGATGGAACTTTCACCGATGACAACAAAGAAATGAGCGAGCTACTGAGGAAGCAATACGACTCTGTCTTCAGCGAGCCATTAAACGCACTAAAGATCGATAACCCAAATGAATTTTTCATGGATATGATACCAACATCAAATCATATATCAGACGTCACCCTATCCCCACTGGATTTTGAAGAAGCCATAAACAGTATGCCTATGCACTCCGCACCAGGCCCGGATTCTTGGAACTCCATATTCATCAAGAACTGTAAAAAACCACTATCGCAGGCCCTTCACATTCTGTGGAGACAAAGCCTAGATACTGGCGTTATTCCTGATATACTAAAAACAGCAGAGATAGCACCACTTCATAAAGGAGGAAATAAGGCAGAGGCAAAAAATTACAGACCGATAGCACTAACATCGCACATCATAAAAAATTTTGAGAGAGTGCTAAGAAGTAAGATCACAAAATACATGGAATCACAGCATCTCCATAACCCCGGACAACATGGTTTCAGAACAGGGCGCTCTTGCCTGTCGCAGTTGCTGGACCACTATGATATGGCATTAGATGCTATGGAAGACAAACAAAACGCTGATGTAATTTACACAGATTTCGCAAAAGCTTTTGATAAATGTGACCATGGTGTTATTGCCCATAAAATGCGCTCAAAAGGAATTACCGGAAAAGTAGGCAGATGGATCTACAATTTCCTGACCAACAGAACCCAATGTGTAATAGTCAACAAAATAAAATCCAACCCGTCAACCGTTAAGAGCTCAGTCCCCCAGGGTACTGTGCTTGCTCCAGTACTTTTTCTCATCCTCATATCGGACATAGACAAGAACACAACCTATAGCACTGTATCATCCTTTGCAGATGACACTAGGATCTTCATGAGAGTAGGCAACATAGAGGACACGGCGAACCTCCAGTCAGATGTAGATCAGGTCTTTCTATGGGCTACAGAAAATAATATGGTGTTTAACGAAGACAAGTTCCAGCTCATGCGCTATGGAAAAAATGAAAATATAAAAACGGAAACCACGTACAAAACTCAGGCAAATCATAACATAGAACGAAAAGGCAATGTAAAGGATCTGGGTGTACTCATGTCGGAAGACCTTACCTTTAAAGAACACAATAAAGTAGCCGTCACAACTGCAAGAAAAATGACAGGTTGGATAACAAGAACTTTTCACACTAGAGATGCTATACCGATGATGACACTTTTCAAAACGCTTGTGCTCTCTAGAGTGGAGTACTGCTGCACAATGACAGCCCCTTTCACTGCTGGTGAAATTGCTGACCTGGAGAGCGTGCAGAGATCCTTTACTGCTAGAATCCACTCGGTAAAACATCTAAACTATTGGGACCGACTAAAGAGCCTAAATCTGTATTCCCTTGAGCGCAGGCGGGAGAGATACATAATAATTTACACGTGGAAAATATTAGAGGGGCTGGTCCCAAACCTGCACACAGAAATAACATCACATGAGACCAGAAGACATGGCAGGATGTGCAGAATACCCCCGTTGAAAAGCAGAGGTGCAACTGGTACTCTGAGAGAGAACTCTATCAACATCAGAGGCCCGAGACTGTTCAACACGCTTCCACTACACATAAGGGACATAACTGGCAAACCCCTCACAGTGTTCAAGAGAGAACTGGATAAGCACCTCCAAAGGATACCTGATCAACCAGGCTGTGACTCATACGTCAGGCTGCGAGCAGCCGCGTCCAACAGCCTGGTTGATCAGTCCAGCAACCAGGAGGCCTGGTCGATGACCGGGCCGCGGGGACGATAAGCCCCGGAAGCACCTCAAGGTAAGGTATCACTGGTCTGGAAGTGTATCCACAAGATTGCGGGTAAGTTCATTCCTGATGTCTCGCCAGTCCTTTGCCTCCATAGTGCTCTTGTGGCGGACCCATTGCAGGTCGCAACCGAACTGGGTTCCCATTTTTCATCTGTTAGTTCTGGTTCTCATCTTCGCCAATCCTTCCTTCTTCGTAATCTTATTCTTGAATTTCGTCCTTTCA
Source organism: Procambarus virginalis (assembly GCA_020271785.1). Lineage (NCBI taxonomy): Eukaryota > Metazoa > Arthropoda > Malacostraca > Decapoda > Cambaridae > Procambarus > Procambarus virginalis. Next base: position 9,745,311 of record WNGS01028583.1, on the reverse strand, counting down.
ATTTCTGTACTTATTTTTGCCTTCCCTATAATGATCCCTTCTCTCTCTCTGAGCTTCAGTCTGCCCTAGCCCTTTGCGGTTCTATGGTGGCGGGCTCCGATGGCATTCATTATGAAATGCTTCGCCATCTCCCTCCGTTCATGTCTTAGTATTTACTGAGTCTGTACAATCGGGTCTGGGAGGCGTCGTCGGTCCCTGAAGACTGGCTCGATGCTGTTGTCCTCCCTGTTCAGAAACCAGGGTCTCTCGGGTCATCCCCCAAGGACTTCCGCCCTATTGCCCTCACAAGTTGTATCTGCAAGCTCTTTGAACGAATGGTTAACGTTCGTTTGATGTGGTTCTTAGAACACTATCACCACCTCTCTCCTTCTCAATTTGGTTTCCGCAAGTCCTGCAGCACAACAGATGTCCTGGTGAACTTGGAGGTCTATATTCGTACTGCTTTTGCTGCGAAGACCTCCGTTGTTGCCGTCCTTTTTGACCTGGAAAAGGCTTACGACACTACCTGGCAGTATCATATTCTGTCTCAACTTCATTCTTTTGGCCTTCGTGGGAATCTCCCTCTCTTCCTCCAGAGTTTCCTCTATCGTCGTTCCTTTCGTGTGCGGCTTAGTACCACTCTCTCTGCCCCTTTTCGGCAGTATGAGAGTGTACCCCAGGGTAGTATTCTGAGCACTACTCTTTTTTTTAGTTGCCCTCAACGGTCTTCTTTCCTCTTTTCCTTCTGGCATCTTCTCCGCTGTCTGTTGACTATCTTACCCTTTGCTGTCAGGGTGATGATTCGCCTCTCCTTCAACGGCGGCTTCAACTTGCGATTGATGCCGTGTCGTCTTGGGCCACCGATCATGGCTTCAAGTTCTCTATGCATAAGACTTGTGCTATGACTTTTACTCGGAAGCATGTAGTTCTTCATCCCTCTTTGTCACTTTATGGTTATCCCCTTGTGTATAGGGATTCTGCTAAGCTTTTGGGGTTAGACTTTGACACTCGTTTGTCTTGGTCAGCCCATGTCTCTTACCTCCGAGTTGAATGCTCTAAGGCCCTTAACCTACTTAAGGTTTTGTCCCATACTTCTTGGGGAGCAGATAGGCGCACGCTCCTCTATTTGCACTCCTCTCTCGTCCTGTCTAAACTCGATTATGGTTGCCCTGCATACTCTTCTGCTTCTCCTTCTACTCTTTGCCGTCTTGATTCTTTGCATCATACTTGGTTGCGTCTCGGTGCCTTTCGTTCGACTCCCGCCCTCAGTTTGTATGTTGACACTGGCTTCCTCTATCTTCAGGACCGCCGTGATCGCTACTGTCTTTGCTATCTTGCGCGGTCCTTACAACATCCTTCCTCTTGCCTCGGTCGTGCTTTAACCTTTACCCCTCCTGTACCTCCTGTTCCTCTTCATCGTCTCCCTCTTTCTGTCCGGTTGTCTCGCTTACAGGATTCTTTTTCTGTTCATATTTCTAACGTTTCTCCTCATATTGTTCCTTCCTTGCCTCAGTGGAGAGTCCCCTTCCCATGTTTAGTACGTCCTTGACTTGTATCACTGAAGCCTTTACCCCTCCTACGATTCTGAAAAGCCTCTTCCTTGAGCACTTTTCTTCGCACTCCCACTCTATTTCCATCTTCACCGATGGGTCTAAGTCTGAGGATGGTGTGGGCTACTCTGTTGTTTTTCCTGACTGCACTTATATGTGTCGCCTCCCTTCGGAGGCTAGCATCTTCACAGCAGAACTTTATGCTAATTTCTATGCTCTCCGTCTCTTGCTTTCTCATTGTCATTCCTCCTTTGTGGTTGTAGTTGACTCTCGTAGTGCCCTCATGGCTCTAGGGGTCCTTTAATCCTGTCCATCTGATGGTCATCGAGATTCAACATTGGCTGTTTCTTATTTCTGGTAAATTTAAATCAGAAGAGTTTTGCTGGGTTCCCTGCCATATTGGTGTTTCTTTCAATGAGCGTGCGGATGCTGCCGTTAAGGAAGCTATCCGTTCTTTGTCCCATCTCCCGTACAGGTATTCCTTATTCCGACTTTTATCCTGTTTTTCATTCTTCATCCTTGCCTGTTGGCAGGGTTGTTGATCCTCTGCAGTTGGTAGGAAGCTGCGTACTCTCAAAGGTAGTGTGTCCCCGTGGCCTTCCGCCTACCACGGCGGTAGGAAACTGCTTTGGCGAGGCTGCGGATTGGCCATACTCGCTTAACCTACGGTCACTTAATGGAGCGCCGCCCTGCTCATATTGTCCAAATTGCGTTGTCCCTCTTACAATTGTGCATATCCTTGTTGAATGTCCTGACTTCCAGGACGAGCGTGTGTCTTGCTTTCCGACCGTACCTCGCGGTCACTTGTCCCTCGATAGAATTCTAGGTGAACTGGATACTATTGATATCGTTCGCCTTGTGCGTTTTGTTCTCGTATTGGCATTCTTGGTGATATTTAGCGCCCTCTGATTATTTCGCACTTTGATGGTGCTACATAGCCTTCCCGGTTTGGTGCCTTCTTTTGATAATTACCTTACCTCTACTCGAATTCAAAATAAACTGCCTTTTGATTAAACACATGTCTGCTGTAAGCCTAATCCTCAAAATCAAACGATTTCCCCAAGTCTCTATTAATATCACAGATTGAGCAATTAGAGATTTCTTGGTCTATATATTTTTTTTCCAATAATCTCGCACTTTCTAGTACCGGTCACATTATATCACTTGCAAGGAATACAATATAAACATATCTCCGTTGCGAATTAAATAGTTATAACAGAGCCGTCACAACTGAAGGCAAACTTGATGATTAAACATTTCCAGAGATTAATTAAGAGGGAAACAATCCAGGCGGAAGATTAATGTTCTTGTAGAGTTAATATACTCACAAACATGTATTCGCATTGGGAAGGCCAAGCTGCCACACAAGATACGTCTGTTTTTACTGAACATGAGAACAAAGGGAATTAATCTCGCTAATCGTAAAAATGTTTGAACGTGTTTTCTGCTTTTGAATTTGTAATCAGTCATGTGTAAATGTATTTGTGCATATATGCCTATATAAATGTGTGTGTGTAATTTTATATATATTTATATATATATATATATATATATATATATATATATATATATATATATATATATATATATATATATAAAAGTAGCTGATGCCATGCTCAGCGCCGCAACATCAGACAAGGAGAAAGCCCGCCTCAGAGCAGTGCATGACCCCCATGCAGGAGACTTCCTCCTGGCAGTACCCATGTCAGCAATGGGCACGCGCCTAGATCCAGAATCCCTTCGTGTAGCAGTGGCCCTCCGCCTGGTGCCCCAATTCACACTGAATACAAGTGTATTTGCAACAGGGTGGAAGCAGACCAATACGGACTGCATGGGTTGCATTGCGGAAGCACAAAGGGCTGGCATGCAAGACACAACGAGGTCAATGACATCAAGAGAAGCCTCGTCTCAGCTAAGTGCCCAGCGAGAGAGAACCTCGCATCCTAGGGGTCCAGAACCCGGATTTCCCCGCACTTCGCCCTGATGGCATCACCATATGCTCATGGAAGGAGGGTAGACAGTTGGTGTGGGACTACACATGTGTATCCACCCTGGCTGACACCTATGTACACTTCGGAGCTGATCAAGCAGGTGGGGAGGCCAACCACAGGGAAACAGCAAAATCTCTCAAATACAGGCGACTGGCAGGCCAATACCTCTTTGTTCCCATAGCGTCTGAGACGCATGGCCCCTGGGGCAAGAGTGCCTTGGGATTTCTCAAGGAATTGGGTTCCAAGCTCATCGACGTCACCAGAGACCCAAGGGCTTGCAGTTTTTTGTTTCAGCGCCTCAGTGTGGCTATCCAGAGGGGAAATGCTTGCTGCGTCCTCGGTTCCTGTCCGGAAGCGGAGGAGCTTCAAGAGATCCATAACCTTTAGGCATTTGTCTTGTATGTTTTGTAACCTTTAAATACACAATAAAGCATAAAAAAAAGGAAGGGGGGTGGTAGGAGAAAAGCACACAGAAACTGTATTGGAGGGGACCTACATTCCCTCCAATGCGTTGTGTGTGATTTCCTCCGAGGCTATGGGTCCCCCTTCTTCCAGCCAGAGGTGGTACTCCCTTCTATATATATATATATATATATATATATATATATATATATATATATATATATATATATATATATAATATTATATTCATATTTGGTTGAGGGTGACCTCATTGCTAGTGTTGTAGATTGTGAAGAGCTTACATTACTACTATATCGTAATGTTGAAGATGAAGGAATGACCCAATATATGTGTAGGTGGAATTAAATCCACATTTTTGGATGTAGCCTACATCCTTCCTCCAGGTGCTGTACGCACTGTTCCGAACAAGATTTTAAAAGCTAGCGTTTTCGTCTCACTTGGCACCTACCACTGCACGTCGTTGTCATTTACGTCTTGCAGGGACTCGTCCAGGGACTCGCCCAGGGACTCGCCAGGAACTCGCCCAGGGACGTCTAAGTTTCAGAAGGATGCTCAGTTGTTCTGATATCTGGGAACTATGGGCCGGATCTCGTTGAATGGGTATCATCACTTTTGACACCACAAGGTTGTCTGTACTTGTGTGGCTTATTCAGACAGGCTAGTTTTACTTCCCTAAGAATAATTTTACGGTTCATCGGATCTATTTTACTAAAAGATTTATTGTTTTTTTACTGTCTTTTGAGTCTATAGTGACTCCTATTACACGTCATTCTTTGATATTTTAGCAGTTATATACAATTTTAAATATAATATATATAAGGAATATATTTTGAATGGAATATACCATTTACTATTATTAAAATCCATCCTATGATTAAAATCCCAACAATAGTTGGCTATTGCATTATTTTTTATAAAAAAAAATTCTGCTCTTTTGTGTTGATCAACTCTTCAATAAACCTCGACCACTCTCAACCACATATGATAAATTGCAATCATTTCAATTTATCACATAAACACTCTTACCTCCATTGTCCATATTAATATTACCATTATCAGCATTACCATTGCTGCTTCTACCCCCATTACCATTATTACCAACACTAACACCACCTCTGCTGTCATTATTAGCCCTAACATTAACGTTATTAACAAAAGCATCACTCTAATCATTTTTGTCATTATTACTTTTAAAACTGATTTTATTGCGACAAATCTTTCTCCTGAGCGTATTTTGGAAATTGAATACAAATGTATAATTAGTGTCGCTTAGGCTTTTATAGATATTTTGTTCTAAAAATTGAGTATAAAGCAACTTTAGAATTTTTCATTTTCTTGAAATAACGTGTGATGAAACAGTTGGAGCTATGGTGAGCTTCACTACCCTAGAAACTCAGGCTCACACTAACGGAGAACTGTGAGGGAAAAGACCAGCGATTAGGCTTTCCTTAACTTGGTCACTGGGGCTCGACAAATAATATATATATATATATATATATATATATATATTATATATATATATATATATATATGTATTATCGTGTTTT
>WNGS01028583.1:9722901-9734301 GCA_020271785.1 Procambarus virginalis | reverse complement strand
CTCCAACGCGCATTTTATTGGCTTGGTTGCCATTTGTGATCATTCGTTCGTGTTCGTGTTTTCTGTTAAGTCAATTCCACTATAAAAATTTAACGTAGTTATCATGTCTCTCCCCTACTCTTCTGGCTTCCGTTGACTTCAATTGTTTCCTCGCCACTCATGCCTCTCAGGTCTGGTTCTCGTCTGGAGAGTGCAGAAAAAAAAGATGTGAATGGGTAAGTGTCATGTTAAGTATTTCCTGCTTCTTCCTAGCATATCATGACCCTACTCCCTCCCCCTCCCCCTCCTTCTCTCTTCCCCATCCTCCACTCCCTCCAACTACTTCACAATAGGTCATTCCCAGCTTCAAAATCCTCCCCAGCCTCTAAACTATTCTCTCACATCATGTTCCTATTGGGTTCCCCACTCCACTCCTGCCTCCAAATCATTCCCCTCCCCCCCCCTACCCCTTCCTCACTCCCCACCCACTCTCTCCCACCACCCACTTCCACCCACACCATATTCTCCCATCCACTGCATCTCAAACCCTCCCACCCTACTTTGACCCTCCTCGCATTCATTTCCACCCTCTCCCATAGTCCCTCCAGCCACAGTGCCTCCTCGCCCTCTCGTGTAATCAGCACTTGCTTTCAGGGCATCTCCCACGCTCTCCCCCTCGTTAAAAGGTATTCCACAGTGAGCGTCTCGTTAAGCAGTCAAGGTAGCTCTCGTTAACCGGACTTCAACCCTCCCTCGCAAGATATTATATGGAAATTTGGAGACTCAATTTTATTAGGGCTGTTCCAGCGAACGTATTAGGTAGGATTTGGAGTTGCAAGTCTCATTATTAGCATTTACTCTGCAAATAAGAGCGAAGGGAAGGGTTAAATGTTGTATATGTAACAGGAGAGAGAGAGAGAGAGATGGTGGGTGGGTGGGTGTGGTGTGTGTGTTGTGTGTGTGTGTGTGTGTGTGTGTGTGTGTGTGTGTGTGTGTGTGTTCACCTAGTTGTGTTTGCGGGGGTTGAGGTTTGCTCTTTTGGCCCGCCTCTCAACGGTCAATCAACTGTTTACTAACTACTTTCCCCCCCCCCCCCACACACACACATACCCCAGGAAGCAGCCCGTGACAGCTGACTAACTCCCAGATACCTGTTTACTGCTAGGTAACAGGGGCATTCAGGGTGAAAGAAACTTTGCCATTTGTTTCTGCCTCGTGCGGGAACCGAACCCGCGCCACAGAATTAAGAGTCCTGCGCACTATCCACCAGGCTACGAAGCCCCTAAGCCTCGTGTGTGTGTGTGTGTGTGTGTGTGTGTGTGGTGTGTGTGTGTGTGTGTTGCTCACCTGGTTATACTCGCCTAGTTTGCTTGCGGGGGTTGAGCTTTGGCTCTTGGTCCCGCCTGTCAACTGGTGTACAGGTTCCTGAGCCTACTGGGCTGTATCATATCTACATTTGAAACTGCACATGGATTCTGCCCTCCACTAATCACTGCCTAATGCATTCCATTTGTTAAATACCCTGACTTTTGTAACGGCCTCTTTGAGGTATTGTGTCAAAGGCTTTCTTCAGTGTAAGAAAATGCAGACTGCACACCCTTCTCTTTCTTTTCTAATTTTTGTCTCCCTGTCATAGAATTCTATTAAGCCTGTGAGGCACGATTTACCGTCCCTGAACCCATGTTGGTGGTGTGTTGCAAAGCTCTTTCTCTCCAGATGTTCTACGAGACTTTTCCTCAAGATCTTCTCCATCACCTTGCATGGTATACAAGTTAGGGAAAGTGGCTTGTAGTTCAGTGCCTCTTGTCTGTCACTCTATTCGTATATTGGGACTACATTAGCTGTCTTTCAGCTTTCCAGTAAGTCTCCAGTTTCCAGTGACCTGTTATACATCACAGAGAGTGGCACATTTAGTGCTTCTGCGCCTTCTTTTATTATCCTTGGTGAGATTGTCAGGTCCTACAGTATTTGTCATATTCTGCACCAACAAGATTCCTTTTGATCTCATCACTGGTGAGGTCAAAATCCTCCAAGGTTGCTTGGTTTGCCTCCTCCTCCTCCTCTCAGTACAGGGGCTGTGTGTGTGTGTGTGTATTTTACTATTTGTATTTACTATTTATGTCTTCAGGATCAAGCTCTTAGCCCTTAGATCCCACCTTTATACCAATCTATTTTTCCTCTATTATATCTACTACACATATCTACTCTCTAACACACACATCCGCAGATAACAGCACGTAGCAGCTGTTTATCTCCCATACCTATTTAATGCTAGATGAACAGATACTTCAAGGTGAAAGAAACTCTGCCTATTTGTTTCCGCCTCCGCTGGGGATCGAACTCGGGCCATTAGGACTATGACTCACGAGCGCTATCCACTCAGCCGTGAGGCCGCCATAGGTGATGGTATTTACTCACCTAGTTGTACTCACCAAGTTGTGCTTGCGGTGGTTCAGCTTTGGCTCTTTGGTCCTGCCTCTTAACTAACAATCAACTGGTGGTACTGTGTGTGTGTGTTTGTATGTGAATGTGTGTGTGCGCGTGTGTGTACTCACCTAATTGTACTCACCTAATTGTGCTCGCAGGGGTTGAGCTCTGGCTCTTTGGTCCCGCCTCTCAACCGTCAATCAACAGGTGTACAGGTTCCTGAGCCTATTGGGCTCTATCATATCTACACTTGAAACTGTGTATGGAGTCAGCCTCCACCACATCACTTCCTAATGCATTCCATTTGTCAACCACTCTGACACTAAAAAAATTCTTTCTAATATCTCTGTGGCTCATTTGGGCACTCAGTTTCCACCTGTGTCCCCTTGTGCGTGTGCCCCTTGTGTTAATAGCCTGTCTTTATCTACCCTGTCGATTCCCTTGAGAATCTTGAATATGATAATCATGTCCCCCCCACCTAACTCTTCTGTCTTCCAACGAAGTGAGGTTTAATTCCCGTAGTCTCTATTCGTAGCTCATACCTCTCAGCTTGGGTACTAGTCTGGTGACAAACCTTTGAACCTTTTCCAGTTTAGTCTTATGCTTGACTAGATATGGACTCCATGCTGGAGCCGCATACTCCAGGATTGGTCCTGGAGTATGAGTAGTCCTGACATATGTGGTATACAATGTTCTGAAAGATTCCTTACACACGTTCTTAAAGGCCGTTCTTATGTTAGCCAACCTGGCATATGCTGCTGATGTTATCCTCTTGATATGAGTTTCAGGGGACAGGTCTGGCGTGATATCAACCTCAGGTCTTTCTCTCTCTCTGACTCATGAAGTATTTCATCTCCCAAATGATACCTTGTATCTGGTCTCCTGCTTCCTACCCCTATCTTCATTACATCACACTTGCTTGGGTTAAACTCTAACACCCATTTGTTCGACCATTCCTGCAGCTCATCCAGGTCTTCTTGAAGCCTCAAGCTGTCCTCCTCTGTCTTAATCCATCTCATAATTTTGGCGGCGTCAGCAAACATTGAGAGGAATGAGTTTATACCCTCTGGGAGATCATTTACGTCTATCAGAAACAGGATAGGTCCGAGTACAGAGCCCTGTGGGATTCCACTGGTGACTTCACGCCAATCTGAGGTCTCGCCCCTCACTGTAACTCTCTGCTTCATATTGCTTAGGTACTCCCTTATCCACTGGAGCGCCCTACCAGTTACTCCTGTCTGTTTCTCCAGCTTATGCATCAACCTTTTATGGGGTAGTGTGTCAAAGGCTTTCTGACAGCCCAAAAAATGCAGTCCGCCCATCCTTCTCTTTCTTGCCTAATCTTTGTCACCTAATCGTAGAATTCTATCATTCTTGTAAGGCAAGATTTACCCTCCCTAAACCCATGTTGATGGGTTGTCACGAAGTCTCTTGTCTCCAGATGTGTTACTAGGTTTTTTCTCACAATCTTCTCCATCACCTTGCATGGAATACAAGTTAAGGACACTGGCCTCTTGTGCCTCTTGTTCAGTGCCTCTTGTCTGTCATCCTTTTTGTATTGGGACGACATTAGCCATCTTTCATATTTCTGGTAGGTTTCCCATTTTCAGTGACCTACTATACACTAAGGAGAGTGGCAAATAAAGTGCTCCTGCACACTCTTTCAATACCCATGGTGAGATTCCGTACAGCCCAACCACTTTTCTCACATCCAGCTCCAATAGGTGCTTCTTGACCTCATCTCTTGTAATTTCGAACCTTTCCAAGGTCGCCTGGTTTGCTGCCACCTCTCCTAGAGCCGTGACTTCTCCCTGTTCTATTGTAAAGACCTCCTGGAACCTTTTGTTGAGTTCTTCACACACCTCTTTGTCATTCTCTGTGTACCTGTCCTCACCCGTTCTAAGTTTCATTACTTGTTCCTTCACTGTTGTCTTCCTCCTGATGTGATTTTGTAGTAGCTTTGGTTCGGTCTTGGCTTTATTAGCTATATCATTTTCATACCTTTTCTCAGCTGCTCTTCTCACACTAACATACTCGTTCCTGGTTCTCTGGTATCTCGCTCTACTTTCTGGTGTTCTGTTATTACGGAAGTTCCTCCATGCCCTTTTGTTCAGCTCCTTTGCTTTCATACATTCCCTACTAAACCACAGATTCTTCTTTTGGTTCTCTGTTTTTTCCTGTTGGGTAAGGACAAACCTGTTTACAGCCTCCTAACACTTTTGGGTGACATAGTCCATCATGTCTTGTACGGACTTGGTTCTGAGTTCTGTGTCCCATTCTATATCCCATAGGAATTTATTCATCTCCTCATAGTTTCCCTTTCGGTACGCCAGCCCTTTGTTTCCCAGTTCTTTTTTTGGGGGAGATAATTCCTAGCTCATTCAGGTATTCAAAGCTTAATACACTATGATCACTCATTCCGAAGGGGGCTTCCAACCTAACTTCCTTTACATCCGACTCATTTAGGGTAAATATCAGATCAAGCAAGGCTGGTTCATCCTCTCCTCTCATTCTTGTTGGTCCCTTGACGTGTTGACTTAGAAAGTTTCTTGTTGCCACATCCAGCAGCTTATCTCTCCATGTGTCTGGTCCTCCATGTGGGTCTCTGTTCCCCCAATCTATCTTCCCATGGTTAAAGTCTCCCATGATTAGTAGTCTGGATCCGTTCCTGCTAGCCACAGAAGCTGCTCTTTCTTGTGGGAAAAACCTGCCGGGATTGATATGAGAGGAGACTACCAGGAACTTGTACTGTACTAAATTAAAATTACTGTCTGCAATTAATTTAACTAAAGTCTCTAGCTAGGGTCGTAAATCCTAGCTCCTCTTTTCCTAATGACAGATTGTAGGCTGTAAGGGGCAGGTGGGGTGAATGAATTAGTTGAAAGGTTGATTGAAGATCCACAGTCCACCTGCAGACAAGTATCTCACATTAATTTTTATTATTTCTCATACAAGGATAAGATTTTAATAAATTCATTTCTATGACTGAACACTGGTTCTGTTTAAAGCAGGGATTTAAACATATACATAGTCCAGTCTAGAACCATAACTATCAACAGCCAATATATTCTTATGCTAATAACAACAATTTAAATTGTAGAAGTATGATATTAAATGACCTTAAATGTAGTCTAAGTACTATTAACCAAGTACTAAAGATTATGTTCAATTAGATAAACGTATACGATAAATTAAAGATAACTAAGCAAGCAATTGTTAAATTAATTTATATATTCAAGGATATATATATATATAGATATATTCAATTTATATGAAGAGGTTCAGTCAGCCAGATTAAATCTTTTCCCACACTAGGGACACTCATGAGGTTTTGTTTACCTCGACTGAAGCTTTCCCACACAAGGGACACTCATGAGGTTTTCTATGCTTGGAAAAAGATTCAGCAGCTGCACTACAATATTAATAAACTTACTGAAATATGAAGTGTTTCCTCACCCTTTAACCGACAGACTTATTGGATATATTAAAGTTATACAAGCATACAATTAATACACAAATAACATTCAATATACTTCTCTGTATTCTGGGTGCCTGTCTGACAAGTAGGCCATACTGGATAACTCTCTCTTGTCGAGTTTAGGCACGATATTTTATATAACAGCTTTGCTGTGGATTGTTCTTGTAGAGTTGCTACATGATTTTTCTTTAACTGCAATGCAGATGGATGATAGATGATGATGTAGGTGGAAACGGTGTCACTTTGTGTGCTCCACGGTACACTCTATTAGATATATTTTAGGAATTTTTCCTTGTAGATATATTGTCCAGGTACTCCCCCAGTTTTAGAGAGTAATCACTGGTGATAAAGATAATTTGATAAGGTGTCCTGAGCTAATTAATGTCCGCAAGGCACCATCACACTTGTTCACTGTTTGTAAACACATGCGTTCTGGCACTCAGGGTGTAGTGGGCGCTTCTCTTCCGAATTTGGTTCCACCCATTCCTAGAGAGGGTAGCTTCCAATGAGTATTGATTGATTATTTTTACTGTCTAGACAAATGATTGAGATAAGACGTGATTATAATATAATTAGTTATAGGATTTAAAGATAATAAATAGCACTTGATAGTACTACTGATTGTTATTAAGGATTTCATTATAATCCCTACCGGATCTCGATTCAATCGCTAGAAATAGTTTTTTAATTAAGAAATCTTTCTGGAATCTTCTGGATCCTTGAGAGATCATGCACAAAGTCACGTAGGCACCTATAGGGCCCTATGGTGTACGTGATCAGAGGCATTGTCATCTAGGATCAAGATGTATAATGAATCTATAATGTTTTTGATATATAGAAATAATACATTTCTTAGATAATAATATAGATATAGTGGGTAAAAATTTCCCACATCTCTATTATATTGATGGTGGCCATGTTGTTTCTGTCATATTCCTGTCTGGGTCTTCTGTTGTTCGGTGGGGGGTTATATATGACTACTACTATAATTTTCTGTCCTCCAGTTGCTATGGTGCCTGGTGTGTGTGTGTGTGTGTGTGTGTGTGTGTGTGTGTGTGTGTGTGTGTGTGTGTGTGTGTGTGTGTGTGTGTGTGTGTGTGTGTGTGTGTGTGTGTGTGTATGTTTGTAATTACCTAAGTGTAATTACCTAATCATAGTTACAGGATGAGAGCTATGCTCATGGTGTCCTGTCTTCCCAGTACTCTTTGTCGTATAGAACACTATGAAACTACTGATGGTTTGAGAGTTACAGTTCAGCTGCATTAGTTCCACATTCCATCGCGACTACAATGATTAGAAAAGTCCTTGAAGAATTTGATTCACTAGTGCACATTCTACATCCGCCACCAAGATAATATTATTATAACAAGACTAAAGCGAATGCACCAAAACAGAAGCGAAAAAGAAACAGTGAAAAAGGAGGAAACCCCACCTCCATTTAAAACTTTGACCCAAATATCACAGTAACAAATTTATATATAAACAGTTATATCACAGTTCGCGAATAACCGAACTCAATTAAGGGCTCACCATAGTCCGTGCTACATGGACATTTTGTACTGAGCAGGCAAATCTACAAGAACAACAAACAACTACTGACGGTTTAGGCCTCCACCACCTTCTCACTAAACTTGTTCCAACCGTTTACCGCTCTATTTGCAAAAGAAAACTTTCTAATATTTTTTGTCACCTTTGTTTCCTTAGTTTGAATCTGTGTCCTCTTGTTGCTGGTTTCAGGAATTCCTCTTTATCAATTTGGTCGATTCCTGTTAGTATTTTGTAAGTGGTAATCATATCACCTCTTTTCTTCTATTTTCTAACTTTGGTATATTTAACACCTCTAGCCTCTTTTCGTAACTCTTATTTTGAAATCCGGAAGCCATTTTGTAGCATAACTTTGCACCTTTTCCAGTTTAATTATATGCTTCTTGAAATAAGGACACCACATAGCTGCTGCATATTTCAATTTGGATCTGCTCACAAAAGTCCTGAACAGCTTCTTTAGTATTTCACCATCCATGTAATTAAAAGCGAGTCCGAAGTTGGAAAGAAACGTATACGCTTCTCTCACAATGTTCTTTATCTGCTCCTCCGGTGACAGTCTACTGTCTAAAACCTTAGGGGCTAAAACCATAGCCCGTGCTACTGGGAAATTTTAGTTCCGAGTAGTTAAATCTAAAACAACATCTGTCTGAAACCCCCCCCCCCCTAGAGCTTGTTCTTTATTAGAGTCCCATAATTCTTTTCCACATAATTTATAGGTTGAGTGTGGTCTATTTCTCCTATTCCACATTCCATAACATATTATTTATTCACTCTGAATTTCATTTGACACATGTCACTCCAAGCACTTTACTTATTTAGGTTCATTTGAAGGGAATGACAATCGTGTGCGTCTCCTATCTTTCCCAGTATCTTAGCATCATCCAAAAACATGTCAATAATTTGTATATTTGATATAATTCTAGTATACCGTTTATGTAGTTTTACTGGTGCAAGAACTGAACCCTGTGGTACTCCGCTAGTAACACTCCCCGTCAGATACATTACTCCATCATTTTTCTGTCAGAAAAAATGTCATCCATATTAGAAGCTCCCTTTCACCCCTCCAGCATGTTCAGTTTCCAAAACAGCCTCTTGGTGGGACTCTGTCAAAAGACTTTTTTAGGTCCAATAGATACATCAACCCAACCACCTCTTTCCTGTAGTATCTCTGTGCTCTATCATTAAGACTAAGATGATTTGTGCACACGGATCTTCCTGTTCGGAACCGTACTGTCTGCCCGTTATTATGTCCTTACTCTTTAGGTGTTGCTACCTCATTTGGTTTTAACATTTGTTCAAGTATTTTGACTATCACGCTTGTTAATGATTCAGGTCAACAATTTAAAGGGTCTTCTCAGTTATCATTATTTGTGGAATGGAACTGTGTTTGCCTTTTTCCAAATAATCTGCTAGATCCTTTGAACAAAGATGTCTTGAATATCAATTGGGGTGGGATGCTTAGTTCAGTTGCATATTCTCTCAGCACCCAAGGTGAAACTCCAACAAGTTCAACCGCTTTATTTCTTCCTAGTCCTTTCAATAAATTTTCCACTTCAACTCGAATCACCTCTATGTATTCTATGCGGTTTTCTGCATTGGGTCCGGTTCTCCTAAATTTTCATTTTCCTTAATAAAACTTTGGAACAGTTACGATTTAGAGTATCACACATTTCTTTGTCATTCTCAGAAAACCTGTTCCCCATTCTCAATCTTGTTGAATTTTATCCTTTACATGCAGCTTGCTTTTACTAAATTAAGAAAAAAGTCCAGGATCTGTTATACATTTGTCTGTAACCTATTTCATAAAAGTCCTTTCTGCCTCTCACGTCACTACTGTGTATTTGTTTCTTGCTTGATTGCAGTGCTGGTATGTTTGAGGGTTGGGCCTCTTCTTGCAATGTACCCATTTCTTTGTCTTTTCATTTCTATCCTCTCTCAATTTTTATTGAACCAATCCTGTTTTCCGGTTCTGCCTCTCTGTTTTCGATGTAAATATATTTTGTGTAACTTTAACCTATAGTTCTCAGAATTTGGCATACATACATACATACATCATACATACGTACATACAACACAATACAAACAATGGGGCCTGGTCGCCTGGTGGATAGCACGCAGGACTTTAATTCTGTGGCACGGTTCGATTCCCGCACCAGGCAGAACAAATGGGCAAAGTTTCTTTCACCCTGAATGCCCCTGTTACCTAGCAGTAAACCAGGTACTGGGAGTTAGTCAGCTGTCACGGGCTGCTTTCCTGGGGTATGTGTGTGTGTGTGTGGTGTGGGGGAAAAAAGAATTGTTAGTAGTAAACAGTTGATTGACACGTTGAGAGGCGGCCAAAGGCAAACTCAACCCCCGCAACACACAACTGAGGTGAATACATACATACATACATACATATATTCATTACATACATTCATACAAAGTCTTAATGATTTAAGTGTGCTGGTGAGACATGTAATAGCTGCAGATAATGAGACAGTATGAGTTTGGTGAGACGTGAGTGTAATGAGGAAGAGAATGTTATTGAGTGATGAGGAAGTGAGCTAAGGACATTTGGGGCGCGGAGAGAAGGTTACGGGGGAGGGAGGAGAGCATATCTTGATTAGAAAACCACTCATCACTACACGAGAGCAAAAATGCGTTCGGGCTACTAAGTACACAGACTAGTGTATATATATAATACTATATATATATATATAATAGACTATATATATATATATATATATATATATATATAAGGGAAAATTCTGCATAAACCAAACACCTGATTTCCAAAACCGGTAACGACGCCTAGGGCTGACCATAAATTAAAAACATACCGCCAATTTGTACAAATGTTTTTTTGTTCATTTTTATATATATATAATTTTCTATTTAATATCCAATCGTGCACCCTTCCAATGATATACTTCAATCATGTCAATGTTAACTCCTTGACTATCAAAGAGAATGTAAATTAGATTTTCTTCAATCTCCTTGATAAGAGAGTTCTAATTCCTGGGTGGATGTTTGCCACCCTTCTTTAGTATGTTTGAAGTGCAGTTATGCTCCACGGTATAATGTGTAGGCTGAGCTTAGGTGGCAGCACATTGGAAACATCTACTGGGTAATGCTTGCCAATGGCGATTGTCCATGATGGAATTACATGTCCCTCATCTCGTCTTATCAACAACACACACTCTCGTGCTCATCAACACACACACTCTCGGTCTCTCAACACACACACTCTCGTCTCATGCAAACACACACTCGCGTCTCATCAACACACACACTCTACGGTCTCTCACACACACACACTCTTCGTCTCATACACACACTCGCTCTCGTCTCAACACACACACACATACTCTCGTCTCATCAACACACTCGCTCTCGTCTCAACACACTCTCGTCTCATCATACCACACCTCAGTCCTATCACACACACACACACGCGTCTCATCAACTAACACTCGTCTCATCAACCACTCATCGTCTCATCAACACATCTCACGCTCGTCTATGAACACTCTCACTTCTCGTCTCATCAACACACACTCTCGTCTCATCACACACTCGTCTCATCAACACACTCTGGTCTCAGCAACACACCATCCCCCCCCCCTCGTCTCATCACACCACTCACGACTCGTCTCATCAACCCCCAGCTACACTCTCGTCTCATCACCACACTCACCACTCGTCTCATCCAACACACGCTCGGCTCCTCCCACTACTCCATCACCACTCCTCGTCTACTCAACAACACACTGCACTCTCGTCTCATCACACCACTCACTCTCGTCTTCACACACACTCACTCTCGTCTCATCAAACACATCACTCGCGTCTCATCACACACACATCCTGCGTCTCATGCAAACACACTCACATCTCGTCTCATCAACACCTCACTCTCGTCTCATCACCACACACTCTCGTCTCATCCAACACATCTCCACTAGAGTCTCATCAACACACTCTAGTCT
>WNGS01028583.1:9704130-9722845 GCA_020271785.1 Procambarus virginalis | reverse complement strand
TGAGTATTTTAGAAGAATATTTCTTATTCCACATATGGAAGTAGGCATCCATCTGTCTCGAAAGACTCTGGAGTTGCGCTCTGGTTATCGGTCTAGAGTGGCCTCTCCCACAGCGCCCCCACAAGCCAAGGGTAGGTTATACAGGGGGAGAAGCTGTCACTCAGGCAGCAGAGTCCCCACATCTCCAAGGCGCCGAATGTTTCCAATGGAGATAAAAGCAACGCCATCTACGATTGGTTCCAGTTCCGTCGTAGAAACTGTCAGAACCCGAGGTTGACGGCCGCAATGACTTACCCTAGAGGCTCTAGGTCCGGAGTTTATATTTCAATATATATGCTTATACGATGCATGAATGTACTTTATTGCGCCTCTCGAGTATGGTGTAAGAGTGACATGCACCGAGTTTGGCTGCTGTGTGTATTTAAATGAGAACAGTTCATCAAGTATATGTGTGTATCTATGTTTCAAAACGTAGTGTTTGAGTACATAAGAGCATATGTAAGGTTATGAGTGTGTTATAAAGAGAGTATTTTAAGTTTCGTTTTCGTAGCTATCTTCTTTAATTTCATTTTCGAAATTGGTTTTAAGATAGTTGTTAAGATCATTTTTAATATCATCTGTTTACAATTGAGTGTTGTAGATGAGTGTGTGTACCTATTCATATGGGTATGAATGTACTATTAAGTGCAAGCGGGTGGATGTACTCACCCTACTGTACTCACCTATTTGTGCTTTGCGGGGGTTGAGCTTTGGGCTTCTTTGGTCCCGCCTCTGAACTGTCAATCAACTGATGTACAGTGTCTTGAGCCTCATTGGGCTCTATCATATCTACATTTGAAACTGTATATGGAAGTCAGCCTCCACAGTCAATCCTGCCTGATGCATTCCATTTGTCAACACTCTGACAACTAGAAAAGTTCTTTCTATATTTATCTCATGTGGCTCATTTGGGAACTCAATTTCCAACTGTGTCCCCTAGTGCGTGTGTTCCCTAGTGGCGTGTGTCCCCTAGTGCGTGTCCCCCCTAGTGCGTGTGTACCCTTGTGCGTGTCCCCTAGTGCGTGTGTACCCTTGTGCGTGTGTACCCTTGTGCCTGTTCGTCGTTGTCCCCGAGTGCAGGTGTGTCCCCTAGTGCATTGTGTGCCCCCTAGCTGTAATTGTGTGTGTGCGTGAATGAGTACACACGTGTATGTTCCGGGCGATATGCGAGTATTTTCTATGTGTGCATTTACTATCTGTGTCTGCAGAATCGAGCTATTAGATCTTGGACCCCGCCTCTCCTAACTCAATCTCCTTTGTCTCCGCACGTGTTCGCGCGGTGTGTCTTTGGCCAAAAGTTTACGGAAAGGAACATGTTTCATCTGTTTCTTTGTGTGCTAATAGCTATAATTAATGCGAGTATATATATTAGTATCAGATTGCATATCAGAAGGCATGCTTACCCAACAGGTCACATGTGAGAGCGAAATAATATTCGTGTGTCTGGATATGTATATCTAAAAGAGGAGGATGTCCTGCTCTGTCTGTCTGTCTGTCCAAAGGAGGAAGGCAGACGCTTGGGAATAGCGTCACGAAACTTTGCAGGGTGATCGTGCTAGGTTATGGGGGAGTGTCGTAGGGTGGTCGGGATTGAGCCCCATGTCCCTATTTGCATTCAAAAGGGAAATTCCACTCATTCCAGTTTTCATTGAAATTCATAAAAAATTACATCTTCACAGAGATTCATCTAGCATAATAAGGGTTAGCTAGGATGGAGGGTGGTGTGGGAAGTGGGAAGGGGAGGGAGGGAGAGATGAGAGAGGGGAAGTGGGAAAAGGGTGAGAGGAACATTTAGTATGAAAGATGAAACTCAGCGAGGGGGAAGTATTTAATGAAAATGGATATATATAAGGTATGAAAGGAAGGTGGTGGAAAGGTGGTGAAATTTAGGGAAGTTGGTGAACAATAGGGTAAGTTGTTTATGGTAGGGATGGTGGTGAAGAGTAGGAAAAGATAGTGAAGGTTAAGGAAGGTGGTGACCTGGTAGGATAGGTTTCTTCTTATCCTTCCCTCTACCACAGCCGTAGCCACACATTTACAGTGCTAACCAGCTATATATATATATAGTATATATTATATATATATATATATATATATATATATATATATATATATATATATATACATTTCTTCTGTCCTCCTTGAACAGGGTAGGTTAAGAGATCTGTTAAACATACAGTTCTGGTAAGGAAGGTGGTGAAAGAGAACTAAAAAATGGAAAGTGAGGTGACTGTCGGTAATGGGGATAGAGAGATGAGAGAGAAGAGTTGGGTAATGGGAGGAGAGAGACCCGAGCGTAGCTGGGTAACTCTGCTCCTTCCCTAATCAGGCTATAAACGCAAGTATATTAACATAGCTAGTGTACTTACCTAAATGTACTCAACAAGTTGTGCTTCCGGAGGCTGAGCTTCGGGTCTTTGGTCCCGCTCTCACACTGTCAATCACCTAGTGTACAAACATTTGTTAATTTTGTTTATATGTCCATGTGCGTCCCCTCTCTCATGTCAGAGACCATGTGCGTCCCTCTTCATGTTCAGAGACCATGTGCGTCCCTCCTCAGTGTTCAGAGACCATGTGCGTCCCCTCCTCATGTTCAGAGACCATGTGTGCGTCCCTCCTCAGTTCAGAGACCATGTGCGTCCCCTCCTCATGTTCAGAGACCATGTGCGTCCCTCTCTCATGTTTAGAGACCATGTGCGTCCCTCCTCATGTTCAGAGACCATGTGCGTCCCCTCCTCATGTTCAGAGACCATGTGCGTCCCCTCCTCATGTTCAGAGACCATGTGCGTCCCCTCCTCATGTTCAGAGACCATGAGCGTCCACTCCTCATGTTCAGAGACCATGAGCGTCCACTCCTCATGTTCAGAGACCATGAGCGTCCACTCCTCATGTTCAGAGACCATGAGCGTCCACTCCTCATGTTCAGAGACCATGAGCGTCCACTCCTCATGTTCAGAGACCATGAGCGTCCACTCCTCATGTTCTGAGACCATGAGCGTCCACTCCTCATGTTCAGAGACCATGAGCGTCCACTCCTCATGTTCAGAGACCATGAGCGTCCACTCCTCATGTTCAGAGACCATGAGCGTCCACTCCTCATTTTCAGAGACCATGAGCGTCCCCTCCTCATGTTCAGTTATCATGTGTGCATGTTTCAAGTCTCGTGTGTGCACATATGAACGTTTATTTCAGGTTTCCTCTACCTGGGTGAAGTGTGTGGACATTTCCCGCCATGTGAACTCATCTAATTATGATTACTAGGAGTTGAGCTTTAACTCATGGTTTCCGCCTCTCAACCTTCAGTTAGTGTGTGTGTGTGTGTGCGTGTGTGTACTCACCTAGTTGTACTCACCTAGTTGTGTTTGCGGGGGTTGAGCTCTAGCTCTTTGGTCCCGCCTCTCAACCGTCAATCAACAGGTATACAGATTCCTGAGCCTATTGGGCTCTATCATATCTACACTTGAAACTGTGTATCGAGTCAGCCTCCACACATCACTTCCTAAGTGTGTGTGTGTGTGCGCGCGCGCGCGCGAGTTTCTGAATTACTGGCCTTCGTGTTTGATTCTCAGTCGAAGACCCTAGGTTCGATCCCCAAGTGCGACAGAAATGTTCGGGTACGTTTTCTTTCACCTGATGCCTCTGTTCACCAAGCAAGACATAGGCATCTAGGAATTAGGTTACTGTTGTGAAGTGGTTATCCTGGAGAACGTTAGTAGTTAGATCATAAACGCACCTTGACACAAGCCTTAATATAGGTATACAAAGGCTTCCTGTTCCCGACAAAACTAATTAATATTATAAGAGCATAAGAAGTTTATATTTATTTAACATAATAAGTATCTAATGGCGTCTGCTTCTATCTATCTCCAACGGCATTTTATTGCTTGGTTGCCATTTGTGATCATTCGTTCGTGTTCGTGTTTTCTGTTAAGTCAATTCCACTATAAAAAATTAACGTAGTTATCATGTCTCTCCCCCTAACTCTTCTGACTTCCGTTGACTTCAGTTGTTTCCTCGCCACTCATGCCTCTCAGGTCTGGTTCTCGTCTGGAGAGTGCAGAAAAAAAAGATGTGAATGGGTAAGTGTCATGTTAAGTATTTCCTGCTTCTTCCTAGCATTCATGACCCTACTCCCTCCCCTCCCCCTCCTTCTCTCTTCCCATTCTCCAACTCCCTCCAACTACTTCACAATAGGTCATTCCCAGCTTCATAATCCTCCCCAGCCTCTAAACTATTCTCTCACATCATGTTCCCTTGGGTTCCTCACTCCTGCCTCCAAATCATTCCCTCCCCCCCCTACCCCTTCTCACTCCCCACCCACTCTCTCCCACCACCCACTCCCCACCCACTCTCTCCCACCACCCACTTCACAACCCACACCATATTCTCCCATCCACTGCATCTCAAACCCCTGACTCCCTCCCACCCTACTTGACCCTCCTCTTATTCATTTCCCCCCTCTCCCATAGTCCCTCCCAGCCACAGTGCTTCCTCGCCCTCTCGTGTAATCAGCACTTGCTTTCAGGGCATCTCCCACGCTCTCCCCCTCGTTAAAAGGTATTCCACAGTGAGCGTCTCGTTAAGCAGTCAAGGTAGCTCTCGTTAACGGGACTTCAAAACCCTCCTCGCAAGATATAATATGGAAATTTGGAGACTCAATTTTATTAGGGCTGTTCCAGCGAACGTATTAGGTAGGATTTGGAGTTGCAAGTCTCATTATTAGCATTTACTCTGCAAATAAGAGCGAAGGGAAGGTTAATGTGGTATATGTAACAGGAGAGAGAGAGAGAGATGGTGTGTGTGTGTGTGTGTGNCTTTTGAAAGAGACCAATGTCGTCTATGCCTTCAAATCCCACTTGGGGACTGTAAGCCTCAAAGAACTCAGTATATAGGCAAGACAACAACATCTCTTTCCAGGCGATTAACGATGCATAACAACAGGGCTCTATCAAGGAACATAATCTCTTCCCACAACCAGACCATCACCAGAGAAGTCTTAACAAAAAAACACGGAAATCATCGATAGATACAGCGATAGCAGGCGGCTTGATATCTGCGAGGCACTACACATTAAGAAGTCACACTAGCAATCAACAGCCAATTAACGCACAATTATATTCTACCCACTTCAAGACTCCGCTCCAATATAGAAGCATCAAGAAATATAGGCCAATAGGCCCTCTGCAGTTGCTTCTATTCTTCCCTTTAGCTTATACCCTTATTTCGTGTTCTGTGTTTGTGTTGAAAGTTTGTTTTCCAGTCATCCAAAATTATTGTAACATATCACCTCACCCAAATGCAGGTATAAAATCGAAGCTGTTTAACTCTGTTCAGTGTTGTAGTTTTTGTGTGTGTAAACTAAAGTCTTTTGAAAATGTAATAAATTTTACGGAACGCGCTCAAGTGTCGCGTCAGACTAGAAATAAAAAAGAATTTTGGAGAACTGATTTTTCAATTACCATCGACAGTAAAAGAAACATAAGAAATATGAGAAAATTCGTTTAGAATTATTAATCTTACTTTTCGGTCATATTTAATAATATATGTCTACAGGAAAGACTGCTACCAAAATATACTAATATATCTATATATATATTCCCGGTATACTGCCAGTCTTTCATTCTGGTACTCTCTCTGTCCGTATTCACTGATATTCTGTCGTCAGTTACTTGAACTCTCTATTATACATATAAAATTCGCAAACATTTAAATTACAAAACAATTACAACTACAATTAATAATGGTAAAATGTGAAGTTCAATGATTTACGCTTGTTTCTGCTAATAGGCGGCTGACAGTGAAGCTGACAGTGAAGCTGACAGTAAAGCTGACAGTTAAAGCTGACAGTAAAGCTGACAGTAAAGCTGACAGTAAAGCTGACAGTAAAGCTGACAGTAAAGCTAATAAGCTTTGTTTTAGCAGCATTATATATTCATTAGTAGACAAAGCAATTGTCCAGATATCAAGCAGTAGATTCTTGTAGTGTTGTTGACGGGGATCTCGCTAAAGCTAAATTCGTGGATGAAGCGTACGATTCAGTCTAGTATACACAGAGAAATCACCTCAACGTGATATATCAATTAACAAATCCACCATGAGCCATGATGAAGGTTCGAACCTATATGGGAACACCTAGGACATAGGATTGAACCCCTCATCATGGTTTCTACGGATTTGTGCATTCAGTCTTAGTATTCAATGCTTCGTAATTGGAGAGGTGTCCAACTGTGGCCAACGCTATCGTCATTATAAAGGATTTCCCCATGAGCTTCTTGAGTGGTTGGTCTGGCAATGTTTCCTTGATATTTTTGGGTAAACAATCTTAATTGGGCGTTATGGCTTTGCGTCGCTCCTAGCAAGCTTGTTTGTATATGAACCGAGATGCAGCAGTGAAGAAAGTCTTCTGCTTCTTGTTATATGTCAAACTGCCCAGATGTGTATGACAGGGATTGGCATTATTTCACGTATCCTGCTGTAGATCTGCATTTAAACCTGCATTTTTAATTCTCATTGATTTCCATTAATTTACGGATTCGCGGTAAATTGATGGAAAGATGGCTAATCTTCGAGGTCAATTTCGGAAGAGAGGATTTTATTATGATTTATGCTCATTTTCGTATGCACTCCCAGTGATAGATAGTGGTGGAACATGTCAATCTATCACATCCTTCACAATTAATTGCATGTTTCTTTAACTTGTGAAATGGAAGCAAAATTTGTTTACTCTCGTTTTAAACCGGGAAACGATGGACAATGTTGAAAATTACACACAGCATTTGATTGATAACGCCACTTATTGAACTTTACTGAAAATGTAGAAATATTGAGAAAATGGGAAAGTAAGGGCTGAAACTTCAAAGAAAACGACGTTCCAAAGTTACCTGTCCCACCTCGTGGGATAGACGGTACAGCCTCAACCATGCTTTATGCACGCTCAGTGTTCGATCCCCCAGTAGCCCAAGTGACACGGCACAGTTCCTTCAGCCCCTCGATCGAGCATAAGTCAGAAAACTGACCTCTGTGGGACTAAGCTGGTGATATATCACCACTCTGAGAGCTACTCCTCAGTGTAACTCACCAATGTTACATAGGTACCTCTTTATCAACCAGAACACCACCTTACCAGTTACCCCTGACTGCTTCGTTTACGTATGTGCCTCCGAGTTATGATGTCCTGTGTCAAAGACTTTCTGACAATCCACAAATTTGGCAGCCAGGCCACCCTTCTCTTCCCTGTCTAATTTTTGTCGTCTGGTCATATAAATCCATTATATCTGTGTGGCAATATTTACCATATCTGACCCCGTGTTGGAGGGTGTTATAACCTCCGCTCTCTCCGACCGTGCTTCGAGCCTTTACTCACGATCTTTTCTAAAACCTTGCATGGCATACAATAGTTTTTATTTCAACTCCTTTAGTATCCACAGCGAGAGATTCTGTCTGTCATAGCAGCCTTTTTTTCTGTCTAGTCCCATCAGATGCTTCCTTACTTCACCACTGGTAATCTCAAACTCCTCTTGTGCTGCTTGGTTAACCTCCACCTCTCTTGGTTCAGGCACTTTTCCTTACTCTATTGTTATGTCCTCGTGGAATATCATTTATAATTCTACAAACACCATATCTTTCTCTTTGAGCAAATCCTCTCACTTCCTTAGGTTCATCGCCTGTTCAATCGCTGTTGTCGTCATTCTGATGTGGTTATGAAGCAGTTTGGGTTGGATCCTTGCTTTATTTGCTATGTCATATTCATAGTGTCATCCTGCTACTCTTCTCACACTCAGGTATTTATTCCAAGTTCTCTGATATTTTTCTATGATCTCTGATGTTCTATTATTCCTATAGTTCCTGTATGTTCTTCAAGGTAATTGTACTGCTTCAATATATACCTGACTGAACCACAGATTTCTCGGTTTCGTTTCATTGTTTTCTTTTTACACGTGTTTGTGTACGTACCCGCGCCTGTGTGTACTCACATAGTTGTACTCACCTAGTTGTGCTTGCGGGGGTTGAGCTCTGGCTCTTTGGTCCCGCCTCTCAGCCGTCAATCAACTGATGGACAGATTCCTGAGCCTACTGGGCTCTATCATATTTACATTTGAAACTGTGTCTGGAGTCAGCCTCCACCACATCACTTCCTAATGCATTCCACCGGTTAACTACTCTGACACTGAAAAAGTTATTTCTAACGTACCTGTTAGAAAGTGTGTGTGTGTGTGTGTGTGTGTGTGTGTGTGTGTGTGTGTGTGTGTGTGTGTGTGTGTGTGTGTGTGTGTGTGTGTGTGTTGTACTCACCTAGTTGTGCTTGCGGGGGTTGAGCTCTGGCTCTTTGGTCCCGCCTCTCAACCGTCAATCAACAGGTGTACAGTTTCCTGAGCCTAATGGGCTCTATCATATCTACACTTGAAACTGTGTATGGAGTCAGCCTCCACCACATCGCTTCCTAATGCATTCCATTTGTCAACCACTCTGACACTAAAAAAGTTCTTTCTAATATCTCTGTGGCTCATTTGGGCACTCAGTTTCCACCTGTGTCCCCTAGTGCGTGTGCCCCTTGTGTTAAACAGCCTGTCTTTATCAACCCTGTCGATTCCCCTGAGAATCTTGAATGTGGTGATCATGTCCCCCCTAACTCTTCTGTCTTCCAACGAAGTGAGGTTTAATTCCTGCAGTCGCTCCTCGTAGCTCATACCTCTCAGCTCGGGTACTAGTCTGGTGGCAAACCTTTGAACCTTTTCCAGTTTAGTCTTATGCTTGACTAGATAGGGACTCCATGCTGGAGCCGCATACTCCAGGATTGGTCTGACATATGTGGTATATAATGTTCTGAAAGATTCCTTACACAAGTTTCTAAAGGCCGTTCTTATGTTAGCCAACCTGGCATATGCTGCTGATGTTATCCTCTTGATATGAGCTTCAGGGGACAGGTCTGGCGTGATATCAACCCCCAGGTCTTTCTCTCTCTCTGACTCTTGAAGTATTTCATCTCCCAAATGATACCTTGTATCTGGTCTCCTGCTTCCTACCCCTATCTTCATTACATTACATTTGCTTGGGTTAAACTCTAACAGCCATTTGTTCGACCATTCCTGCAGCTTGTCCAGGTCTTCTTGAAGTCTCAAGCTGTCCTCCTCTGTCTTAATCCTTCTCATAATTTTGGCGTCGTCAGCAAACATTGAGAGGAATGAGTCTATACCCTCTGGGAGATCATTTACGTATATCAGAAACAGGATAGGTCCAAGTACAGAGCCCTGTGGGACTCCACTGGTGACTTCACGCCAGTCTGAGGTCTCACCCCTCACTGTAACTCTCTGCTTCCTATTGCTTAGGTACTCCCTTATCCACTGGAGCGCCCTACCTGTTACTCCTGCCTGTTTCTCCAGCTTATGCATCAACCTTTTATGGGGTACTGTGTCAAAGGCTTTCCGACAGTCCAAAAAAATGCAGTCCGCCCACCCTTCTCTTTCTTGCTTAATTCTTGTCACCTGATCGTAGAATTCTATCAAGCCTGTAAGGCAAGATTTACCCTCCCTGAACCCATGTTGATGGGTTGTCACGAAGTCTCTTCTCTCCAGATGTGTTACTAGGTTTTTTCTCACAATCTTCTCCATCACCTTGCATGGTATACAAGTTAAGGACACTGGCCTGTAGTTCAGTGCCTCTTGTCTGTCACCCTTTTTGTATATTGGTACTACATTAGCAGTCTTCCATATTTCTGGTAGGTCCCCCGTTTCCAGTGACTTACTATACACTATGGAGAGTGGTAAGCAAAGTGCTCCTGCACACTCTTTCAATACCCATGGCGAGATTCCATCCGGCCCAACAGCTTTTCTCACATCCAGCTCCAATAGGTGCTTTTTGACCTCATCTCTTGTAATTTCGAACCTATCCAAGGTCACCTGGTTTGCTGCCACCTCTCCCAGCGCCGTGATATCTCCCTGTTCTATTGTAAAGACCTCCTGGAACCTTTTGTTGAGTTCTTCACACACCTCACACACTTTTTGTTGAGTGTGTGTGTGTGTGTGTGTTGAATGGAAGGAAATGAAGACCTTGTGGGATGAAATGTCGCCAGGAGCCACACCAGTTAAATGTTGTGAATCCTGAGAGAGAGAGAGAGAACAGTTAGCCGGAGATAACCGATCACAGGAAACATAGATAAGATATGTTCTTTATCCGAGCGCCGACTGACTAATTTCTGACAAAAGAGTGAATTGCAGGAGGGCTTGTATGTATATCCTGCAGGAAGTCTTGTATGTATACCCAGCATGTGGGCTTATATGTATACCATGAAGGAGGGCTTATTTGTATATCGTGCAGGAGGGCTACTTGCTTGATACCTGCTTGATGGGCTTCTGGGAGTTGTTCTACTCCCCAAGCCCGGCCCAAGGCCAGGCTTGACTTGTGAGAAATTGGTCCACCAGGCTGTTGCTTGGAGCGGCCCGCAGGCCCACATACCCACCACAGCCCGGTTGGTCCGGCACTTTTTTTAAGAAAACAATCTAGTTTCCTCTTGAAGATGTCCACGGTTGTTCCGGCAATATTTCTTGTAGTCGCTGGGAGGACGTTGAACAACCGCAGACCTCTGATGTTCATACAGTGTTCTCTGATTGTGCCCATGGCACCTCCTGCTCTTCACTGGTTCTATTCTGAATTTTTTTCCTTATCGTTCACTCAAGTAAGTTGTTATTTTACTGTGCAGATTTGGGACCTGGCCCTCTCATTATCTTCCACATGTATATTATTTGGTATCTCTCTCGTCTCCTTTCTAGTGAGTACGTTTGGAGAACTTTGAGACGATCCAAATAAATGAGGTGATTTATCGCGTCTATGCGTGCCATATATGTACTCGGTATTCCCTTTATTTCAGCAATCTCTCCTGCTCTGAAGGGGAAGTGAGTACCGAGCAGTACTTAAGACGGGACAGCACAAGTGATTTGAAAAGTAAAAAGATTCCATTGTGATGGAATCCCTGGATTTGAAAGTTCTCGTAATCCATCCTATCATTTTTCTAGCTGACGCAATACTTGCTTGGTTATGCTCCCTAAACGATAGGTCGTCGGGCATCATTATTCCCAAATCCTTGACATGCTGTTTTCCTACTATGGGTAGGTTCGAATGTGTTTTGTACCCTGTATTATGCTTCATATCCTTATTTTTACCGTACCTGAGTACCTGGAATTTATCACTGTTAAGCATCATGTTATTTTCTGCTGCCCAATCGAAAACTTTGTTAAAATCTGCTTGTAGTTTTTCAATGTCTTCAGCAGAGGTAATTGTCATGCTGATTTTTGTGTCATCTGCAAAGGATGACACGAAGCTGTGACTTGTATTTTTGTCTATATCTGATAGAGCTTTTAATTGCGCTTGGACTCGATTTTATTTGATTGACTGTTACTATTTGTTTTCTGTTCGACAGGAGATTGAGTATCCAGCGTCTTACTTCACCAGTTATTCCCATTGACCTCATTTTGTGTGCTATCACTCCATGGTCACATTTGTCTTTGCAAAATCTGTGTATACAAAATCTGCATTTTGCTTTTCTTCTAAAGCTTCTGTGATTTTGTCATAGTGGTTGAGTAACTGTGACAGACAGGATCTTCCCGCTCTAAATAATGTTGTCCTGGGTTGTGTAGCTCATTATTTTCCATAAAACTAGAAATTTGATTCCTACTCTCTCTCTCAAAAACTTTTATTATGTGTGATGTTAGTGCAACTGGTCTATAATTTTTGGCCAAGGCTTTAATATCCCCCTTGTGCAGAGGAGATATATCTCTAGATTTAAGGGCAGCTGGTATCTCCCCTGTATCCAGGCTCTTTCTCCATATTACGCTCAGCGCTCGCATTTTTTTAACTTTACATTTTTTATAAATATTGAATTCCACGAGCCAAGCCCAGGAGCTGAGTGCATGGACATATTGTCAATTTCCCTTTCAAAGTCATCCGAGTTCGTGTTAATATTCGTTATATTATCTGCAGTTTGAATGTCATTCATAAAGAAGCTGTCTGGATCATCAACTTTGATGTTGTATATTGGTGTGCTAAACATAGCCTCATACTGGCTTCTTGAAATCTCACCAATTTCTTTGTTGTCCCATGTGTACGTACCTTTGGATGTAATTAAAGGTCCAATACTGGTGGAGGTTTTTGATTTTGATTTTGCATATGTGAAAAAATGTTTTGGATTTTTCTTTATCACTTGTATAGCTTTCTGTTCCAATTCCATTTCCTCAGACTCATATGATTGCTTCAACTTCGATCTCCCTGTTTAGGTTTATTTTCCTTTCTTGTGATAGTCGTGTCTCCCTTAGCGTTTCCGTTATTTTTTTTTCTTCTCCTGTACAGTCGTCTGCATTCTCTCTCTAGAGTGGTCCTCTTTCTGATCCTCCTCACAGACACGTGCATCAAGCAGACCTTGTAAGCTTCAGCTGTCAGTTGAGCTATTCCCTATGTGGGAGTTTCGTCGCTTAAGACCGTCTTCCATTGAATGTTTGCAAGGTCTACATTTATTTTTCCCAGTCGATCCTCTTATTGTTGAAATTAAATTGATTGAACATCCCTTCTCGCTTGTTGGGTCTCTTTGACCTACTACCGTTATTTATGTTAGTTTGCACTTCAATGAGTTTATGGTCTGAGTATGTAGTATCTGAGAGTGAAATGTCTCTGATTAGTTCATAATATTTTGTGAATAACAAGTCATTTCTCCCCTCTCCATCCGTACTCCTGCAACGTTTCTGCCTATTAGTTCATAATTTTTTGTGAATAACAAGTCATTTCTCCCTCTCCATCCGTACTCCTGCAACGTTTCTGCCTATCTGTTCCTCCCTCGGTTTCTGCTTGCCTCTAAAAAAATTCAAGGGCTATTATATTGGACTTCCTCTCTTGTATAGCACTGTGTACCTCTCACGTGGAAATCAGAGCAATGAAGATCGTAGCAGTTCCTCTCATTAACTGAGAGTTTGCATAACTTAGGTGGAAATATCTACACTCTGTACCAAAACGACATCTGCCCTTCCCTGATATGTTTCGGCATTTTCGGGGATGCATGAATGTGCGTTCCGTGTCTCTGGTCCCATATCTGCACTTACCTTGTGCATAATATCTGCAGATATTTTTATCTGTACGTGTATTCTGATTGTTTGTTCCTGTGCATGCCTTAGCTACCTCTATGTTTTTTGTTCTAACGTTCTTGTTTCCGCATTCTTTCTCGATATTGTCCTTAACTTTCTCTTTGTTGCTTTCATCTTTCTCATTTTTGTTCTCGTTTTTCTCATTTTTGTTCTCGTTTTTCTCATTTTTCTCTCTTTATTCATATTACCAGTTTGCTTTTCAATATTGCCGTCATTTTCGTGTACCTCGACACAATGTCCTTCTGCATTGTTAATTTGGCTCTCTAAACTCTCAGTCCCTGGGTTGTGTTCAGTGTTCGTCGCTGTCTTTACATTCTCTGCATATATTTCTGGTAGCTTTTGTGTGAATTGTAGCCTCTGTACTTCAGGAATGGCATTCATTAGTTTGGCGTTTTCCCACATCCGTCTGTCATTGTGACAGATCCAGTAGGTACCTTTTATGTTTGCATTTTGTGTAGGTAATCCTGTACAACTCAGGTGAAATATTATGCTACAAATTTTACATACAATCCCTACAACACTCCTCCGGGGTGACTTAAAGCAGCTGCCACACGTCTCCATGTTGGGGTTGTGGTGTAGATGTTGTCTGTTCCCCTATTTGTGATTTATTGTCGATTTATCCCTTGTTGACTTTAGTAATTTTATTATTTATAATATTATATGAATATATTTATAATATTATATGTAGGGGGGGGGGGGTACCACCTCTGGTGCAATTATAGGGACCCAGAGCCTCAAAGAAGGAACACAGAGCATTCAGGGAAAAACTTGTCATTTAACTCTGAATACATATGAGTGTTCGCTCTCCTACCACCCCCCCCCCCCCTTCTTTTATGTATGTATATATAATATGTATATATTATATTTATAATAATATATATGTTTATTTGTTCAACTTTATGTGGAGGTACTTATTGCACGGTGGAGAAAATGGTCCCAGTGGGGTATACAGCTGACCGTTGTTGTTGTCCAAGCTCGGGGACTAGATGCCACCCGGTGCCAGTTTCTTTATTTATAACACTGATTATTTGCCTGTATTACCCCCTAGGGATTTTCTGCTTTCTTTCCGGCTTGCAATGGTATTCACTATTACTAATTCCTAAATCCACATTCCAGTATTGCACTATATATTGCCAGTATATTATCACTGAGGGACGTCCCATACACTGGGTAGGCCTCGTGGCTGTGGTGTAAACTCCGCCTAGTGTGATGACTACTCTTGCCACAATTTTACATTTCTAGTTTTTCAATGTGCTATTTTCCGACACTTTCCACTTGTTTAAGTGTTGTTTTACATGTTCCACGTCACTATTCAACGTATCACTGCTCGTTATATGTTATATGTATCGCCTATATGCCTGTTCACGTGAGCCTGGTGGCACTGGCTTCCTCGTGGTCCCACGTTATTCTTTATTTAACTTAAAGTTTACATTGTTAATTACTGTATTCAACTTTCCTACGAGTCATTATGCACTTGGTGATGACTGTGATCAGTAATCCATGGATGTAATCCTAAGAACTCCAGTTTATTTTGAGTTTTTTCACGGAGCGCGGACGACACGTGTGTCCCCTCCCCTCACTCCCTCCAGACCTCGGGCTTATATGTATATCCTGCAGGAGGGTATGTATATATATATATATATATATATATTATAATCATCTGGGGTGTGAGTTTTCAGTTGCATATAGTCCTGGGGACCATTCAGGCTTGTTCGCATATATATATATATATATATATATATATATATATATATATATATATATATATATATATATATATAAACAAAAGAGTTTTGTCCAGTCGTGTTGGTCGAATGGTTAAGGGATCTTGTACTTCAGTTGCAGAGTGCTTCTGGCAGTATGGGTTCGAGTCACTTCTGGGTGTGAGTTTTCAGTTGCATATGTGCCTGGAGACCGCTCAGGCTTGTTCGCATTTGTGTTCCTCATGTATGCCCCAAAGAATGAGGTGATTTGACAAAATACCATGCCCATGATTACCAACAGAGTGCCGGTGGGGGGATGGGGAATTAGCCTCGGCTACCATCCTCTTTTGTCCGGTCGAGATGGTCGAGTGGTTAAGGGATCCTGTACATCAGTTGCAGAGTGCTTCTGGCAGTATGGGTTCGAGTCACTTCTGGGGTGTGAGTTTTCAGTTAAATATACACACACACGGCCAGGGAACGAATGCATGTTCTGCAGGAATTCATATGTATATCCCAGCGGAGGACGTATGAATAACCATCACGTAGGAGATTCTTTANTATGACAGTGTCAGACCACGGAGGAATTGAAACAGGAATTTCCTTAAGTACTTTCGTATATAATACATCTTCAGAAGGAGTGATTTACAGGTCAAGTATTGGACACATAGGCAGGAGAGAGTAGTAGAGTGAGGTGAGGTACAACTGAATGGGAATTAGTTGGACACAAAAATGAGCCGCATAGGAACTGCAGAAGGCCTATTGGCCCATACTATGCAGCTCCTATTCATACCCACCAATAGGCTCAAACATGGATAATAATAGCATAAGATAGTAAATAGTTACAATGAATTAGACAAGTGTGTTCCAATGATCCTACTCAAATCGCCCTTTAATTGATCTATCGAAAATGGATCTAAGTTATACAAACCACTGCTAATGTTCAAATTACTTTCTTTTGTAATCTGTATCAAAGCAGATTCAATAATGTTCCTGTTATAAGTGCTTTTACAATTCGTTACTGAGGAAGCCATCTCCCAATCAATTTGGTGAGCATTTTCTGACTGGCAAATTGATTGGGAGATGGCTTCTTCAATACGAATTGTAAAAGCACTTATAAAAGGAACATAATTGAATCTGCTTTGATACAGATTACAAAAGAAAGTAATTTGAACATTAGCAGTGGTTTATGTAAGTTAGATCCATTTTGGTAGATCAATTAAAGAGCGATTTGAGTACGATCTTTGATATACACACACCCATACACACACACACCCATACACACACACCCATACACACCACACACACACACACCACACACACACACACACACACACACACACACCCACACACACACACACACACACACACACACACACACACACACATACACACCACCACGCACACATATATATATATTAAAATAAGAGTACTCTGGCTGGAAGAAGAGGGACCCTTAGCCTCGGAAGAAACCACACATAACGCATTAGAGGGAATGTAGGTCCCCTCCAACACAGTTTCTGTGTTTTTTCTCCTTCCACCCCTTCCTTTTGTTTTTTTTTGTTTTTTGCTTTATTGTTTGTTTAAAGGTTACAAGACATACATTGGTTGATACAAAAATGCCTAAAGATTATGGATCTCTTGAAGCTCCTCCACTTCCGGACAGGAACTGAGGACGCAGCAGGCATTCCCCTTCTGGATCGCCACACTGAGGCGCTGAAACAAAAAACTGGAAGCCCTTGGGTCTCTGGTGACGTCAATGAGCTTGGAGCCTAATTCCTTGAGAAATCCCAAGGCACTCTTACCCCAGGGGCCATGCGTCTCAGACGCTATGGGAACAAAGAGGTATTGACCTTCCAGGCGCCTGTACTTGAGTGATTTTGCTGTTTCCCTGTGGTTGGCCTCCCCACCTGCTTGATCAGCTCCGAAGTGTACATAGGTGTCAGCCAGGGTGGATACATATGTGTAGTCCCACACCAACTGTCTACACTCCTTCCAGGAGTATATGGTGATGCCGTCAGGGCGAAGTGCGGGGAAATCCGGGGTTTGGACCCCTAGGATGCGAGGTTCTCTCTCCGCTGGGCACCGAGCTGAGACGAGGCTTCTCATGATGATGTCATTGACCTCGTTGTGTCTCGCATGCCAGCCCTTTGTGCTTCCACAATGCAACCCATGCAGTCCATATTGGTCTGCCTCCACCCTGTTGTAAATACACTTGTATTCAATGTGAATTGGGGCACCAAGGCGGAGGGCCACTGCTACACGAAGGGATTCTGGATCTAGGCGCGTGCCCATTGCCGACATGGGTACTGCCAGGAGAAAGTCTCCTGCATGGGGGGCTTGCACTGCTCTGAGGCGGGCTTTCTCCTTGTCTGATGTTGCAGTGCTGAGCATGGCATCAGCTACTTCTTCCACTAGTGGGTGGTCCCAGCCGGACTGTTTGTGTTTTTTTGTTGGCACTATAATGGTTGCTGGGGCTGCAAGAGCATCCCACTAATCTGAACATTCAGTGAAAAAAGGATCGTGTATTCCTGCTGAATCACTCAGGGTTGCAGGTAAGATATCTCTGACGAGGTCGTGCGACGCGTGGGAGGAAATGAAAGCTGGTAGAGCAATCTGGGAGGCTGTGCGGACACCAAGGCCGCCGAGTCTTACAGGAAGGGTTGCATGCTCCCACTGAGAGTCGTCCAATGGCAGGTTCAGGACTTTCACAAGCATGGACCTCAGAAGGGTGTCATACACATTTAACTTAGGGCTGCTGTAGGATGGAGAACATCTCAGAAAGTAGGTCAACTTAGGGAGAGACAGGCATCTTGTAAGGAGAAAGAGAGCATGATGGGCATCAATCTTGTCAATCCTTTCCAGCATATTCTTTAGATCAGTGATTCAGTGATTTTTGCATCCAGGACCTCCTCGATTGGTTGTGGGCCAATGGGGGCACCCAGGAGAGTGCAGTCCGGTGGCTTGACAACGAGAATGTCTGGAAGAACATTTTGTATTTGCCCAGTGGTGTCTGGGTTGCGGGAGATTATTTCACATTTGGATGCATTGAGAATGAGGCTGCTCCCTGCTCCTGGATTTTCCTTATGTCCTTCAAAATGGTTTCCGGGGTTCCAGCAAGAGTGCCATCATCCTGGTACCAGATGTTTAGCTCACTTGTCAGACTATCAGTGACCTCTTTGATGGCTAGGCAGAAAAGGAGGGGGGCTAAGTGGTCACCTTGTTGGACACCTTCACAGGAGTTTATTTCATGCTCCCCAAAAAGAACTTAAGAGTCCCCACTGTAGCACGATCGGATGAATGGGTAAAGGGGACGGAAATGGTTGTGTACAGCCCTGAGGACAGCGTCTCTTTTGACTTGATTGAAAGCATTTTTGAAGTCAAGCTTTACTAGTGCCTTCTGGTCCAGGAGATCAGCAATGTAAGCCTGGGCTGCATGTGCTGCAGCTTTGCAGCCTAGGGAATCCCAAACCCGAGCTGATGAGGTTTCAGCAAGGTGGCTGCTTCCTGGCTGATAGATCTCACTGCAGCCTTAGCTACGAGGCGTCAGAGGGTGTTGCCAACGGCAATGAGCCTGATTCCCCATATCCTTCTTCTTTAGAGCACAGAGTGCTGCTCCATAAAAGACAGGCCTGATGTCCTCAGGGATGCCGCCAGCCAAACACATGTTGGAAAATCTGGTAAGTTCCACTAGAAGGTCCTTTGCAGCATCTCCAAGCACCGGGTTCAGCATTTGTTTGATGTGCTGGGGTCTTAGACCTGTAAAGCCCCTGCTGAACCTGTTGGGAAAGACATGGCTGCTTTGTACACCTCAGATTCTCGAACAGTCAAGGGTTCTATGCCAGTATTGTT
>WNGS01028583.1:9679248-9690214 GCA_020271785.1 Procambarus virginalis | reverse complement strand
AGTGTACAACAGTGTACCATCAGTGTACCCACAGTGTACCAAAAGTGTACCATCAGTGTACCATCAGTGAACCAACAGTGTACCATCATTGCCCAACAGTGTACCATCAGTGCATCAACAGTGTACCATCTGTGTACCACACTGTACCAACAGTGTACCATCAATGCGCAACAGTGTACCGTCAGTGTACCAACAGTGTACAATCAGTGTACCATCATGCCCCAACAGGGTACCATCAGTGTACCAAAAGTATACAAACAGTATACCGTCAGTGTTCCAACAGGGTACTATCAGTATACCAACAGTGTACCCTCAGTGCACCAACAGTGTACCATCAGTGTACCAACAGTGTACCATCTGTGTACCATCAGTGCACCAACAGTGTACCATCAGTGCACCAACAGTGTACCAACAGTGTACTGTCAGGGTACCAACAGTGTACCATCAGTGTACCAACAGTGAACCACCAGTGTACCATCATTTTACCAACAGTGTACCAACAGTGTACCATCAGTGTACAATTAGTGAACCAACAGTGTACTATCAATGTACCAGCAGTTTACCATCAGTGTACCAACAGTGTACAAACAGTGCAGCATCAGTGTTGCAACAGTGTACCATCAGTGTTCCATTAGTGTAGCATCAGTGTACCATCAGTGTACCACAGTATACCATCAGTGCACCAACAGTGACCCATCAGTGTATCATCAGTGCACTAACAGTGTACCAACAGTGTACCATCAATGTACCATCAGTGCACCAACTGTGTACCATCTGTGTACCATCAGCGTACCAACAGTGTTCCATCAGTGTACCATCAGTGCACCAACAGTGTACCATCAGTGTACCATCAGTTTACTAACAGTGTACCATCAGTGTACCAACAGTGTACAATTAGTGTAGCAACAGTGCACCATCAGTGTACCAACAGTGCACCACCAGTGTACCAACAGTGTACCATTAGTGTACCAACAGTGTACCATCAGTGCACCAACAGTGTACCAACAGTGTACGATCAGTGTACCATCAGTGCACCAGCAGTGTACCATCAGTTTACCATCAGTGCACCAGTGTACATCAGTGTACCAACAGTGTACAATCATTTTACCAACAGTGTACCATCAGTATACCAACAGTGCACCAACAATTTACCAACAGTGAACCATCAGTGAACCAAAAGTGTTTCATCAGTTTACCAGCAGCGTACCTTCAGCATACCAACAGTGCACCAACAGTGCAAAAACAGTGTACCATCAGTATACCTACAGTGTACCATCAGTGCACCATCAGTGCACCATCAGTGTACCATCAGTGTACTAACAGTGTACCATCAGTGTACCAGCAGTGTACCATCAGTGCACCAACAGTGTACCATCAGTATACCAACAGTGTACCATCAGTGCACAGTGTACCAACAGTGTACCATCAGTGTACCATCAGTGTACCATCAGTGCACTAACAGTGTACCATCAGTGCACCATCCGTGCACCAACAGTGTACCATCGATGTACCAACAGTGTACCATCAGTGCACCAACAGTGCACCAACAGTGTACCAACAGTGCACTAACAGTGTACCATCAGTGCACCAACAGTGTACCATCAGTGTATCATCTGTGTACCAACAGCGAACCATCAGTGTACCAACAGTGTACCAACAGTGTACCATCAGTGTACCAACATTGTACTATTAGTGTAGCAACAGTGTACCATCAGTGTACCATCATTGTACCATCAGTGTACCATCAGTGTACCATTAGGGTAGCATCAGTGTACCATTAGTGTAGCAAAAATGTACCATCAGCTTACCAACAGTGTACCATCAGTGTACCGACTGTGTACAATTAGTGTACCAACAGTGTAGCATCAGTGTACCAACAGTGTACCATTAGTGTAGCAACAGTGTACCATCAGTGTACCAATAGTGTAACATTAGTGCACCAACAGTGTACCATGAGTTTACCAACAGTGTACCATCAGTGTACCAACAGTGTACCATTATTGTAGCAACAGTGTACCATCAGTGTACCTACAGTGTACCAACAGTGTAGCAAAAGTGTACTATTAGTGTTTTATCAGTGTACCATTAGTGCACCAACAGTGTACCATCAGTTTACCAACAGCGTACCATCAATATACCAACAGTGCACCAACAGTGCACCAACAGTGCACCAACAGTGTACCATCAGTATACCACCAGTGTACCATCAGTGCACCAACAGTGTACCATCAGTGTACCATCAGTGCACTAACAGTGTACCATCAGTGTACCAACAGTGTACCATCATTGTACCAACAGTGAACCAACATTGTACCATCATTGTACCAACAGTGTACCAACAGTGTATTATCAGTGTACCAGCAGTGAACTAACAGTGTACTAGCAGTGTACCAACAGTGTACCATCAGTGTACCAACAGTGTAGCATCAGTGTTGCAACAGTGTACCATCAGTGTTCCATTAGTATACCATCAGTGTACCATCATTGTACCAACAGTATACCACCAGTGCACCAACAGTGTACCATCAGTGTATCATCAGTGCACCAACAGTGTACCAACAGTGTACCATCAGTGTACCATCAGTGCACCAACAGTGGACCATCTGTGCACCAAACGTGTACCAGCAGTGTACCCTCAGTGCACCAACAGTGCACCAACAGTGTACCATCAGTGTACCAACAGTATACCAATAGTGTACCATCATTGTACCAACAGTGTACCATCATTGTAACAACAGTGTACCATCAGTATACGAATAATGTACCGTCAGTGCATCAACAGTGTACCATCAGTGTACTAACAGTGTACCATCAGTGCACCAACAGTGTACCATCAGTGAACCAACAGGGTACTATCATTGTACCAACAGTAAACCATCAGTGTACCCACAGTGTTCGAACAGTGTACCATCAGTGTACCAACAGTGTACAATCAGTGACCAACAGTGTACCAACAGTGTACCATCAGTGAACCCACAGTGTACTATCAGTGTATCAACAGTGTACCATCAGTGAACCAACAGTGTACTATCAGTGTACCAACAGTGTAACATCAGTGTACCAACAGTGTACCAACAGTGTAGCATCAGTGTTGCAGCAGTGTACCATCAGTGTACCATTAGTGTAGCATCAGTGTACCATCAGTGTACCAACAGTATACCATCAGTGCACCAACAGTGTACCATCAGTGTACCATCAGTGCACCAACAGTGTACCAACAGTGTACAATCAGTGCACCAACAGTGTAATCAGTGTACCATCAGTGTACCAACATTGTACCAACAGTGTACCATCAGTGCACCAACAGTGTACCAACAGTGTACTATCAGTGTACCATCAGTGTACCATCAGTGCACCAACAGTGTACCATCAGCGCACCAACAGTGTACCAACAGTGTACCATCAGTGCACCAACAGTGCACCATCAGTGTATCAACAGTATACCAAAAGTGTACCATCAGTGTACCAACAGTGTACCATTAGTGAACCAACAGTGTACTATCAGTGTACCAACAGTGTACCATCAGTGTACCCACAGTGTACCAACAGTGTACCATCAGTGTACCATCAGTGAACCAACAGTGTACCATCATTGCCCCAACAGTGTACCATCAGTGCATCAACAGTGTACCATCTGTGTACCACAGTGTACCATCAGTGCAGCAACAGTGTACCGTCAGTGTACCAACAGTGTACAATCAGTGTACCATCAGTGCCCCAACAGGTACCATCAGTGTACCAACAGTATACAACAGTATACCGTCAGTGTTCCAACAGTGTACTATCAGTATACCAACAGTGTACCCTCAGTGCACCAACAGTGTACCATCAGTGTACCAACAGTGTACCATCTGTGTACCATCAGTGCACCAACAGTGTACCATCAGTGCACCAACAGTGTACCAACAGTGTACTGTCAGGGTACCAACAGTGTACCATCAGTGTACCAACAGTGAACCAACAGTGTACCATCATTTTACCAACAGTGTACCAACAGTGTACCATCAGTGTACAATAGTGAACCAACAGTGTACTATCAATGTACCAGCAGTTTACCATCAGTGTACCAACAGTGTACAAAAGTGCAGCATCAGTGTTGCAACAGTGTACCATCAGTGTTGAAACCAACTTGTCAGTCTGCTGAGAGATAGTTGCTTGGCTGCTGTAATTTGGTTGTTTGGCATTTGAAAGCAAAATGTTTATCTACGAAAGTAAAATGTTTGTCTGCTGAAAGTAAATTGTTTGGCAGCTGATGATTTGTTTTTCAACTGAAAGTATTTTGCGCGCGGAACAAACTTTATTTGCTGATTTATTATTTGTTTTTTTCGGAAAGCCAAAGTGAAAGTTGAAAGTTATTTTTCTGTTCGTTCTGTTGTTTGTCAGCTCAACACATGTCTCCCCACCCCTCCCCCCCCCCCGGCATTATTTTAGTTATTTCCACAAGTAATTTGTCCATCTGTTTTTTAGTAGATCTATTCCATTGAAAGCTCGCCCTTTTTTTTCTGTTCAAAGTATCTGGCCTGCTGTGAACATAATTTGTCCGCAGGAAACTAAATTGCTCTTTTTTTAATTATATGAGTCTAATATAGACTCAGACATATATATGCTGTCTGTCTGTCTGTGTCTGTCTGTCAGTTTCTCCAAAGCTGGAAACTAGATGTTTGAGGCTAGTCCCACTCAAGTTTTCAACTCAGCTTATGTTAAAACCATTAGGAATATGTCTGTAAACCTGTAAACCCAAGCCACATCCCCACCCCGTCCGCCGTGCGATTTTCATGAAGTCAGAAAAGAATAACTGGTTTTGCTTCCGTAGAATTTTCCGTGTATTTTTATTATTTACTGAAAAACGATGAACCGAATTCATTCGGTTAGTGATAAAAATAGTGAGTAGGAAAGATGGTTACAGTGATGGTGGGATGAAGGGGGAAATGACGTTAGAGGGGGGGAGTCAGGCATCATGAGAGGAGAAATGAGATGAAATGGGGGTATGAGAGAGAAGAGAGAGAGGGAGGACGGTGGAAAGAGGAGAAAAAGACAAGGGGATGAGGAGGGGGGATAGGGTGAGACAGCATGGGAAATCTTAACCCTCCCTGGCTGCCAGGAAATGGTTAAAATTCTAGTTGGGCAGCAGTTAGTTGCTTCTGGAATCCTTCTTTATTATTAAGGCTGTTCGTGGTACAATTGATAGACCTACTGTCTCCTGCTCCTGAGGACGGTGATTCGAGACTCAAAGTGCCCAAGTGATTAATATATATATATATATATATATATATATATATATATATATATATATAATATATAATATATAAATATATATTATATTAATATAATATAATATGATATAAAAATATGCTAAAAGCTTGAATGGTCCCCAAGCCAACATGCAACTGAAAACTCCACAATCCAGAAGGATTCGAACTCAGACAGCCAGTAGTACTATTCACCGTGGCGTCCCTGCTTCTTTACCAGGTTTTCTTTAACCGAGTGGTTAAAGAACCAGGTACGCCATGGTGCATAGTGCTCCTGGATGTCTGGGTGTGAATCTGTCTGGTGTGTGGAGTTTTCAGTTATATATATATATATATATATATATATATATATATATATATATATATATATATATATATATATATATAATCAGAATCCTTTGACCTCTGAAGGATTCGAAGCCGGTCAGTAAGGG
Organism: Procambarus virginalis; assembly: GCA_020271785.1. Lineage (NCBI taxonomy): Eukaryota > Metazoa > Arthropoda > Malacostraca > Decapoda > Cambaridae > Procambarus > Procambarus virginalis. The sequence goes on along the minus strand of WNGS01028583.1, from coordinate 9,684,531 downwards.
CCTCCATACCCCTTGGCATGTCCAGTACTAAAGCCACTCAGCCACAGACTGTAAAAAATTATTAGAAAGTTCTTTGACTTTTATTTAACTCCAATACCCGACAACTCTCTTGACAATTTTGGGCACAGATATATCATCAAATAACTTCATCATACTGGGGCCACATGAGTAACATTTGTGCATCAGACTTGAATGGTCCCCCAAGCCAACATGCATCAGAAGTTCATCATGATCAGTGTGCATCAAAACTCAGAGAGATCTTCAGGGGGGTCAAGAGTTTTCTTGACATGTAATTACATTTTCACATGAAATCACATTTCACATATTTTTCACATGTCAGTCTAGCAGTATAATGAAGACCTTCCAGAAAACAGTTCATAGTTTATAAATAGGACAAAATATAGTTATCCTTATAAAATGGGTGTCACAGAAATCATGAGCTTAGGTGTTAATCCTCTAATACAATTTGAATATTTTATTCATTAAAATAAATAATTTGGTTTAAAGCTATTTAAATGTAACATCTCAAATGTTTGATAATTTAAATTTTTAAACATGTTTTTGAAGTAAATTTACATTTTTGTTTATAATTTTTGGGTTATTTTCTTCCCCAGACTTAAAACATTTATTCGATCTAACCTGCATATATAAACATTTGTATTGTCTAGCGTTGACCAACTTTGAGATCTGTTAGACTACATATAATGAAGTCGGTTATTGAACATTCAACCACAGAACGTGATTGAAGTGCTTTTCTTAACATTTACTGATTATTAACATGTTTGAATTACCTAGTTCAAAAACCATACCGATTGTTATTATTTACCAGGCTTTGTAACTTCCCTACTCCTCCTCTTATGTACTTCTCCAACTACTCACTAAATATGTAGAGTATTTGTCTATCACACGAGTGTTGAACTCAGACAAATAGCCTCTAGCAGTTGACTAGAACAACAGTATCTTCGCTTTGAAATACATTCACACAGTGTACAGGCACGAATGTTAATCCCAGTTAGGTCTGGTCTAACCTCCACCACACACGCCGCGCTCTGAACCCCTCCGGCTCTTGGTAAACACTGACGCGTCCTTTGACACGTGCTGGCTATGCCAGGCTGTGTTTCGGCCGGGCTCTTTGGCCGCATTCATGGAGGAATTACTGAGGTGGAGTTCAGAGAGAGTTTTGTGAATTATTCCACGTGGAGCAACTCACGGTGGAATTGTTAGACTCAGAGTGGGATTGATAGTGGAACTCATAAAGGGATTAATGGACTTGTGATAGGACTCAATGTGGGATTGATGGAGGCACTCATGGATGGGATTAATGCAGGAGATAATGATTGTGAGATATATGGTGTTATTTGTGGAAGGATTCAAAGTCGGATTTATGGAGAGGTGAGCGTAGCTAAATATTGTGCGGACTGCAATCAGCACAGAGGCGGCACCCAGATAGTCTCCGCCTCGTAGACAACTCTTTGAGAGCGCTGCATCAAAGGTACAGGGCTTCCCAGGTCGCTCTTGCGCCTCCTGTATAGAGTACGACTTGTTCTTGCTCTTCTCTCTCTCTCTCTCTTCCTTCTATATGTTTATATGTATATCTATATAAATAAAAATGTAATGTTCGTTTGTTCAAAACCGTTAATCTCCGAAAGTTCTTCACCGATTGCCTTGAAATTTTCTCACAATGATCCATTCGCACCCGAGTGGGGTTTATATACATAATAATAGATGTCACGTCTGTGACAGGAAAAAACATGTTTTTTTTAAACAGCGCCATCTGTTGGACGTAAGAGAAACACACGCTGTAATCTCCGAAAGTTCTTTACTGATTGCTTTGAAATTGTGAACAACGTTCTATTTGAATATGCGCGTGTTTTCATATACCTACTACATAGATGCCACACCTGAAACAGGTAAAAACATGTTTTTTTTTTTTAAACAGCGGCATCTGTTGCACGTATTGGCAACACACGCTATACTAAAAATATTACAATTCCATTTCAATGTTTTCGATTGCATTGATAAATTGAATTTTCATAGATTTCGATTTATTTTCATTTTTATTTAATTATTTTGTGTGACATTGCATTGGAATTGAGCTGTGTTGTTTACCAGTCCGTTCATTTCTTGAGTATAGTTTATTTTTATATTTTTTCATTGTTTTTCATTTCGTTTTTTTTTTCTTATATTTCAATGATGGGAACATCAGATCATTTGGGAATGCATTAGACGAGGGAGTGAGGAATGATAAGGAGGATAAGGGCACGTAAGTGGGGAGGATGAGGGGACAGGAGAGGGGGATAATGGTGGGTAGGACGAGGGGACGGGGAAGTTGCGGATGGTGGGGACGAGGGGACAGGAGACTGGAGAATGGTGGGGAGGACAAGGGGACAGGGAGTGGGGAATGGTGGGAGGACAAGGGGACAGGGGAGTGGGGAATGGTGGGGAGGACAAGGGGACAGGGGAGTGGGGAATGGTGGGGAGGACAAGGGGACAGGGGGGTGGGAGGTGGTGGGAAGGATGAGGGGACGGGGAGTGGGGAATGGTTCGGAGGATGAGAGACGTAGAGTGGGGGATGATGAGAACAAGAGACGAAGGAGGGGGATAATGGTGGGGGAGGACAAGGAGACGGGGAGTGGGGAATGGTTCGGAGGAGGGACCGGGGGAGGGAGGGGGGATAGGGTACAAGGCTACTTGTCACAAGATGTATAGCTCCTCCAGCTCCTCAGATGGCGGGCAGGAACCGTAGATGCAGTGAGCATTTCCTCTCTGGATTGCCACACTTAGGTGCTGAAAGAGAAACTGGCAGCTCTAGGATCTCTAGTTGTTTCCATTAGCTTAGACCCCCAACTCCTTCAAAAAGCTGGCAGTACTTTTACCCCAGGCACCAAGTGTCTCTGAGGCAATGGGGACAAAATTGAAGTGGTGCTTAAGGTCTCTGAATTTACGTGACTTGGCTGCTTCCCGGTGATTGGTAGCACCTCCTGCCTGTGCAGCACTGAAGTCAACATAGTTGTTGGCTAAAGTTGAAACGCAAGTATAGTCCCACACCAACTGTCTACCATTCTTCCAGAGGTTCACCATGATTCCGTTTGGGCGACCGACAGGCTCATCAGAGTTCCGGGACATTAGGTAACGGGGCTGTCTCTGCTGGACAACCGTTGTGGTAAGGCTCTTCTTAATGATGTCGTTAACCTCGACGTGTCTTGCATGCGATCCTCCTGTCCTTTGGCAGAGAAGGCCATGCCGTCCGTACCTGTCGGCCTCTGTCTCGCCGCAAATACACTGTATTCGGTGTGGACTGGGGCAGCGAGGCGGAGAGCCACGGCAATTCGGAGGGCCTGCAGTGTGAGACGGGTGCCGGTTGCTGACATTGGGGTTGCTAATAGGAAGTCACCTGCATGGGGATCTGCTACAGCTCAAAGTCGGGCATGTCATGTGGTGTTGTCGCAGCTTCTTGGTCGGCAATGGGCGATCCCAGCTGGATTGCTTATGGGCTTCGGAAGGCGGTGGTTGGGGTGCTGGTCCTGCGAGAGAGACCCATTTGGTTGTGCAGTCTGTGAAGCTGGGATCATGTACCCCCCTGCCTGTTGAACTAGGTGCTCAGGTAGGATTTCCTTCACCAAGTTGTCAGACCCCACTGAAGAGGACAGAACGCTGGTACAGCAATTTGTGTAGCTGTGCGCATACCAAGGCCCCGAGTCTGACAGGAAGGGAGGCCTGTTTCCGCTGTGAGTCACTGAGGGAAAGATTGGGGGCTTTTTCTAGTGTTGATTTCAGCAGGCTGTCGTACTCTTCTAATTTAATATTGTTGAAAGATGGCGAACATCTTAGAAAGTAGTCAGCCTGGGGAGGGACAAGTGATGAGGTAAAGTGCATCATGAGCATCGATGACTTCAATCCTCTCGTTCATCCTCTACAGGTCAGTGATCTTCTTACCAAGACCTCGTTGATGGCATTCTCTCCAAGAGGAGCACCTAGGAGTGTGCTGTCCTCAGGGTTGGTTGTATGAATGTCATCAAAAAAAAACTTTATTTGCTCTATTATGTGCTGGTTGGTGGAGGTTATTTCGCACTTGGAAGAGTGCAATATATATTATATATATATATATATATATATATATATATATATATTATATATATATATATATATATATATATATATATATTATATATATATGAGGCAGCAGCAACCCCCAGTGATCGTGCACGCCTCACAGCTGTGCAGGCTCCCCATGCAGGGGACTTCCTTTTGGCAATCCCTATGTCTGCGACAGGCACACGTCTTGATCCGCAGGAGCTCCGTATTGCGTCGCTCTCCGTCTTGCTGCCCCTATCCACACTGTTCATAGGTGTATTTGCGGCGAGGCAGATGCTGACGAATATGGATTGCATGGCCTGCACTGTGGAAAATCTGGTGGTTGGCACACTAGACACGACGAAGTAACGACATCATTAAAAGAAGCCTGCCTCTGCCCAGTGTCCAGCGGAGAGAGAGCGCCGCAACCTTCTGAACCGTGACTCTGTTAGCTTTGCCGGCCGACCAGACGGAATCACACTGCGTCCGTGGAAGGGTGGCAGACAGTTGGCATGGGACTATACTTGCGTATCCACCCTGGCAGCCACATACATCAACCTCTCTGCCGGCACAGCAGGAGCCGCGGCGACACACAGAGAAAGAGACAAGTCAGCCAAGTACAGGCAATTAGATCATCGGTACAACTTCGTTCCAATAGGGTCTGAGACCCTAGGCCCATGGGGAGAGAGTGCAAGAAGTTTCTAAAGGATCTTGGTTCCAAGCTCATTGACACCACAAGAGACCCTAGAGCGGCAAGTTTTCTCTTTCAGCGCCTCAGTGTCGCGATCCAGAGGGGGAATGCTCGCTGCATCCTCGGTTCCTGCCCAACGTCGGAGGAGTTCGAGGAAATCTACAGCCTCTAGGAAGCGAACTATTTTTGTGTCCTCTTAATGTTCATTTTTTGTATTCAATCAGATATGTAACTGTATAACCATGCTTAATAAAGTGTACACCATAAAAGGGGGGTGGTAGGAGAGGCGAACACCCTTATGTATTCAGAGTTAAATGAAGTTTTTCCCTGAATGCTCTGTGTTCCCTTCTCTGAGGCTGTGGGTCCCTATAATTGCACCAGAGGTGGTACCCCCCTTATATATATATATATATATATAAATATATATTATATATATATATATATATATATATATATATATATATATAATAATTATATTATATATATATAAGAGGGGGTACCACCTCTGGTGCAATTAT
>WNGS01028583.1:9663649-9679158 GCA_020271785.1 Procambarus virginalis | reverse complement strand
TGCATAGTAGGCTCGAAAGTGCATTCTGGCTACTAGGTACAATAAGTATCATATATATATATATATATATATATATATATATATATATATATATATATATATAATATAAATATATATATAAATGGCAAGTTTTTCCCTGAATGCTCTGTGTTCCCTTCTCTGAGGCTGTGGGTCCCTACGCGTTCAAGTGTCGCGTCAGACTAGAAATAAAAATGAATTTTGGAGAATTGATTTTCAATTACCATCGACAGTGAAAAGAAACATAAGAAATATTGAGAAAATTCGTGTTAGAATTATTAATCTTACTTTTTCGTGCATATCAACAACATATGTATGATATATATAATACTCTATAAATATACTATATATTATATAGATATTATATATATATATAATTATAGGGGTACCACCTCTGGTGCAATTGCAGGGACCCACATCCTCGAAGAAAAAACAAAGAGCATTCAGAGAAGATCTTGTGGATTCTCACTGAATACTTAATTCTTTTCTTCTCCTACCACCCCTATTATTTTTTTGTATGTTTGTTTTATTTTATTGCAATGCTACAGTTTACAGAGAACACACACACACACACACACAATATATAACAATTAAACAATCAGCGTTCGAAGACCTCGTCCAGCTCCTCGGAGGTTGGGTGCGTACCCAGGATACAGCACGCATTTCCCCTCTGCACTGCGACACTGAGGCGCTGGAACAGGAAACTGGCTGCTCGTGGGTCTCTAGTTTTCCCAATGAGTTCCTCACCAACCTCCTTTAAAAACTTGAGTGCACATTTACCCCAGGCGCCCAGAGTCTCTGAGCCTATCGGCACGAACCTGTAACAACGTTCTAGGTCTCTGTACTTGTGGATTTTCTGGGTCTCCCTGAAGGTGGCTGCCCCACCTCCCTCCGCTGAGCTGTAACGTAAATAGGTATCAGCCAATGTAGATGCACAGGTGTAATCCCATACGACCTGTTTACCTTCCCTCCATGGCTGCAGGGTGACTCCATCTGGGCGTTTTTGGCTGTTGTCAGGTCTGCACAACTGGGGTTCCCTTTGTGCTGGACACCCAGCTGTAGCCAAACTTCTCTTGATGATGTCATTGACTGCCTCGTGTCTGGCAATCTTTCCCTGTGTCTTACGACAGATGAGACCATGGCTGCCGTATTGGTCTGCCCGTGCCTGGCCGCAAATACACCGGTGCTCGGTGGAGATGGGGCGGCAAGGCGCAGAGCAACACCAATACTTAGGGCCCGATGATCCAGGCGGGTGCCCAAGGCGGAATTAGGGACTGCCAACAGGAAGTCCCCAGCATGGGGGGCTTGCACAGCTAGGAGACGCGCTCTGTCCTTCTGAGAAGCTACGTCCAGCAATGCTTTGGCGATGTTCTCCACTATGGGGCTATCCCATTTGGCCTGTTTACCGTCGTTTGGACAAGTTGGTCGGGTGTGTGAATTGGCGAGTGTGTCCCACCGACCAGCTCCTTCCACAAATTTGGGATCACGAATCCCAATGGAGTTCCTTAGGTATTCTGGTAGTATTTCCTTCACTAATTCACTTGTAGCACTGGTCGAGGATAAGAATGCCGGCAATGCTAACTGTGTCGCCTTGCGAATACCTATACCCCCGAGACTAACTGGGAGCGTTGCTTGGTCCCACTGGTCATCTTGCAGGGAGAGGTTTAACACTTTCATAGTTATTGTCTTTAGGAGTGAATCGTATTCCGTTAATTTTGGGCTGTCAAAAGAAGGAGCACACCTGAGGAAATAGGTAAGTCTGGGCAAGGCCAGGCACCTTGTAAGAAGGTACAACGCATCATGAGCATCCAAAGCCCCTATTCGCGCCTCCATCCTCCTCAGGTCTTTAAGCTTTTCTTCGAGGACTACCTCAATGGCGTTCGAGCCCAGAGGTGCCCCCAGCAGCACACTGTCGGTGGGAGCGATCACTTGGGCTCCTGGCAATAAGATTTGTACTGCATTTGTGATTGGTTGGTGGGACGAGATGATTTCACACTTTGATGGATTTAGTGTAAGGCCTAACTCCTCTCCCCTAGATTTCACTAGCTGAAGATATATATATATATATATATATATATATATATATATATATATATATATATTATTGGTAGCAGTCTTTCCTGTAGACATATATTATTAAATATGACCGAAAAAGTAAGATTAATAATTCTAACACGAATTTTCTCGATCTTCCTTATGTTTCTTTTTACTGTTGACGGTAAATGAAAAATCAATTCTCCAAAATTCATTTTTATTTCTAGTCTGACGCGACACTTGAGCGCGTTTCGTAAAACTTATTACATTTTCAAAGACTTTAGTTTACACACACACAACTTATAACTGAACAGCATTGGCTCTTTTATACCTGCATTTGGGTGAGGTGATGTAATACAATAGTGAGGTGAAAACAAACTTTCAACAAAACACAGAACACGGAACAATGGGTATAAGTTAAAGGGAAGAATAGATCTGTAACTGCAGAAGGCCTATTGGCCCATATTTCTTGATGCTTCTATATTGGAGCGGAGTCTTGAAGTGGGTAGAATATAGTTGTGCATTAATTGGCTGTTGATTGCTGGTGTTGACTTCTTGATGTGTAGTGCCTCGCAGATGTCAAGCCGCCTGCTGTCGCTGTATCTATCAATGATTTCTGTGTTGTTTGCTAAGATTTCTCTGGTGATGGTTTGGTTGTGGGAAGAGATTATATGTTCCTTAATGGAGCCCTGTTGCTTATGCATCGTTAAACGCCTGGAAAGAGATGTTGTTGTCTTGCCTATATACTGAGTTTTTTGAGGCTTACAGTCCCCAAGAGGGCATTTGAAGGCATAGACGACGTTGGTCTCTTTTAGAGCGTTCTGCTCAGTGTCTGGAGAGTTTCTCATGAGTAGGCTGGCCGTTTTCTTGGTTTTATAGTAAATCGTCAGTTGTATCTTCTGATTTTTGTCTGTAGGGATAACATTTCTATTAACAATATCTTTCAGGACCCTTTCCTCCGTTTTATGAGCTGTGGAAAAGAAGTTCCTGTAAAATAGTCTAATAGGGGGTATAGGTGTTGTATTAGTTGTCTCTTCAGAGGTTGCATGGCGTTTCACTTTCCTTCTTATGATGTCTTCAACGAAACCATTGGAGAAGCCGTTGTTGACTAGGACCTGCCTTACCCTACAGAGTTCTTCGTCGACTTGCTTCCATTCTGAGCTGTGGCTGAGAGCACGGTCGACATAAGCGTTAACAACACTCCTCTTGTACCTGTCTGGGCAGTCACTGTTGGCATTTAGGCACATTCCTATGTTTCCTTAGTGTAGACTGCAGTGTGGAAACCTCCGCTCCTTTCCATGACTGTTACATCTAGAAAGGGCAGCTTCCCATCCTTCTCCATCTCGTAAGTGAAACGCAACACAGAATTCTGCTCAAATGCCTCCTTCAGCTCCTGCAGATGTCTGACATCAGGTACCTGTGTAAAAATGTCGTCAACATACCTGCAGTATATGGCCGGTTTCAAGTTCATGTAGACTAAGACTTTTTTCTCGATGGTACCCATGTAGAAGTTCGCAAACAGGACACTTAGGGGAGAACCCATGGCGACCCCATCTACTTGCTTATACATGTGCCCATCCGGGCTCAAGAAGGGTGCCTCTTTAGTACAAGCTTGGAGTATTTTCCTTAGAATATTTTCTGGTATGTCAAGAGGAGTACAGGCCGGATCACGATACACTCTGTCCGCTATTATCCCGATTGTTTCATCCACAGGTACGTTGGTAAACAGTGATTCTACGTCCAACGAGGCTCTTATCCCTGTGGCCTGTGTTCCCCTCAGTAAGTCAACAAATTCCTTTGGGGACTTCAGGCTGAAGGTGCAAGGGACATAAGGAGTCAGCAAGCCATTGAGTCGCTTCGCCAGTCTGTACGTGGGTGTGGGTATCTGGCTAATGATTGGCCGAAGTGGGTTTCCAGGCTTATGTGTCTTGACATTTCCATACGCATATTCAGGCTTATATTCCCCAATAATCTTTGGCAGGTGGAGTCCGGATTTCTTGGCGTTCACAGTTTCGATCAATTTGTTGACCTTTGCCTTCAATTCGGCTGTAGTGTCCTTCGTTATTCTCTGACCAAACTAAATTCCTAAGGGTAACGAAGGACACTACAGCCGAATAATATTAATATTATATATTTCTATTAAAGTTAGGCGCAGATTACGTTAGGTTTGTAATTTAGGTTCTGCTGGCGAATATTTATATTTGAAGTACGTCGTGAAGCATTTTCAGCGTTACGGTTCGTACAGAGGTCGTCAGCGAAGCGCTGGTCAAGAAATAGTGGAACATTTTTAGTTATGAGTGCTGTGTAAACCGTTTTTCATTCATTAACAAAGGGGTTAGGCGGCTGGATTGGTGAGCATTTGGCCTCTGTTCATGAGGACGGGCTGCATTAAAGAGGTGGGATTCGAGCCCAGGACGTGAACGAAGCACTGCTCGAGGAACGTGCACACGTCATCAGTTGTGAGTCGTCTGCAAACTGTCATTCATAAACTGGGGGTTTTGGGCGGCTTGACTGTCGAACATTTGGCGTTTGTCGATGAGGACGGGTTGAGTGAGCTTACCCCATGTTCCCACCAACCCGTCCTCGCAAATTCGTATGGTCAATATTGACTTATTAAATACGTGCATAGGGGACATACTAAACATAATAGTTTACCTTGAAACGCTTCATAGAAAACACCGACCTTACCTAACCTTGTTAGTATGTTAAGATAAGCATCTTATTGCTTCGTAATTACAATTATTACTTAACCTATACCTATAATAGGTTAAGTACCAATTGTAATTACGAAGCTATAAGATGCTTATCTTAACATACTAACAAGGTTAGGTAAGGTCGGTGTTTTCTATGAAGCTTTTCAAGGTAAACTATTATGTTTAGTATATCACCTATGCACGTATTAATAAGTCGATATTGACTATACGAATTTGCGAGGACGGGTTGTTCCCACATATACATTGTTTGGAAATTTCTAGAGGTTTCTCGCCACGTGTCGAGTCTCACACCAGCCGTTAAATGTGTAGTTAACACAGAACACAATAAACAAAGTACTAAGATGGCGGGTCCTATATGTTTGTCAAGAGTTATCGTGCTTGAATCTCTCAGCAAACGCACAATAGTTTATCTGGAGACAGAACCTCTTTTGAAGTAAGTTTCTATGTTCCAAACAAAAATGGGTGACTTAATATGATCTGGTTTGGGAATGAGCATAAAATGTTATCAAGTGCGTTTTTTAACAATAATAACTGATCGACTTGCAAGTAGTTTTCTGTATTAAACAGAGTACAAAACTGAAGGTTTTCAGTGAAAAGGTCAAATGCCGACATAATTAAATCTTTGAAATTCAGTTTTCTGAACTTAGTTTTAAACTTTTTTGTGTGGAGGACAAGTCACATATCATCTAATGCTGTGATTAATGCTCCATGTGTAATATCTTCCAAGCATCTAAGCAATGAAGCGTTATATATGGTGTCTTCAGGAAGGGTTAAGAGAGGAATCGAAGGTGTAGATTTATCTTTCNTATATATATAATATGTAATTGACGATCACGAAAACACTGAACACTTGTATTGCTGAAAATCAACAAAGATTGAAAGGAAGATGACTTTTCGGCCGTTTTACAGCTGTTGTCCACACCAGACTCTTTTTTTTTATTTAAACAGACAGCTTACAGTCTAGTGTTGACAACGACTGTAAAACGACCAAAACGTTCAGCTTCCTTTCAATTTCTTTGTGGATTTCCCGCATATATATATATATATATATATATATATATATATATATATATATATATATATATATATAATATATATATATATTGAAAACTCCACATCCCAGAAGTGACTCGAACCCAGACAGCCAGGAGAACAATGCAACTGGTGTACATGGTACTTAACCACTCGACCAACCGTGACCGAACAAAAGACAATGGTAGCCGAGGCTATTTCCCACCATCCTGACGGCACTTGGTGATAATCTTGGGCATGGTTATTCCATCGAATCACCTCACTTTGGGGGTCACGTGAGCAACACAAATGACGATGGAGGAAATATTTTATGCTAATGTGATAGAAAAGTGTCATAGAAATGATTTCATTTGAAACTTCTGGTTGTAATTTCGGTTTGAAAATGTGTAAAATTCGTTGAAAAAAAAACTTCCTTCCTATTTATGCTACGATGCTGAAACTTTTACCAGATGAAACCCTTTTCATATACAACTCGTCAAAAAAGTTTGATTTATCACGAAATTTATCACAAAGTTTACACGTTTGTAAACTGTTTAATAAATATGACCGTCAAAGCCGTCAAAGATTGAGAAAAGATGTACACGTTCGCAAGTACTTGCGTAACTGCTTCGTGAATCTGGCCCGTTGTGTGTAAGCATATGTGCGGGCAACTCGACCCCGAGTTAGTCTTGAATTTCCATGTCCACGGACATCCCAGTAACGAAACTGAGGAGTGGTTGGTTACTTCACTCCCTGCGGGGGTGCAAGGCTGGGGCTCGGTGGAAGAACTCTGCCCCGCAGGTCGACTGAGGTGCTCCCCAGGGGTGAACAGTGGCACCAAAGGAGGGAGGGAGGGAGGGGGGAAGGCCCATCAGTCTCTAGACACACAGTGACGCCTCTTAGGGCACTAACAGTGATATATATTAGGGGTACCACCTCTGGTGCAATTGCAGGGACCCACATCCTCGAAGAAGAAAACAAAGAGCATTCAGAGAAGATCTTGTGTATTCTCACTGAATACTTTATTCTTTTCTTCTCCTACCACCCCTATTATTTTTTGTATGTTTTGTTTTATTTTATTTTGTTTATTTTATTGCAATGCTACAGTTTACAGAGAACACACACACACACACACACACACACACACACACACACACACACACACACACACACACACACACACACACACACACAAATATATAACAATTAAACAATCAGCGTTCGAAGACCTCGTCCAGCTCCTCGGAGGTTGGGTGCGTACCCAGGATACAGCACGCATTTCCCCTCTGCACTGCGACACTGAGGCGCTGGAACAGAAAACTGGCTGCTCGTGGGTCTCTAGTTTTCCCAATGAGTTCCTCACCAACCTCCTTTAAAAACTTGAGTGCACATTTACCCCTGGTGCCCAGAGTCTCGGAGCCTATCGGCACGAACCTGTAACAACGTTCTAGGTCTCTGTACTTGTTGATTTTCTGGGTCTCCCTGAAGGTGGCTGCCCCACCTCCCTCCGCTGAGCTGTAACGTAAATAGGTATCAGCCAATGTAGATGCACAGGTGTAATCCCATACGACCTGTTTACCTTCCCTCCATGGCTGCAGGGTGACTCCATCTGGGCGTTTTTGGCTGTTGTCAGGTCTGCACAACTGGGGTTTCCTTTGTGCTGGACACCCAGCTGTAGCCAAACTTCTCTTGATGATGTCATTGACTGCTTCATGTCTGGCAATCTTTCCCTGTGTCTTACGACAGATGAGACCATGGCTGCCGTATTGGTCTGCCCGTGCATGGCAGCAAACACACCGGTGTTCAGTGGAGATTGGGGCGGCAAGGCGCAGAGCAACACCAATACTTAGGGCCCGATGGTCCAGGCGGGTGCCCAAGGCGGAATTAGGGACTGCCAACAGGAAGTCCCCAGCATGGGGGGCTTGCACTGCTAGGAGACGCGCTCTGTCCTTCTGAGAAGCTGCGTCCAGCAATGCTTTGGCGATGTTCTCCACTATGGGGCTATCCCATTTGGCCTGTTTACCGTCGTTTGGAAAAGTTGGTCGAGGGTGTGAATTGGCAAGAGTGTCCCACTGACCAGCTCCTTCCATAAATTTGGGATCACAAATCCCAATGGAGTTCCTTAGGTATTCTGGTAGTATTTCATTCACTAATTCACTTGTAGCACTGGTCGAGGATAAGAATGCCGGCAATGCTAACTGTGTCGCCTTGCGAATACCTATACCCCCGAGTCTAACTGGGAGCGTTGCTTGGTCCCACTGGTCATCTTGCAGGGAGAGGTTTAACACTTTCATAGTTATTGTCTTTAGGAGTGAGTCGTATTCCGTTAATTTTGGGCTGTCAAAGGAAGGAGCACACCTGAGGAATTAGGTAAGTCTGGGCAAAGCCAGACACCTTGTAAGAAGGTACAAAGCATCGTGAGCATCCAAAGCCCCTATTCTCGCCTCCAACCTCCTCAGGTCTTTAAGCTTTTCTTCGAGGACTACCTCAATGGCGTTCGAGCCCAGAGGTGCCCCTAGAAGCACACTGGTGGTGGGAACGATCACTTGGGCTCCTGGCAATAAGATTCGTACTGCATCTATGATTGGTTGGCTGGATGAGATGATTTCACACTTTGATGGATTTAGTGTAAGGCCTAACTCCTCTCCCTTAGATTTCACTAGCTGAAGATCTCCTAGCAGGGATTCCTGTGGATATATATATATATATATATATATATATATATATATATATATATATATATATATATATATATATATTTGTTTTAAATTTGTGAGGGTTCCACCTCTGGTGCCAATGTGGGGACCCATAGCCTCGGAGAAGAAAATAAAACGTATTCAGAGGAGACCTTGTGGTTTCTCACTGAACACTAATATTTTCTTCTCCTACCACCCCCATTCTTTTGTATGTACACATATATATTTGCTTTATTTGAACTTTGTTACAAAAAAGGAGTTACATATAGGTTACAAAGATGGTTATCATAAGTTGTCGAGTTCCTCCAGCTCCTCAGATGGCGGGCAGGAACCCTGGATGCAGTGCGCATTTCCCCTCTGTATCGCCACGCTGAGGCGCTGGAAAAGAAAGCTGGCAGCTCTAGGGTCCCTTGTTGTTTCAATGAGCCTAGAACCCAGTTCCTTCAAAAAACTGGTAGCACTTTTACCCCAGGCGCCGAGTGTCTCAGAAGCAATGGGGACAAAATTGTAGTGGTGATCCAGTTCTCTATACTTACGGGATTTGGCTGCTTCCCTGTGGGTGGCAGCGCCACCTGGTTGTGCAACACTGAGTTCAATGTAGGTGTTAGCCAGGGTTGATACGCACGTGTAGTCCCATACCAACTGCTTGCCATTCTTCCAGGGGTTCACTGTGATACCATCCGGGCGACCAATAAGAGCATCAGAGTTACGGGGCGTTAGGTAACGAGGCTCTCTCTCAGCTGGGCATCCAGCTGTGGTGAGGCTCCTCTTGATGATGTCGTTAACTTCACTGTGCCTCGAGTGCCATCCTCCTGTGCTTTGGCAGAGTAGGCCATGGTGGCCGTACCTGTCAGCCACCACCTCGCCGCAAATACACCTATATCTGGTGTGGATTGGGGCAGCAAGGCGGAGGGCCACAGCAATTCGGAGGGCGTGTGGTGTGAGACGCGTGCCAGTTGCCGACATTGGGGTTGCTAACAGGAAATCCCCTGCATGTGGGGCTGCTACTGCTGTGAGGCGAGCAATGTCGTGCTGTGTTGATGCAGCATCCAGGCACTCTGCAGCAACTTTGTCTACAATGGGGCCATCCCAGCTGGATTGCCTGTGGGCTTTTGGGGATGGTGGTTGAGGTGATGGGCCTGCACGAGAGGCCCACTCTGTGGCACAGCGTGTAAAATTGGGATCATGTACACCTGCCAGCTGATGTAAGTGGGCAGGTAGAATTTCCTTCACAAGGTCGTCGGATGCTGATAAGGAGGACAGGAAGGCTGGAACAGCGATTTGCGTTGCTGTTCGAACTCCGAGGCCCCCAAGTCTTACGGGAAGAGAGGCTTGTTTCCACTGCAGGTCATCAAGAGAGAGGTTAAGGGCTTTTTCTAGCATTGATTTCAGTAACCGGTCATACTCACTTAGTTTTTGGCTACTGTAAGATGGTGAACACCTCAGAAAGTAGGTTAACCTGGGGAGGGACAGACATCTGGTGATGAGGTAGAGTGCATCATGAGCATCAATATCCTCAATCCTCCCATCCATCCTCTTAAGGTCGGCGATTTTCTTATCAAGGACCTCATCGATGGCTTTCAACCCCAGGGGAGCTCCTAGGAGTGTGCTGTCTTCAGGTTTAGTTTTATGGATGTTTGGCAGAAGACCCTCTATTCTCTCTACGATGCCCTGGTTGGAACATATTATTTCACATTTAGAAGGGTTCAGGGTGAGGCCTAAAACTGCACCTTGCTCCTGGATTTTTTTGATGTCCTCCAGGAGGGAGTCTTGGGAACCAGCTAGGGTACCATCATCCAAGAACCAGATGTTAAGCTCGCTGGACAGGACCTCTGTGACTTGTTTGATGACTAAGCAGAAAAGGAGAGGAGCAAGGGGGTCACCCTGTTGGACGCCTTCCCGCGAGTCAATTTCATGTTCGCCAAAAAGTAGCTTAAGATCCATACTGTAGCATGAATGTACGAAAGGGTAGAGGGAAGGGAAATGACTATGAACCGCACGGAGTACAGCATCCCTCCGCACCAAATTGAAGGCATTTTTGAAATCTAGCTTGATAAGGGCCTTTTCGTCTGTGATGTTGGCGATGAAGGCTCGAGCTGCATGGGCTGCCGCCTCACACCCTTGTGGAATGCCAAACCCAAGCTGTTTTGGCTTCAGCATGTTGGCCGCTGCATCACTAACTGTTCTTGCAGCTGCCTTTGCGACGAGACGCCGGAGAGAATTGCCCACAGCTATTGGCCTGATCCCTCCATCCTTTTTCTTTAGAGCACAGAGGGATGCTCCAAAAAAAATAGGTCTTATGGACGGTGGTATGTTGCCAGCTAGACATGTGTTGGTGAATCTGGTTAGTTCCACCAAGAGGTTCTTTGCAATGTCACCCAGTGCAGGGTTGAGCATTTGCTTGAGGTGGTTGGGTTTTAGTCCTGTGAACCCACCTGCTGATCCGGTTGGGAAGGACATGGCTGCTTTATGGACCACAGATTCAGCCACCCAGAGAGGTTCTGCTCCGGTAGCCCCCACTTGTACAATGTCGTCCTCACTCGGAGCCCTGGCAGGGTGTTTCTCCCTTAGGGCTTGAGCTGTTGCGGCATCTCTGTCGGCAATTGAGTCCTCACTGGTGATGACTCTTATTGCGCCAATAGTGTTTCCTTCTTCTATTTTCTTGGTGACTGATGTTCTGATTTTTGATGTCTCGGATATGGCACTGTTGCTCTTCCTGCCGTGGGTGTTTCTCGCGCGAGTGGGAAGGCGCACCTGGTTGTCCTCCCTGGGAAAATCATTTATAGCTTTGATGACTGAGGCAGCTAAGGTTTTGTCTCTCCTTGCAGGGGTGGCTAGACATATATTGCCAAACATTAGGAGGTTGTGCCATGCTTGGGTCGTTCCAGGAGAGTATATATATATATATATATATATCTATATATATATATATATATATATATATATATATATATATATATATATATATATATATATATATATATATATATAATATATATATATATATATTATATATGTGTCATATATATATATATATATATGACCGTGTGGTGTGTGTAACTTAAATATTTTTAATTATCCTGTTGTCTTGTTCCCTTTAATTAATTGGCTTAAAATCTGTCACTGAATAGGACTCTGTCGGATACAAAACTGATGATGCGTAAAGTAAAAAAAAAATATTTAAAAAATGCTTACAATCACTTTCATTAAATTCATACTTAATTAATTGCTTTGCGTGAGTGTGTGTGCGAACAAGTTTGTGAAAATGTTATGGTATATTGCATGTGAATGATTATTTGTGTAAGAGACATATAAATTCTAGCATTTATGAGATTGATGATGAGTTGAAAAGTTGCTTCTGATATGAAAGACAATTTCATTATACATTAATGAATAATTTTGTTTAAAATCCTTGTTTGAACATATTTTACTAAGTTTAAATACATTATATGATTATAAGTAATAAGCCACGTTCACCTTCACTAATTTTATTATTATTAGTATTATTATTATTATCTTTATTTGTAAAGTGATTTTAATTGTGACGTGGACTCTTGAATCTCAGTTTCACTGAATTTTATTGAATATTATTTAACCCAGAAGAAACATTCAGAACCTGAAGTACTAAGACATTCCCTTGTAGTCATTACCTGGAATTAGAGATTGGGCATATCAGAATATCTTCACACCAAACACGTTCATCCAATCAATAGCCAGCTCATGGCTCGGATCATATTTTCTCTAGCACGAACAACATAGAATTGTCAGTGATTATTCAAGCGTCGTCCTATCTGCTATAGTGAGAATTCAGGACACAGTTTACCTCTCCTGTTGACAAGTCAACCACCGCACCTCTCGGCATATCAGTAATTAACGTATAATGCTGTATCTTTATTTTGCGGCGTAATTGGTTGGACTATCGAAACAGTTAAGACTCTCAAATTAGTGAAAAAATAAACATTTTCGTAGTGTTCATTTTTTTTAATAATCTTCTCATGCCATTGACCAAACTAATTTGGTTGAATTCACAAGGAAAGGCACTAAAAAGGGGAAAGCGCCGAGCCTTGAGGTTATATAGCACTGGGAAGAGGTCAGGGATAAGGATTTGCGATGGGTTGGGGGAGGGGTGGGTGGCCGGAGGCTCGCACGAACGACTGTCTTGGCGATGTACGAATGTCAACATGTGTGATACAACACAAGACTTCAGAGAGCTTTCACCGTGAGCTATCGTCAAGACCCAGCTTCCTAAGAACCTTTGTGGACCGTTCTGCAGGAGACGTCTGCGTGGACCGTTCTGCAGGAGACGTCTGCGTGGACCGTTCTGCAGGAGACGTCTGCGTGGACCGTTCTGCAGGAGACGTCTGCGTGGACCGTTCTGCAGGAGACGTCTGCGTGGACCGTTCTGCAGGAGACATCTCTGTGAACCGTTCTGCAGGAGACGTCTCTGTGAACCGTTCTGCAGGAGACGTCTCTGTGAACCGTTCTGCAGGAGACATCTCTGTGAACCGTTCTGCAGGAGACGTCTCTGTGAACCGTTCTGCAGGAGACGCCTCTGTGAACCGTTCTGCAGGAGACGTCTCTGTGAACCGTTCTGCAGGAGACGTCTCTGTGAACCGTTCTGCAGGAGACGTCTCTGTGAACCGTTCTGCAGGAGACGTCTCTGTGAACCGTTCTGCATGATAGACCTCTTTGAATCGCCCTCAAGCGAAGCTATGCGGTGACCGTTTATCAACTGTTGATGAATACAACATTCGCTCTGTGATTCCACTAAAAAAAATTATCGGTCACTCTACGCAGTCGATGGCCTGACTGACCTACACAGCGAGTGAATTTTACAGGATTCGGTGGCTTTTCTAGCATGCATAAGGTTTAGAGCCGTTACGTTGTCAAAATCGTTCGAAACCATTAATAAAAGCTGTTAAAGTAAGTTCGGCTTGTTTATGCAGGCAATGAGTCACAATAACGTGGCTAAAGTATGTTGACCAGACCACACACTAGAAGGTGAAGGGACGACGACGTTTCGGTCCGTCCTGGACCATTCTCAAGTCGATTGTCTGGGCTTGTTTAAAATCGAATTTATGGATTTTTTTTTAGTGGGGGGGGGTGAAAAGTGCACTGTTTAACGCAGCTAAAACGTACTCTTTAAGACTTATAATTAGGACCTGCTATACCGCACGTGTAGACGCAGAAGACGTTGCAGGAATGAACATAAGCACGAGATGGATGCAAGAGAGTGTGACGAGATATATGCTCACTGCAACATTGTATAAACATTGAGAGTTTAGTTTTATTCTTGACAATGTTCAAGACAGACTTATTCTTGCTATTTGGGTCAGTAAGCCCTGGTGGAGGCTTTAATAACCCTCCTGAGGTTGATGTAGGCCTTTCCCTCCAAACCACAACTAAGGAGAATTAAACGAGGCATTATTAATGACCAGAACACGTTGTCACCTGTGTGTTGTTGTATTTTCCGTACTACAGATGCTGTAACCTTGTCCCAGCTGTAATGTACCTTGTTCTGGTCTGGGGAAGCAGCACGTCAAAACGATGGAACATCGTATGAGATGACTCAAATCTCAATCTTCAATCATGAATTATTTACGGTAATTTGGCATACAGAAATATAATTGCGATATATGAATGATATAAATTTTCGTGATCCAGGCCTAGTTTAGCTTTAATCACATGTTGCTGATCAATTCGCCGATCAAAGCCCTCAATGCTGGCAATAGCAATCATGGGTTAATTCCGGTCTGCAATATTGTGGGGCTATGATTGATGACTAATTATGACTGTGTGATGCGCCTCTCAGTCAGTCCAGCGGCGATATCAATCACATCTCTAAATTTTGAATCTGATCATCAAACATCATCTGTAGTGTTCCTTACTCCTGCTCCATGTGTGCGTGTGTGTACTCACCTAGTTGTACTCATCTAATTGTGCTTGCGGGGGTTGAGCTCTGGCTCTTTGGTCCCGCCTCTCAACTGTCAATCAACTGATGTACAGATTCCTGAGCCTTCTGGGCTCTATCATATCTATCTTTGAAACTGTGTATGGAGTCAGCCTCCAATACATCACTGCCTAATGCATTCCACCTGTTAACTACTCTGACACTGAAAAAGTTTTTTCTAATGTCCCTGTGGCTCATTTGGGTACTCAGTTTCCACCTGTTTCCACCTTGTTCGCGTACCACCCATGTTAAACAGTTTATCATTATCTACCCCTGTCAATTCCTCTGAGAATTTTGTAGGTAGTGATCATGTCTCCCCATACTCTTCTGTCTTCTAGTGACGTGAGGTGCAGTTCTTGTAGCCTTTCTTCGTAACTCGTGTCTCTTAGTTCTGGGACTAGCCTAGTGGCATATCTCTTAACTTTTTCAAGCTTCGCCTTGTACTTGACAAGGTTCCATGCTGGGGCCGCATACTCCAGGATTGGTCTTACATATGTGGTATACAAGGTTCTCAATGATTCCTTGCACAGGTTCCTGAAGGCAGTTCTGATGTTAGCCAGCCTCGCATACGCCGTAGATATTATTCTTTTGATGTGGGCTTCAGGAGACAGGTTTGTTGTGATATCAACTCCTAGATCCTTCTCTCTGTCCGTTTCATGAAGGACTTCATCTCCCATTCTTTATCCTGTGTCTGGCCTCCTGTTTCCACTGCCTAGTTTCATTACCTTACATTTACTCGGATTGAACTTTAGTAGCCATTTGTTAGACCATTCATGCAGTCTGTCTAGGTCATATTGTAGTCCCATACTGTCTTCCTCCGTCTTAATCCTCCTCATAATTTTTGCATCATCAGCAAACAATGAGAGGAATGATTCTATACCATCTGGAAGATCATTTACTTAAATAAGAAACAATATGGATCCAAGGACTGAACCCTGCAGGACCCCACTGGTGACGTCTGGCCAATCTGAGACCTCACCCCGCACAGTGACTCGCCGTCTTCTGTTACTTAGGTACTCCCTTATCGAATGGAGTACCTTCCCTTTCACTCCTGCCTGCATCTCCAGCTTTATCACTAGTCTCTGG
>WNGS01028583.1:9595278-9630267 GCA_020271785.1 Procambarus virginalis | reverse complement strand
TTCAGAGTCTCATTTATATGGATACCATCTCACATAGGAGTTGTTCAGCATGATGACACAGACAACCAGCTAAAACAGCATGTGATAAGCCTGAAATTGAGTTGGATCCTGGGTATTCTAATTTCTGCTGTAAAAGCCGCAATATTTTATGAAATTAGGGATGACAGAAGAGCAGTTACTGACATTCAAACGCCAGAAAGAACGAGCATAAAGAGCTTTGACATGTTTAGAAGCGAGAATCCTATGCACGGACAGCATCATACGTCCACTCGACAGTGTGACATTGTAATTGCTGATATCATTGTAAAAGTGTGACATCATTGTAATAATTCAGTGTGACAGAATTGTTCTGGGATATCGATATCTATGGTAGATGGTTGCAGGTAATGATTCCCCCAATGGTGAACATTAAAACTGTAAACTAAGAGAACAAGACCTAGGGCTTCAACACAATATCTGTGATTACTCTGTTATGGGTTATTTCAGATCAAATGGTATGAGGTACTTTGAGCTCTGTATATACTTCATACACTCACAAATATTGCAAAATATTCTTGTGCTGTATCCAGATTTTGCTAGAGCAGGCTTATAAAATAACCTCGCATTTCATGTTCTCTCCTGATTTCATATATGATTAACCATCCTGTGAGATGGGGATATTACATGAACTTGTTGCTAGGTTTAGATCT
Source organism: Procambarus virginalis (assembly GCA_020271785.1). NCBI lineage: Eukaryota > Metazoa > Arthropoda > Malacostraca > Decapoda > Cambaridae > Procambarus > Procambarus virginalis. The sequence goes on along the minus strand of WNGS01028583.1, from coordinate 9,629,578 downwards.
ACACTGTGTAATGTTTCATATAGAATAAGGTAGCAGCACATTGCTGTGTATACCTACGCTTGATAATAAAAACAAAAAATACTTCATTGTCCCAAGGAAACATTTTCAGACGGATCAACTGGGCTAGTTGGCTCCCCTCTGGTGGTCACGTGTGTGTAGTTCCCCGTCAGCCCTTCACTGGTGTTGGCTGTGTACCGACTCGCTGCCACCTCCGTCACAGCCCCACCACCACAGCCTTGCCGCCAGTGAGCACCATTACCTTCACCACCGCCAACCCTGCCACCGCTGCCACTTCCATAACAGCCACCACCGCCATCACTGTCATGCCGCCGCCACCGCCTTGGTAGCGGCACGTCTGTGCCGTGCAAATATCAACAAAAGTTGCACAGCTGTACACGATACCCCGAACACCTTCAACACCTGAACAGATCAAAGACAGACAACCTTTGATGAGGACCCCCTGGCACTTAAAAACAAGGGTATATAGGATTGCTTATAAGGGGGGGGGGTGGGGGTCGGCAATTAATCGCTCCTCCGGCATCACTTCCCCAGGCCAATCCTCCACTTGCCGGTCCCTCATTGGCCGGTTCCTCTTCCCTAATATCTAGCCTCTCAACCTTACCGTTGTGCCTCTGGTCTACTACAGCACAAGTCCAGCCGCGACACTGAGTCTCAAGAAGTTATAAAAATGATGAATTAAGAGACAAAATTCTGCAGCAGAATTCACCAAACAAGACTCCTGTAATAAAGCGCTGAAATAATCGTGAAATAAGGAAACGCAAATAATCATCAGCCAATACATAATGGAAGTCACTAAAACAAACGATGCCACCCATGTCACCTAACCAATCAACATCTAACTCTTAACAAAATCAACAAAGAAAACATACTCAACGTAACCAATCAGGCCACAATTAAAAAAACAAACTTAAAAGCCTCTGGAGGCCAAGCCGTCCAGAATGCTTGATACTTGAGGAGCTTCCTTGGTGAAGCCAAAGCCAACAGCCCCGAAAAAACAGAACATCGACAGCTTTAGTGTGCCAGCCAGAGGCTTAGGGCCCGTGCATGAACATCCCTGCAAAAAAAAAAAAATCGACAGCAAGCAAAACCCTGACGCCCTTCACCAGCCAGACAAACTGATGGATCAACAAATCTGCACCACTCACATCATTTGCAGCTAAGTGACACAACAACTAACAAAGCCAAAGTAGAAAGGCCACTTTTACACTTTTCATCCCACTCATACTCCATCCTTATCCTGTTTCTTGATTTCTAATCCACAGTCCTCTCTCCCCCCACCCTTTCCTTACTTTGGTCCACGAAACAAATACCATGAAGTTCATCTTTCAAGTATGCATAGAAGCAGGATGGTCTTTCTGATCAACGTATTTTACCCAATTCGCCTGTATGACCTACGTAAGCCGCAAGTTCGCCATTTTGGTCAATGTATTTCCTGTAAGATGTGGTCTGCTTTTACCGTCAACGTCTATGTGATTAATGATTACATGTTGGTCTTTGTTATCAATGTTTACATGTTGATCTTTGTTGTTGTTGTTATTGTTGTTGATTTAGGAGCGACGTCGACGATCGTGGGATCGGATGCGCCCGGCCTACCCGTTAAGGGGGAATCGCGAAGCAAGGAAAGGTGAAAAGCCAAGGCAAATCGCAAAACGAGTGACGCCAAACACTAGAAACTAATATGCCATACAGCAAATAAACGCACAGACGGGCAGATGATTACGAAGTCCCAGGAGTCCCTTAGGGTGACAAGCACCGGCCCCGCCCCACACAGAGAACAGCAGGTAGCAAAACTAAAACTCGGCCCCCAACCAAAACGCAAAAGTCATCCAGTGTCCTCTGGCAGAGCAGAAGCCAGCCGCCCACCACGACTGAGGGCACACCAGGAGCCCACCAAGATCCACCAACCCCAGGCACGTCTCGGCCAAGCCGGCCCCAGAACACCGTCACCCTGCCGGGAGAACCAGCCAGAACATGTAAAAAAAAACCTCTATCAACAATCCCGTGACCCAAGGCGATATGTGCGCCAGACATCGTACAATCGGACCGTTGAAAAGGAATGCCAAACTGTTACGAACCCAAGTTCATTGTCGGAGCACGGAGCAGCGACGTCAACGCCATCTGTGAGTCTGCTCCCGAAACCCCCCACAACATGAGCAATGCCATCTAGTGATGACGGGAATATACCGGCAATAGGCGCTGGATTCCTGTCCTAATCAGCTCGAGAGGTAGCCGGCGCTGACCTCTGGTGAGGTGGCGATTAGACAAGGAGCACCATCTATGGAGCAAAAAGGTGTACGTTTGTGGCTAAGACAGTAAGTGATATGTCCTAGTATCCCAGTGTACTGATGACATGTCTGTATTCACAGAGTCAACGTAGGGCTGCTGTGATGTACGAAGAGTCAGGATATCCAAGGCAGCCAAGGTCTCTACACCAGTCTGCTTTACAGAAGCAGTGAGCCGCCGCCGGACAAGAACTGTAGTGTTTTCAACTGTCTGCCTGTGGAATGGCAGTGACGGGATTCGCCGTACCCGGGGCTGGCTGGTGGAAGAAACAACCGAATGTGGTACCGAAAGAGGAGAGTAACCAGTGAGTTACACGAAGCTCCTGCCTAGGGCTCGCAACCCTATTATTTGCTCGTGAAGTGGCCTAACAGCGTGAGGCTGATTGGTACCTGCTTTTGTGTTCCTCATGTGTGCCCCAAAGAATGAGGTGATTTGATAAAATACTATGCCCCAAGATTACAATCGAAGTGCCGGCGGGCTGATGGGCAAATAGCCTCGGCTACCATCAGCTTTTGTCCTGTCGTGATGGTTGAGTGGATAAGGTGTCCTGTACACCTGTTGCATAGTGCTCCTGGCAGTATGGGTTCGAGTCACTTCTGTGGTGAGAGTTTTCAGTTGCATGTGTGCCTGGGAACCATTCAGGCTTGTCACAGGGTTCTCTTGAACGTAGTCATCAGACTATTAAAGCACTCCTAAGGAAATTTTGCAATGAAACCTTGAAGGACTGGGATAAACAACTTGACCTCATTATGTGCATTTTCAGAAGTCTCCCCAATGAGTCTCTAGGAATATCTCCTTATGAGATGCTCTACGGACGTATGTGCCGTACTCCTCTCAAAGCTTTCAAAGACTCTCTACGTAATGCCACCTTCAGTGACCTTCAGAATGTGCCCCAGTTTCTTCAAAACTTAAAACACATTCTAGAGAGAGTACGTAAATTTGCTAATGACAATCTGTTGAAAGCTCAGGAGAGGATGAAGACTCATTTTGACCAACGCAGCAAAATTAGGAAATTTAAACCAGGAGACTTCGTGTTGGCATATTTTCATATCCCAGGTTCTCCATTGCAAAACAAGTTTTCAGGACCCTACCGCATCAAAGAGTGCAGAAACAACCACAACTACGTTCTTGAGAGTCCAGATAGGCAGCGGAAGACCCAGTTGTGCTACGTCAACCTCCTGAAGCAGTATCAAGGTACTCCCCCCCCACTGTGCTGGTATCTTTCTCCACCTTTAAAGGTCCATACCTCCACAGTGAGACCTTCCCTGCTTCTCCTCCTGAAAGCACAAGCACTGAGTCAGTGCCTTCCAACTCGGAAATCCTAACTGATCTTCATACCTATTTGCAGGACAGTAATAGTGCTCCTCTCATCAGAATCTTAAAGGAACATCAGAAGTTGTTCAGCGATGATCCACAGGAGTGTAATGTGGGTCAGCACGACATCCAACTGCTCCCTGACACCCGGCCGATTCGTCAGCCTTTCTACCGAATCAGCCCTAGCAAAAACGAAGTTATGCGTGCTGAAGTACAGTATCTCCTGGATCATGGGCTGGCCACCTCTTGTGAGTCCCCCTGGGCCTCACCCTGCATCTTGGTGCGGAAACCGCAAGGTAAAGAGAGGTTGTGTACCGATTATCGGAGATTGAATCTTGTGACTGTCAAGGATGCGTACCCCTTACCTAGAGTAGATAACATCCTTGACGCCATTGGTAATGCTCGGTATTTGTCCAAGCTAGACTTACTCAAAGGATATTACCAAGTATGTTTGACAGAGCGAGATACGGAAATATCTGCCTTCACCACTCCCTTTGGCCTTTACAGATAGGAACGCCTTTCATTTGGACTATGTAAATGACTATGTAATGCCCCAGCCACCTTCCAGCGAGCTGTCAACCGCGTCATCCATGGCTTAGATAACACCTACGCCTACTTGGATGATATCGTTGTGGCAACCAACACCTGGAACGAACATCTTCTCCAGCTGCAACGATTGTTCGCCAAGCTCCTGACAGCCGGCCTCACCATCAACTTGGGCAAGTCCAACTTTGCTAAAGGTAAAGTGCGTTATCTTGGTCATGTGATAGGGAGTGGCAGCTTAGCTCCGTTAAACGTACACACTCAAGCCATCCAGCATTACCCACAGCCTACCACCAGGAAGCAGCTCCTGCGCTTCCTTGGTCTTGCCTCCTACTACCGTAGGTTTGTGAAGAATTTTAGTAAGGTAGTGACACCATTGATCACTTTAACCAGCCCCAAGCAACGGTATAATTGGACCATTCAGCAAACCATTGCTTTTGAACAACTTAAATCTCTGCTCTGTTCTAATCCTATTCTCGCTTCGCCAGATATCGCGAAGCCTTTCATCCTCCATGTCGACGCCAGTGGTACCGGCATCGGGGGTGTCCTGATGCAACAACGAGACGAGGAGGTTCTACCTGTTAGCTACTACAGCTACAAGTTAAAACCACACCAGAAGAATTACAGCACTATCGAAAAGGAGCTACTCTCCATCGTCCTGAATTTACAGCACTTTGCATCGTACCAACAAGGTGCTCGGTCTACCACCATCTACTCGGACCACAATCCCCTACGCTTCTTGCAGCAAGCCCAATTCAACAATCAACGACTTCTACGATGGGCTTTATATCTGCAGAATTTCAACCTGGAGATCTTCTACATCAAGGGTTCTGACATCATAGCAGACGCCCTCTCCAGAGTCTATGAGGTAGAGGCAGCTCCACCCACCACTCTACCATCAGAAGAAGTAACTTGACCCAGTAAGAGCAGGCTTGGGGGAGAGTTGTGACGATGATCTCTTTCAAGAGAGATTGAGCCTGCTCTTCCCTATGTAAAGTTACTTACATATATACAAGAATAAGATGCTACCTTCAAGATACATCTACCAGTAGCACAAAACCTTTTGACCAGGAGGCAAAATATACCCCCAACTCCACACTCCCTCCACGCCAGCTCATCCGTCGTCAACCAGCAAACTACCATTCCCAGCCTGCCTGCTTCTGATTTGTGACCAGCCAACTGCACACCTGCACCTCTGTACCTCAGCGCCCTCTACCTGAGTCGATGTCTGGGCTTGATCTAGCCATTGAAGTCAGAATATCCTTGTACTCTCAAGCTGTGAACAACCAACTGATATACGTCCTGTTTATTGGTAGAGGTTCTCAGCTAGCGCCATATTCTCAGCACCTTTATTGCATTTTTGTCTTTATATTATTCCTAGAGCAAATTATCCCTATTCTTCATTTTTATGTTATATTTTTTTACTTGTTTGTTTGCACTGTACATAGCCAAGGGATTGTCTTTGTTATTATTTACTTTCCAGTTAATTAAAGTTTCATTGTTCATACTGTGTTTTGCGTGTCTTCCCTTACTTTACCACAGACAACAGCCAAGCAGTCTCTTTTTTTTTGTAAACGTGAAAGGCATTGACACCAGCCATTAGGAAGACTGCCGAACATCTACACTCCTACATTTTCCCATCACAATATATATATATATTATATATATATATANGGCATAGGCGTGCTCTAATGTGTAGAGTATTATATTTGTAGGAGTTACGTGTTCCCATTGTTTGTATTACTAGTTATTCTAAGAGGGGGTCTCAGTGGAACCACGTGGCCACCCTACCCTAAGCTGACTCTAACTTCAAGTAATTCAATAGTAGAGCTTTACCCTAGCTTGTGTTCAGTGTAAAACCTTGTATCCTGCTTATGTGGACCAAGGCTTTTAACGTAAGATAGTGTGGTAAAGTTATTATAATTATTGTTATTGGTGTGTATATGGGGGGTTGTTAAGAGGGTTTAATAAATAAGTTAAGTCTTGAGGTGTATCGTATCCATTACTCCTGTTGTAGTGTCGTAGTTGATTGTATCCCAGACGACAGATCTGTTTTAAAACCTTAAAGTATAAACAGGAACCTATGTTCCTGGGGGCCGGGCCTAATTGTGTCACTACCCAGTTACACCTTGATTCTAACTGCTGACCCTGCTCCATAATACACTAGATTCCCCATAGTACAGCCCCACATCTTTTTTATAACATCAATGTTGAGGGTGAGATTGTTGGCAGTTAGCCAAAGATGGACTTTATTTATGGGTAGGGTGGGAGAAATTGAGTTATTCACAGAAACATACTGGAGCCTGTCAGTAAGGTAAGATTTGAGGTATTGCAGGGAGTGACATCTGACTTAATACAAATACAAATATTTATTCAGGTAAAGTACATACATACAAGGTGACATACAAAAGTTGATGGATTTGTAGATAGAGCTAGTACATTCAATGCCTAAAGCCACTATTACGCAAAGCGTTTGGGGCAGGAAAAACACTAAAACTAAAACTTAATACTAATTGAGATTAAAAATAATGATAACTTCACAAAAATGAAGATAAATAAAATATAAATAAAATAATAATAACTTCATAATGATTTAATTTAAGAAGAAGGTTTTGGTGGTTAACAGTGTCAAAAGCCTTACGTAGGTCAACAAATAACCCAACAGGTTTAGTTTAGTTCATTTATTATGCACCCGATACCCATCTTGTGGGCGGTAGTGGAAAGGGTTACAGAGGCACATAATGGGCTCAGGGACTGAACCCCATAATTCATTTAGCTAAGCAAGTTACAATCTTGATGAGCTAATTACAAAATTCAGTATACGTCGTCACATCAACAATGGGTTCGAGATTGATCACATCAAGTAAGTAATTATCAAAAGAAGGCACCAAACCGGGAAGGCTATGTAGCACCATCAAATGTGCGGAATAATCAGAGGGCGCTAAATATCACCAAGGATGCCAATACGAGAACAAAAACGCATAAGGCGAACGATATCAAAAGTATCAGAGTCACCAAGAATTCTATCGAGGGACAGGTGACCGCGAGGGGCGGTCGGAAAGCAAGACACACGCTCGTCCCGGAATTCAAGAAGGACATGCACGACCGTAAGAGGGACAATGCAATTAGGACAATAAGGAGCAGGGCGGCGCTCCATCAAGTGACCATGGGTTAAGCGAGTATGGCCAATACGCAACCTCGCCAGAGCAGTTTCCCATCGCCGGTTACGGTGATAGGAGGACGGCCACGAGGAAACACAACATTTCAGAGTACGGAGTTTGTTACCAGTAACAGACGACCAAGAAGCCTGCCAACGGGTAAGGATGGAGGAATGGATAACCGGGTAAAAGTCGGAATATGGAATACCTTTACGAGAGATGGGACAAGAGCGGACAGCTTCCTTGGCGGCAGCATCCGCACGCTCATTTAAAGACACGCCAATATGGCTGGGAACCCAACAAAACTCAACCGACTTAAACTTACTGTGAACAAGAAACAGCCAATGCTGGATCTCGACAACTACTGGATGAACCGGATTAAAGGACCCGAGCGCCATGAGGGCACTACGAGAGTCAACAACTACCACAAAGGAAGACTGACAACGAGAAAGCAGGAGACGAAGAGCATAGAGAATAGCGTAAAGCTCCGCTGTAAAGATGCTAGTCTCCGGAGGTAAGCGACACATATAAGTGCGATCAGGAAAAACAACAGAGTAGCCAACACCGTCCGCAGACTTAGACCCATCGGTGAAGACAGAAACGGAGCGGGAGTGAGAAGAAAAGTGTTCAAGGAAAAGGCGTTTTAGAACCGTAGGAGAGGTAAAAGCTTTAGTGACGCGGGTCAAGGATGTACAAAACTGCGGAAGGGGGACTCTCCACGGGGGCAAAGAAGGAACAACACGAGGAGAAACATTAGAAACTCGAACGGAAAGAGAATCCTGTAAGCGAGATAACCGGACAGAAAGAGGGAGGTGGTGAAGAGGAACAGGAACTACAGGAGGGGTAAAAGTTAAAGCACGACAGAGGCGAGAGGAAGGATGTTGCAAGGACCGCGCAAGATAGCGAAGACAGTAGCGATCACGGCGGTCCTGGAGAGATAGGAAGCCAGTGTCAACATACAAGCTAAGGACGGGAGTCGAACGAAAGGCACCAGAACTGAGGCGCAGCCCAGTATGGTGCAAAGCATCAAGACGGCGAAGAGCAGAAGGAGAAGCAGAAGAGTAAGCAGGGCAACCATAATCGAGCTTAGACAGGACGAGAGAGGAATGCAAAGCAAGGAGAGTGCGCCTATCCGCTCCCCAAGAAGTATGGGACAACACTCGAAGGAGGGTAAGGGCCTTAGAGCACTCAACACGGAGGTAAGAGATATGGGGAGACCAAGACAAACGAGTGTCAAGGAATAACCCCAAAAGCTTCGCGGAATCTTTGTACTCAATGGGATGTCCATAAAGTGACAAAGAGGGACGAAGAATGACCCGTTTCCGAGTAAAAGACATGGCACAAGTCTTAGAAGTAGAGAACTTAAAGCCATGATCAGTGGCCCAAGACGACACGGCATCAATCGCAAGTTGAAGCCGGCGCTGAAGGAAAGGCGAATCATCACCCTGACAGCAAAGGGTAAGATCATCGACATAGAGAGCGGAGAAGACACCTGAAGGAAGAGAGGAAAGAAGACCATTGAGGGCAACCAGAAAGAGAGTAGTGCTCAGAACACTACCCTGGGGCACACCTTCGTATTGCTGAAAAGAGGCAGAGAGAGCGGTACCAAGGCGCACCCGAAAGGAACGACGAGAGAGGAAGCTGCGGAGAAAGAGAGGGAGATGACCACGAAGGCCAAAAGAATGAAGCTGGGATAGAATATGATAACGCCAAGTGGTGTCGTAAGCCTTTTCCAGGTCAAAAAGGACGGCAACAACGGAGGTCTTCGCAGCAAAAGCAGTACGAATATAGACCTCCAAGTTCACCAGGACATCTGTCGTGCTGCGGCACTTGCGGAAACCAAATTGAGAAGGGGAGAGGAGGTGATGGTGTTCCAGGAACCACATCAGACGAACGTTAACCATACGTTCAAAGAGTTTGCAGACACAACTGGTGAGGGCAATAGGGCGAAAGTCCTTAGGGGAAGTACCCAGGGACCCTGGTTTGGGAACAGGGAGGACAACGGCATTGAGCCAGTCCTCAGGGACGGATGACGACTCCCAGATCCGATTATACAGACTCAGTAAATACTGAGACGTGCACGGAGGGAGATGGCGAAGCATCTCATAATGAATACCATCGGAACCCGCCGCCGTAGAACCGCAGAGGGCCAGGGCAGAACGAAGTTCAGAGAGAGAAGGGATCATTATAGGAAAGTCGAAGACGAGTGCAGAAATCTAAAGGACGAGACTCAAGGACAGGTTTACGAAGAAGGAAAGATTGGGAAAGATGAAGACCAGAGCTAACAGAAGAAAAGTGAGAACCCAGTTCAGTAGCAACCTGCAACGGGTCCGCCACAAGAGTACCACGGAGGTGAAGGACCGGGGAAACATCGGGAACGAACTTACCCGCTATCTTGCGGATACGCTTCCAGATCTGTGGCAGGGGAGTTTCGGACGTAATTGTGGAGACATAAGAAGTCCAACAATCACGTTTAGCTGTACCGATGGCCCTACGGGCCACCGCACTTGCTTTCCGAAAGAAAAGAAAAGAATCGGTCGTCTGCCGACGGCGGTGCCTCTTCCAGGCTGCACGCTTACAGCGAACAGCCCGAGCACAGTCCGCATTCCACCAGGGAACACACTTCCGTGGACCCCGAGAGGAAGAGCGAGGAATAGAGCGGAGGGCAGCGTCGATGACAGTGTCATGAAAAAGGAGGAGAGCGCGAGGGAGAGGCAGAAGGGAAAGGTCAGAGAGAGCAGCACTGAGGGTAAAGAGGTTCCAGTCCGCTTTAGCAAACTGCCACCTAGGAAAAGAGAGGGAAGGGCGAAAAGAGAAAAAGGAAACAAGGATAGGGAAATGATCACTGCCATGGAGGTCATCAAGAACCTGCCACGTGAAATCTAGGTAAAGAGAAGAAGAGCAGAGAGAAAGATCAAGACAGGAAAGGGTGCGAGTCCGAGAGTCCAAATGAGTGGGCTCACCAGAATTCAGAAGAGACAGGGAAGAAGAGAGGAGAAACGGCTCAAGAAGGCGACCTCGGGTATTGTCAAAACGTCACCCCAAAGAGAGTGACGACAATTGAAGTCACCCAGCAGGAGCACAGGCTCCGGCAAGGAGTCCAAGAGGTGTTTCAAATCAGGAAGAGAAAGCGGGACACTTGGGGGGAGATAAATGGAACAAACTGTGTACCATTTCCCCACAAAGATACGAGCAGCAGAACAATGGAGGGGCAAAGGAAAAAGTAAAGGAACAAAGGGAACATCAGCACGAATCAAGAGAGCAGAAGAATTAGGAGCCCCAGGGGGGGGGGGGGAGAGAAAGGAATAGCCACGAAAACGACCAGGACGAGCACCAAGCATCGGCTCGATGCTTGGTGCAGTTCGAGGAAATTGGCGTAATAACCTCGAACGTTCCATTGAAGAATATACGACGACGAGAAGAGAAAGGACAACAACAGAAAACAAGGAAGAAACAAAGGCGAAAGAGCAACATAGCACGTTAAAGAATATCAGGGTCAGCAAAGTCAGGGTTAGGGGGCATAGGTAAACTGAGCAAAGACGGAGGGAAGGAAGCGGGAGAACAGAGCAGAGGTGGGCGGGCGGGGTCCGGAGGAGGAGGAAGAAGAGGAGGAGACAACGGAGATGAGCAGTCAAGGACAGCAGCAGGAAGAGGGGGAGTAGAAAGAGGGGAGTGCACCACAGAAAGGGCAGCAACCGAAAGGGAAGTAGGGGCCAAAGAAACCTCCATAGCAGGAACAGGGGGAGCAACCACTGAAATGGGAGGGGAAGGAGCAATAGAGCCAGTAGGAGGGGTCGAGGAAGAAAGCGAGGCCTTCTTACCCGCCGGGGAGGAGGAAGGAGAGGAGCCAGGCTTACGCTTCTGGCTTAAAGAGACCGGTGCCCCAGCAACTACGTACCGGGCAATGGATTCCAGTGTCACAACAGGAGAAGCTGAACGAGAGCACACATGATGTCCGTGAGGAGAGCGATGGACATCTGCCTGCACCAACAGGCGGTGGGGAGAGTCAAGAGATGGAGGAGAAGGATGGGAAGGAGGATCGGGAGACAAGGAAGAAGACACAGGAGACACAACAGACCGGGTAGAAAGAAGGGGAACTCCAGACAGAGGACCGGAAGGGGGACCCTTCGGGACAGAACTCAAAGGAACAGAGGAGGAGGCAGTGGGTGTATCAGGGTCCAAAGCCCGGAAACGGTTGTGAGTTTGAGGAAGGTGGGAAGGACGAGGAGAAGAAGAGCGCAACATGCGAGCATAAGAGATATTAGCATAAGGCGGGAGCCGGCGAACCTGACGCCTCGCCTCAGGAAAAGACAAGCGCTCCCGGTGCTTCAAGCTGAGGACGGCTGCCTCAAGCTTGTAATGGACACACGCACGGGAGAAGGTAGGATGGGCCTCACCGCAGTTGAGGCAACGAGCCTGGGGAGAAGAGCACTCTGACTTAGAGTGACCTTCGCCACCACACAAAGGACAGAGAGAGACAGTCCCAGAGCAGCGGAGGGCACCATGCCCAAACCTCCAGCACTTGTTACAGAGCCGAGGAGAAGGAATGTACTCCTGAACAGAGCACCTGGCACCAGCAAGAATAACGGAGGGCGGAAGGGTCCTACCATCAAAGGTAATCTTCACAACCCGAAGGGGTTGACGGCGACTACCACGCGGGGGACGAGTAAACGTGTCCACTTGGAGAATAGAATGGCCCTGGGCAGCAAGGATATGTCGAATATCGTCGTGGCAGTCTCACAGATCCCGAACACCGGTCGCAACATGGGGCGGGAGCAGAATAGTGCCAACACTGGCATTCAACTGAGCGTTCTTCGAGACCCGAACAGGGGTCTCGCCAAGGCAGGATAAGGCAGCCAAGCGGGAAGCAGCATCCTGAGAAGGAGCAGCAACCACACGTGTACCGAGACGAGTGGGGTTGAAAGTAACAGAGGCATCCACGGAATCGACGAGATGTCGATGGAGGGAGAAATCATCAAGAGGTGCAGAATCAAGAGGGAGGAGATCAAAATATTTGGCCCACGAAGCGGGACCAAACAAGGCTTGATAGGTATCAGAACTGGAAGGAATCAAACGAGGGCGGCCGTGACGAGGACGGCGGTGAGACCCCCAGAGAGAGAGGGGTTAAAAGGTGCAGTAGTTACAACTAGAGATGGAGCCGCGCCAGGGGATGAGGTAGTCACCACTGGGGGCTTGGGGCTCGACCCAACCACAGAGGAGGGAGGGGAGCCGAGGGGAGGAGTTAGAGAGGCCAAAGGAGGAGCAAGGTCGGGGCCCAACGCAGCAGAGGCTACAGAGCCTGGTCTTCCAATACAGGCCGACTCGGGGCTTGGTCGCCCACCCCACGAGCCTGAGAGGGTACAACAGAAACATTCATTGCCATAGGGACGAAAAAGAGACATCCATTCACAAATGTGCCCCCATACCCACCATGGAGCCACAATTAGAGGCAGGACACCCAACAGGAAGCTATCGCCGATCATGCCGGGCCCCCTAGGGGTGCGTCGCGAGTATACGCCCCACAAACGCCACCTTAAGAACCGTCAGTCCGTCGAGATCGGGTTCAGTGACGAAAGGGGATTGACAATAAAAGGTTCCCCTCGCTCAAGACGTTGGGTACTACAGTTCTACGGGTGCAAGAGTATGCCTCCTCAAGCACCGGGGCGTCAAAATAGAAGAAGTCCAAAGGAAGAATCCAAAACAAGCAAAGGTCGGCAGGAAACGACAAGCAGATAGGAGAAGAGGGGGTGAAAAACAAAACATAAGGAAAAGGAAAAGCGATCCGGCATAATTAGAGAAGACAGCAGCAGGAGTGCAAGGCCAGAAAAAAAAAAAAAAAGACAGAGGACTGCCCCACAGAGCATCACACTCCGGCAGCTGTCCACTAAGCCCTCTCACGACGCCAACGGGCCGGATGGGGAGAGGGTGATCACATCAAGTATAGTTTCTAAATTAAGCAACTGACATATGTGGAGAGCTAGTGTCACAATTGATATGTTTGTCCTGCACACCGCCCCCCATTCAGTGGGCAGCGGTGGATAGGTTACAATCATTTATTAATTCTGATAGAAATTACCTACTTAAAATTATCTGTTAGATTAAGGACCTGCCCGAAACGCTGCGCGTACTAGTGGCTTTACAAGATTGTAAATGCTGTACTATTCAATGTATTCTCACAAACCCAATGTACCTTCTTGTATATATATATAAATAAATAAATAAATAAATAAATCACTTAGTTACTACCTAGTTAGCAAACTGGGGATATTTGGCAAAAATTTCTGGTAGTAGATCATTTTAAATGAAATATTTACACCACAGGGAAATCATTTTTATCAAGAGCTGCATGTGTCAAGTTAATCATACTAATACGTACATCGTAAGTGCTTTTTTTGGGTCTGAAGCCATATTGGCAAGAGCTACGTATATTGTGTTTGGCTACATAAGATTAGGGCTGCTTGTAGATTAGTTTTCAAATATTTTTGACAAGTTTGGCAGAATTGATATAGGTCTGAAGTTGTTGACATCAGTGAGATCACTACATTTATGAACTGGGATTACTCTCGCTTTTTTTTTTTTAATATCTGGAAAGGTTTGGAGTTCAAGTGACTTGTAGAGTAATGCAATGGCAGGAGCTAAAAATCTGGAGGCTTTTTGTAAATTAGAGTTGGTATCTCTGCAAGAGCACTAGACTTATGCAGGCGATGAGTCACAGTAACGTGGCTAAAGTATGTTGACCAGACCACACACTAGAAGGTGAAGGGACGACGACGTTCCGTCCGTCCTGGACCATTCACAATCGACTTGAGAATGTCCCAGGACGGACTGAAACGTCGTCGTCCCTCATCTTCTAGTGTGTGGTCTGCTCAGCACTAGACTTAGTTTTAGGGGAAAGGATTATCTCATTAACATCAGTGGAATTAGCAGGTGTTAGGTACAGAGACTGGATAGTTACCTGTAAGGTAGTCCTGAACATTAGTATGGGAGGATGGAATATCATTAGCAAGGGATGACCCAATGGATGAGAAGAACTTATTGAATTCAATAGCAGTATCAGAAGCTGAAAGTAAGTAGGTAATTATCAAAAGAAGGCACCAAACCGGGAAGGCTATGTAGCACCATCAAATGTGCGGGAATCAGGGGTGCTAAATATCACCAAGGATGCCAATACGAGAACAGAAACGCATAAGGTGAACGATATCAAACGTATCACAGTCTCCAAGAATTCTATCGAGGGAAAAGTGACCGGGGGGACGTTCAGAACAAGACACACGCTCGTCCTGAAAGTCAGGACATTCAACAAGGATATGCACAACCGTAAGAGGGACAACGCAATTTGGACAATAATGAGCAGGGCGGTGCTCCATTAAGTGACCATGAGTTAAACGGGTATGGCCAATACGTAACTTAGTCAGAGCCGTTTCCCACCTCCGGTTACTGTGGTAGGAGGAAGGCCACTGGGACATATGACTCTTAAGAGTACGCAGTTTGTTACCAATAACAGAAGACCAACAACTCTGCCAGCGGGCAAGGATGGAGGCATGAANGCTGCTGCATGCACTCACGGTGACTGGCCGCTGCATGCACTCACGGTGACTGGCTGCTGCATGCACTCACGGTGACTGGCCGCTGCCTCCACTCACGGTGACTGGCTGCTGCCTTCACTCATGGTGAACAGCACCTGCCTTCACTCATGGTGAACAGCACCTGCCTTCACTCATGGTGAACAGCACCTGCCTTCACTCATGGTGAACAGCATCTCCCTTCACTCATGGTGAACAGCACCTGCCTTCACTCATGGTGAACAGCATCTGCCTTCACTCATGGTGAACAGCATCTGCCTTCACTCATGGTAAACAGCATGTGCCTTCACTCATGGCGGAGAGCAGCTGCAGTCATTCTTGATGGATAACAGCGGCCGCCATTCATGGAGGAAGGCAGCTTCCTCATCGCCGGGCGTGTCTGCTCCGCTCACTGGGTTGTGTAAGACTTTAACAAAAACTCAACGACGGCGTCGGCTGTGTCGTGGAAGACGTCGCTTGACACCTCTCCTACGTCTCCGTCTGCGTCTTCCTGGGAGCCGAAGGCTGAAGAGACTCGCAGCGCCGCGTCTATAGATGCCAGTGATGCGGCCTCCAGCAGGGCGCCGTCAGCACCCTCTAGGAGGGCGCCGTCAGGACCAGTCAGGAGGGAAGCATCCTTCTGGTGGGCGCGACGCTTGCAGGCGTCCCGGAGTATCTGCAGATGCTGGTTATAAGTAACTTTCCCGCCGCGCTCGGCAACATCTCTGACGAAGCCATTGAGAACATTCCTGAGGGCGTCCTCCCTGGCGACAGCTGCCAGGTAACGCTCTAGGGCGTCGTTCTGGGGCTTACTCCTGCAGGCGCGGTAGTTAGAGGCCACCAGCCAGGCTGCCACGACGGTCAGTACCAAGATGTATTTTCCCCAGGTGGCCAGCTTTGTGTGGTTCTTGACCCAGTTGTTGACCTTCGTGGTCACGACGGAGGCGCGAGTCTTGACCCAGCGGCCAACACGGGTCAAGGTCTCTAATGCGACCAAGGCGATGATGATCACAGCGGAGAAAGCGGTGGTGAGCACGAATTGTTTATCAAACATTTTACTGTTTTTGACGATCGAAAAGTTTTTCAATTTAGTTTCAGATTTTTATTTTTTACTAAATGATCACTGCTGTCAAATATAGTTTGTAAATTAGCTTTAAATAGACCAAGCACGGAGACTGCTCAAAGTCCCACTTTTGCTTCCGCTCTAAGAGTTCTCTGTTGCTGCTGCTTTAAGTGTCTGTCTGTTACTGCCTCTCTAAAAATGGAAATGTTCGTTCGTTCAAAATCGCTAATCTCCAAAAGTTCTTCACCGATTGCTTTGAAATTTTCACACAATTTTCCATTCGCATCCGGCCAGGTTTTTATATACATACGATATAGATGTCACGTCTGTGACGGTAAAAAAATGCTTTTTCTGAAAAATAGTTTTTCACGTGTGGGAAATTTTCGAAACCTCTTTACCGATAGCTTTGAAATTTTGATACAATGTTGCATTCGAATAGATGCGTCTTTTTATATATCTACTATATACATATCTCACCTGTGACAGGAAAAAAACATTTTTTTTATGAAAACAGCGCCATCTGTTGGACGTAAGAGCAACACATGCTGTAATCTCCGAAAGTTCTTCACCGATTGCTTTGAAATTTTGACACAACCGTGCATTAGAATAGACACGCCTTTTTATATACCTACTATAAAGATGCCACCCCTGTGACAGGTAAAAACATGCGTTTTTGAAAAACAGGGCCATCTATTGCACATAACAGCAACATTCACACTATACTAAATATGTCACAAATTCCAATTCAATGTTTCCAATTTCATTGATAAATTTCATTTTCATAGATTTCGTTATATTTTATTTTTTATTGAATTATTTTGTGTGACATTGTGTTGGAATTGAGCTGTGTTGTTTACTATACCGTTCATTTCGTAAGTATAAGTATGGGTGCCACACCTGTGTCAGGTAAAACTATGCTTTTCTTGACAAGCAGCGCCATCTGTTCCATGTAAGAGCAACACACATGGTATACTAAATATGTTACAATTCCATTTCAATGTTTCTGATTGCACTGATAAATTGAAATTCCATAGATTTTTATTTATTTTCATTTTGATTTAAATATTTCATGTGAATTGCACTGGAATTGAGCTGTGTTGTTTACCATACTATTCATTTTGTGAGTAAAGTTTATTTTGTATTTTTTAATATTTCATTTCATTTTTAACTGTTTTTTTTATATTTCAGTGATGGGAACATCAGATCACTTGATGTTCCCAATTTTCTAATGGGAACATCAGACCATTTGGGAAGGCATCAGACAAGGGAGTGGGGAATGGTGGGGATGATGAAGGGACGGATGTGAGAGATGGTGGGGAGGACGAGGGGACAAGGAGGGGGGGGTAATGGTGGGGAAGGACGAGGGGACGGGGAAGTGGGGAATGGTTGGGAGGCCCAGGAGACAGGTGAGGAGAGAATGGTGGGGAGGACTGGGGGGAGAGGGAAAGTTGCTGTGGCTCAGCAACGCACATGCGTTGCTGAGCCACAGCAGCGCTTGGCAGGTACTGCTAGTTTATAATTAAAATGGAAATGTTCATTAGCGCATAACCGCTAATCTCTGAAAGTTCTTCACCGATTGCTTTGAAATTTTTACACAACGTTCCATTCGCATCCGGCCAGGTTTATATATACATACTACATAGATGTCATGTCTGTGACGATAAAAGAAACATGTTTTTTTCTGAAAAACTATGTTCTTCATGTGTTTTTCATGTGAGGGAAATCTTTGAAACCTCTTATCGATTGCTTTGAAATTTTGACATAACGTTGCATTCGAATAGGTCCGTCTTTGTATATATCTACTATATACATGCCTTACTTGTGACAGGAAAAAACATGATTTTTTGAAAAACAGCGCCATCTGTTGAATGTAATAGCAACAAACGCTGTAATCTCCGAAAATTCTTCACCGATTGCTTTGAAATTTTGACAACGTTGCATTCGAATAGGCGCATCTTTATATATACATACTATATAGATGCCACCCCTCTAACAGGTAAAAACATGTGTTTTTTGAAAAACAGCGCCATCTGTTGCACATAATAGCAACATGCACGCTATAATAATATGTCACGAATTCCATTTCAATGTTTACGATTGCATTGATAAATTTTATTTTCATAGATTGAGATATATATAATTTTTTATTGAATTATTTTGTGTGACATTGTGTTGGAATTGAGCTGTGTTGTTTACCATATTTATCATTTCGTAATTATAAATATAGATGCCACACCTGTGACAGGTAAAACTATGCTGTTCTTGAAAAACAGCGCCATCTGTTGCAAGTAAGAGCAACACACATGCTGTACTAAATATGTTACAATTTCATTTCAATGTTTCTGATTGCACTGATAAAATAACTTTTAGTAGATTTTGATTTATTTTCATTTTGATTTAATTATTTTGTGTGAATTGCGTTGGAATTGAGCTGTGTTGTTTACCATACCGTTCACTTTGTGAGTACTGTTTATTTTTTATATTTTTTTCATATATTCATTTCATTTTTTAACTGCTTTTCTTATATTCTTACAGTCTTTCTTATTTTCTTACAGTCTCCGTGGTGTAGTGGTAAGACACTCGCCTGGCGTTCCGCGAGCGCTTTGTCATGGGTTCGTATCCTGGCCGGGGAGGATTTACTGGGCGCAATTCCTTAACTGTAGCCTCTGTTTAACGCAACAGTAAAAATGTGTACTTGGATGAAAAAACGATTCTTCGCGGCGGGGATCGTATTCCAGGGACCTGCCCGAAACGCTACGCGTACTAGTGGCTGTACAAGAATGTAACAACTCTTGTATATATCTCAAAACAAAACAAAACAATATTTCAGTAATGGGAACATCAGATCACTTGATGTTCCCAATTTCCTGATGGGAACATAAAACCTTTTGGAAGGGCATTGGACGAGGAAGTGGGGAATGGTGGGGATGATGAGGGGACGGAAGTGAGAGATGGTAGGGAGGACGAGGGGACGAGGGGGTAATCGTGGGGAATGACGAGGGAACGGGGAAGTTTGGGATTGTGTGGACGAGGGGATAGGGGAATGGAGAATGGTGGAGAGGACAAAAGGACAGGGGAGTGGGGCATGGTGGGGAGGACGAGTGGACGGTAGAGTGGGGAATGGTTGAGAGGCCGAGGAGACTGGTGGGAGGGGAATGGTGGGGTGGACTGGGGAACAGGGAAGGTTGCTGTGGCTCAGACACGCACATGCGTTGCATGTGCGTGTCTGAGCAGTACTCAGTACTCAGCCACAGCAACGCGTGGCTGAGTACTGCTAGTTTATATATATTTAATATATTTATTTAATATGAAAAACTTTTGCCTGTTATAATCATTAGTTATCAGGAATATGCATTGCCCAATAAATTAATGTACAAACAATTACCTAAGCATCAGGTATAATGTCAATGTTAAGGATGACTGAGTTCAACAATTAGGTCACTTAATACTAAGCAAACCTTGGCTTTAAACTGTAGATAGATAAAACGAGTAAACACTCTCACCTGTATTCACTGCGTCAAGTATACTAATACAATGAACTCCTCACTCAACCAAAGATGTTAAACGTTCCCTGTGGATCAACTGTAGATTAATCTTCGTTGTGGTCAGTTAAACTTCTTTTTTGTCGATTTACCTTCTTGCAGGGCAACTGCAGAGCCATCAACCAACTAGTCCTCAAATAGCTTCGAACTCCTCAGAGCTACCTTGTCCATCCACTTGGGCTGGACGGTAGAGCGACCGTCCAATCTCAAATCCTTATCCCGAGGACTAGGATTTGGAGGCTGCTTAGTATTAGTAGGCATCCATCAGTCTCAGGAGACTATGGAGTTGCGCTCTAGTTGTCAGTCTGGAGTGGCCTCACCAGGGCGCAAAGCCAGGGTAGGTTGATTCGGGGGAGAAGCTGTTACCCAGGCAGCAGGTCCCCCCCCCTCTCTACGGCGCTGAAAGTCTCCAATGGAAAGGCATACGCCAATACGATTGGTTCCAGCGCCGTCGCAGGAACTGTGAGTTCCGGGGTTGACCCCGAAGGTGGTGAAGAAGGGCACAGGGACCTCCAACCCGGAGACCGCCGTGGTCGGGGCCGGAGAAGAACCACCCCATCAAGGGCATGAACGACCCCAGCCTCCTGAAGCAGAGCCTTGGCCGCACGGCCCTCGGGAGGTGGACGTCCCGGTCCCGCACCTACGGGTCCCAGACAAGGATCGTCACAGCCCCTTTTCACCCGAGGCCGGCCTCCTTCAAGACCAAGTAGAAGGAAGAGTGATAATTATTAAATACAACAATTATTATTATGATAATATAATATTATAATAATAATTGCAAATATTATATTACTTATTATATTAGTATATTAGTATTACTTATTGTATATTAGTATTACTTACCTAATAACCATCTTCTCCCACCTACATTTCCCATTTCCTCCCACCAAACTCCCCCATCTCTATGCTCACACACGCCCTTCCTCCGTCCCCCGTATGCTGTGGGAGTGGAGTCGCACCTTTTTACCCAGCAGTAATTGGGGACCTGGTTGTAAGCCAATTGGCAGTTAGTGTTCCAGAGAAAATGTTTGAGGAAGGATAAATGAATCTCCAGCTGACAGCAGTCAGCAGTCATCTACGCAACTGGGTAAAAAAATAAAGAACGAAGATAAGTTGGAAGAATTAAACAGAGACAGATGGCAGCTGCCTCCACTCACAGTGACTGGCCGCAGTCTCCACTCACGGTGACTTGGCTTCTGCCTTCACTCATGGTGAACAGCATCTGCCTTCACTCATGATGAACAGCATCTGCCTTCACTCATGATGAACAGCATCTGCCTTCACTCATGATGAACAGCATCTGCCTTCACTCATGATGAACAGCATCTGCCTTCACTCATGATGAACAGCATCTGCCTTCACTCATGATGAACAGCATCTGCCTTCACTCATGGTGAACAGCATCTGCCTTCACTCATGATGAACAGCATCTGCCTTCACTCATGATGAACAGCATCTGCCTTCACTCATGATGAACAGCATCTGCCTTCACTCATGATGAACAGCATCTGCCTTCACTCATGGTGAACAGCATCTGCCTTCACTCATGGTGAACAGCAGCGGCCTCCACACATGGTAGATGGTAGCTCCCTCGTCGAGGGCGTGCCTGCTCCGCTCACTGGGATGTGTAAAATTCTAACAAAAACTCAACGACGGCGTCGGCGATGTCTTGGAAGACGTCACTTAAAGCCTCTCCTACGTCTCCGTCTTCCTGGGAGCCGAAGGCTGGAGAAATTCGCAGCGCCGCGTCTATAGATGCCAGTGTTACAGCCTCTAGGAGGGCGCCGTCAGCACCCTCTAGGAGGGCGCCGTCAGGACCAGTCAGGAGGGAAGCATCCTTCTGGTGGGCGCGACGCTTGCAGGCGTCCCGGAGTATCTGCAGATGCTGGTTATAAGTAACTTTTCCGCCGCGCTCGGCAACATCTCTGATGAAGCCATCGAGAACATTCCTGAGGGCGTCCTCCCTGGCGACAGCTGCCAGGTAACGCTCTAGGGCGTCGTTCTGGGGCTTACTCCTGTAGGCGCGGTAGTTAGAGGCCACCAGCCAGGCTGCCACGACGGCCAGCACCAAGATGTATTTCCCCCAGGTGGCCAGCTTTGTGTGGTTCTTGACCCAGTTGTTGACCTTCGTGGTCACGACGGAGGCGAGGGTCTTGACCCAGCGGCCGACACGGGTCAAGGTCATTAATGCGATCAAGGCGATGATGATCACAGCGGAGAAAGCGGTGGTAAGCACGACTTGTTTATCAAACATTGTACTATTTTTGGCTATCTAAAAGTTTTTCAGGTTTGTTAGATTTTAATTTTAACTAAGTGATCACTGTTGTCAAATACAGCTTGTAAGTGAGTTTTAAGAAGACCAAGCATGGAGACTGCTCATGGGCTCTCTTGATGCCGCTCTAACAGGGCCGGCCGCCAGCTGCCTCCAGGGCCGCCCGGCCGGGTGGAGGATGGATCAGCCCAAACGTGGGGGAGTCCACACCCTCGACGTTTGGGAGACAGAGAGATGTTGGAGAGGGAACTATCAGGAGAGAGCGCCAAGCCATTACGACTACTTGGAAGGGGTCAGGATAAGGATTTGAGATGGGATGAGGGGAAAGGAATGGTGCCCAACCACTTGTGGACGGTCGGGGTTTGAACACCGACCTGCATGAAGCGAGACCGTCGCTCTATCGTCCAGCCCAAATGGTTGTTGAGATGTTGGCTGGAAACATAAATTGTGTGGTTTATTTTGTTGTGTGTTTATAGAGGAACATTTTTATTGGCATATCGATGGGTTGCAGGTTGGTCTGAGGAAGGAGTTGATCTGAGGCCAGAGAAGAAGTTGATGATTGGAACTTCAAGCCTGTTCAAGACCAGACAACCAGCGCTTTGTCAGTGAACTAAACGCATTATACATAAATTAAGAACACCTATCAATTAAGGGGTAGATGTTGTACTCTGTGGAAGAGCAAGCCCCATAGTGAGGAATTGGACCTCATACTGTGAGAGGAGGACCAGTGATGGCTCACATGCTTCTGTGGAATCAGTGGTGGAGTACCACTGGAGTCCAAGGAGATCTTCGTGGTGCAGCAGCCTGGAAAAGCTGCAGAGGATCGTGGTAGATGAACCTGGAAGAACCTGATGATGTCAGGGTAGAGTCACCCACCTTTCACTGCGTCTTGCACGCTAACGACAATCAAGCACTCTACCAACTTCCTACAAGTAGTCAACAAGAACTTCCATCCCACATCTGCAAGTTCACTACCCTGACACCATCATGTTCTTCCAGGTTCATCTACCATGACCCTCTGCAGCTTTTCCAGGCTGCTGCACCACGAAGTTCTCCTTGGACTCCAGTGGTACTCCACCGTTGATTCCACAGAAGCATGTGAGACATCACTGGTCCTCTTCTCACAGTATGAGGTCCAATTCCTCACTATGGGGCTTGCTCTTCCACAGAGTACAACATCTACCCCTACAGGTTTGAAGTTCCAATCATCAACTTCTTCTCTGGCCTCAGAGTATTCCCATCGACTCCTTCCTCAGACCAACCTGCAACCCATCGATTTGTCTAAACCATGTCGACTGGAACACGCTCCCACAATCAGTCTGAATCTCTTTGAGTATCCCCACCCAAGAGAAAAAACGTTGGAGCTGTCCCATAATACTCTTTGATGTTAGCCAGGACTCTTTGAGGAACCCAGAGGGCAGATGGAGTGTAGTGGGAACCCGGATGACGGGGTACAGATAACTCTCACCAGTCCTCTCGAGTTGGATCGCGTTCGACTGGGCGAGCTGCAGCGAGAGGAATTTCCCGAGTTGATACTAGAGACCGAGGGAGATCGCGCTGGACCCGAGACTGCTACGCATTTCTACTTAGAAGAGGGGATGCTGATGAGGCAGTGGAGGCCAGTGAGGATGGAGGCCGATATGGAGGCACTGGGAGTGAAGCAGCAGGTAGTGTTACTGACTCGATGCAGAGGAGCAGTGCTGGATTTGGCGCACTCGGTGGACCCTGCAGCACATCTACGTGTAACCAAGACGCTGAGCCGGATCAGGGAACACTTCTATTGGTCGGGAATGGACGCCGACGTGAGATGTCATTGTAAAACGTGTCGTCCTTGTCAGAGGACGTGAAAGAACGTGCCGGCAATACCGAGGGCCCCCTCTGGTTCCTATCACTGCTTCTGGACAAGCGTTTGAGCGTCTACTGATAGACGGTGTGGGACCCTTGCCCCGAACGAAGAGAGGGAACATCTACTTGCTGACGATTGTGTGTGCGTCAACGAGGTTTCCGGAAGCAGTCCTGGTGCGACAGCTTACATCAAAGAGTATTATGGAACAGCTCCAACGTTTTTTCTCTTGGGTGGGGATACCCAAGGAGATTCAGACTGATTGTGGGAGCGTGTTCCAGTCGAGATGGTTTAGACAAACTATTGCAAGCTGGGGGATAAATCAGATTCGGTGTTCGCCCTACAGACCACAGTCACAAGGAGCGATCGAAAGGTTTCACTCGACCTTGAAGACCATGTTAAGAGTGTTCTGCGTCGAGCAAGGAACAGAATGGGATGAGGCTGTGTATCCGGCGTTATTTGCGGTACAGGATGCAGCTGTGGAGTCTCTGGGATTTTCACCGTTTCACCTCGTGTATGGACACGAGGTGCGTAGTCCCCTATCGATGCTGAAGGAACAGCTGACGTCGGGAGTGGCCATGAAATCAGTCGATGAGTATGTGTATACATTCAGGGAACGACTTGGAAGTGCGAAAAAGTTGGCAGCCGAGTGTAAAGAACCTTACCTCCTGTGGAAGTTGGTTTCGGTTGTAAAATGTTAGTGGACTCATTGGAGAGTGTTTTTTAGAATAAATCCACAGCTGAGATCAGAGAGGCCGCGAGTTACCAGTAATACTCTGCCCAGTAAAGTAGTGCCTTCTAAGCTGGAGGTTGTCAGAAATAATGTGAACTGGAATAGCCTAACTATGTAAGGGAAAAATGGACTCTATCAAAAAGTATGCATGGGGAATATGGTAAATAAAATCCATAATGAGTCTGATTGCATATGTAAAGAATAGAGTATTAAAGGGTGATAATGCAAGAGAGGTGGATGCCATCTTGAGGGGCGGGTGTATTGCTGCCGACTGATCTTGCCATTTGAGGAGTTTTCTCTGGCCGTACAGTCAGATAAGCCTATCCTTGTATATAACCAAGATTGCAAGAATGGGTAGAGTAGTATTACAGAAGTTGGAGAGGTTTTATAAGAGTCCATGTTTCCTAGAGGCTTAATTATATGTGTCATTGGATGATAGCGGTGGTGGCTGGGTGCACGGTACCAGGTATGGGACGGTGAGCCATGGGGTGGTCAGAGCCTCTTGAGGTTATAAGACTAATACATAGTGATTTTATGTTGTGAGGAAATCCCCTTGTTGAATGTATTCATGTGTGACTTATACGTATAAATTTGTGACTTTGTACTAGGTTGTTTTCCTTGCTCCATGTTTTACCCCTAGACAACATTTTAAGGTCCACCACCACCAAATTCTTGATAGGTCTCTATGACAACAAAATCGTATCACTACTGATAACAAAAGTAAGACACAGGCCGTGATACCGAGCATCTGAGAAAGGCCCAGAGGAAGATGTCCGATTGGTATGATCGGAAGGTCGTCCCAAGGGAGTTTTAGGTTGGGACCCGGATGATGGTGCTGCTACCCGGAAAGAACAAGGTGACTGAACTGCATTTCGAAGGACCATACAGGATTGTGAAGCAGATAGGCCAGGTGAACTATAAAATTAGCAAGCCGGACAGACCCCGTAAGACACAGGTGTGTCATATAGATCATCTGAAGTCGTATTTCCAGGAAGAAGAAAAGGCCACCGTTCGGAACGAGACGAAGCGTCCAGAAGGAGAGGGGAGAGCAGTTTTGTGTATGAGACTGAACCAAGAATTACCGGAGGAAGAAGGAAAATTTTCCCGTGCTGATGGCACTCATCTTTCCAACACCGAGAGTCTAGGAAGCATCGTGTGACGTCACGAGGCGAAGGGCTCTCGGGGTAGCTGGTGCCTGGGTGGGACAGTACGTCACGAGCCGCCCTAGAATGAGGACGCGCTCGAGTGAGCTCCGGATCTAGAGAGCCCTTACCAGTAGATTTAAGCTTCGCTTCGATACTACAGTCTGGGATGCCATACAACTTCCGTGGAGTGCCCAAAAGCAAGGACGGGCCGGATTAGAGAGCCAAGAGTTCTATCAAGAGTCTACAGCAGAGGGAACATTGGGCTGGTGACGTCTGGGACGCCCAGAGGACCATGTATTACACATCAAGCGAGAAGCTACGATCGGGCCAAATCTACTGGCACTGAGGCGAGGGGAAGTTGTGCTGGACTGCGAGGTGTCGGCAGTGCCAGTGAGAGTGGAGGACGACGATGGAGGTACCTGTCTCCAGTACCCCGTACAAAAGGAGGAGGAAGGCAGTACCTGTTGGGAATCAGTACAGCGAGGACGCATTACCACAAGGACGACGGAGGAACCTGTGTGTGTGGGACTGATCGTCGGCAGACCAGAAGCCAGGAACAGGAACCTCAACATCCCTCAACAAAGGACGAGTTGGCTTCGTGGTTGGAATGAAATAAGGTAGATAATTATTCCTCCCTTTACCCCTTTTGATTTAGGCGAGCTAGGGTATTTTATTTGTGGTGAACATTTCTACTTATCATTTTATTGTCTAAGGACAGAATGTTAGGCTAGGAGCCAAGAGCTCATCAAGGCATGAGTTGGTGCGTGTGATCTTTAATGAGGTGATGTTAGTGATCCTGTAGGTGGTAGGTGGTGTGCAAGGAGCCAGCAAGGAGCCAGCAACGAACTCTGAAATGCCCAGCTGATCGCATTCCTAGAGGCGTGGGAGAGGCGTGGGAGGGTCGCGACGTTTCTGACAGTTGGAGCCTGAGCTGATAGTGTTGCCAGAGGCGCGAGGTGTGTGCCCGCCGCCTGACGGGTGGACCCAGTCAGCTGACCGTGTTGCCAGAGATGTGTCGCGAGGAGTATTGCCACCAGCGGACGATTCCACTTAGACATTTCCTTATGCAATTTATATGTATATATATACCTTTTCTTCAGTAAACTTTTAAACTAACTGATGAGTTTAAGTAAGCCTCCATTCTCTAGGGCCTATATATATATTGAGTGAAATCATTTTATGACACCTTGCACTGCACTTGATATTGCATCCTTGATTAAGATAACCAATAAGACCAGTGACATGTTGCTGGGACACGAGTATAAACACCCAGCTGGCAACCTGAGCAGACCAGATAAAGAAAGATAGAACCTCCCATTGTAAGGATGGGCAGGCTCAGGTGAGTTATAGGAGGCTTGAACCTCTCCTCTCACTAGGGGTGTATAAGGCCAGACCTTGGCCGACTGGGAGAGAACCGGGGCGGACAGTGCCGCCAGGAACTGAGGGGCTAAGACCCGTGGGAGCAACCCCAACCACAGGTAGGAAGTGGGTGAACCCTGACAATATATTATATAGCTGTACCAGGCCACGCGTTGCTGTGGCTCAGCAACCAAGTGTGTTGCTGAGACACAGCACCCTTCCCTGTCTCCCAGTCCTCCCCTTCATTCCTCCTGTCTAGTCCCCTTATCCTCCCAACCATTCCTCACTCACCCGTCCCCTCTTCCTCCCAACAATTCCTCACTCCCCAATCCACTCGTCCACTTCACGATTTCTCCAATCCCATGTCTCTTTATCCTCCCCAACATCCCCCACTCCAGGGTCCGATCGTCCTCCTAAGCATTCCCCACTCCTACTTCCTCTCCTCCTCCCTGCCATATTCTACTCACTCATCCCCTTGTCCTCCCTCCCATTCCAACCGCCCCCGTCTCCTCGTCCTTTCCACCAACCCCCACTCCTCTGTCCCTTTGTCCTTTCCACCATTCTCCATTCCCATATCCCCTCGTCCCCACCATCCCCAACTGTCCCGTCCTCTCTTCATCCCCACAATTAATCCCTCCCCTGTCCTTTCGTAATCCCCACCATCCCCCACTCCCGTCCCCTTGTCCTCCCCAACATTCCCCACTCCTTCGTTCGATGCATTTCCAAACGATCTGATGCTCCCATCAAAAATTGAGAAAATCAAATGATCTGATGTTCCCATCACTGAGATATAAGAAGAACAGTTAAAAAAACGAAATGAAAAACAATTAAAAAATAAAAAAATAAAGTATACTTGGGAAATTAACGGTATGGTAAACATAACAGCTTAACTCCAATGCAATGTCACATAAACAAATTACATAAACAATAAAATCAGTCGAAATCTATGAAAATTCAATTTGTCAATGCAATCAGAAACATTGAAATGGAATTGTAACAAATTTAGTATAGTGTGTGTTGCTGTGTACATTCAACTGATGGCATTCTTTCTTAAAAAAAATAATGATTTTACCTGTCATAAGTGTGGCATCTATACTTATACTTACGAAATGAACTGTATGGTAAACAACACAGCTCAATTTCAATGCAATGTCACACAAAATAATTAAATCAAATGAAAATAAATAGAAATTTATGAAAATTCAATTTATCAATGCAATTGGAAACATTGAAATGGAATTGTAACATATTTAGTATCGCTTGAGTTGCTATTTTGTGAAACACATGACAATGTTTTTCAAAAAAAGCCTGTTTTTACCTGTCACAGGTGTGGCATCAATAAAGTCGGTTTATAAAAACACGTGTGTCTTGGAATGGAACGTTGTGTCAAAATTTCAAAGCAACGGTAGAGAGGTTTCGAAGATTTCCTTCCCACAAATAACACATGAAAATCGCAGTTTTTAAAAAAAAAACATGTTTTTTCCTGTCACAGACGTGACATCTATATAATATATCGACCGAGCTACGACATGGTCAAAAAGAGTTAAACTCTTTTCATTGTAACGTACGTATGTACGTATGATTATGTTACATTGTTGGATAGATTAGACACACATTGTTTAGTGAGTTTTCATATTTATTTAGTCTTGATTATAGTAGTCGGTAGGTGGCATTGCCATAAACGTTCAGACGGAGCTTGGAGCAGAGAGCTGAGTGAGGCTGGAGTCACAGAGTTCCATGTGGGAGAGCGTGGCGGCTCGATTGGGAATTGCGAGCGTCTGAACTCGGGGAGCGAGAGCATTGTAGCTCGATGCAGTCATAGTCTGCTGTTTGCTCTGTGTCGACGTTGTAGTGTCTTGGGTCGATTAGAACTGTACACGCCGAGTGCTACATTGTTGACTGTGGAAATTGTACCGAGTTGAACTTTCAACTCTTTTGACCATGTCGTAGCTCAGTCGATGAAGGCAGTGTCTGGGATGCTCTCGGACGCAGGTTCGAATCCGCGTCACGGCCCTTGTGGATTTGTTCATTTGATGCATCACGCAATTGTGATTTCTGTGTGTAGTGTAGTCTCTCTGTTGTTGCCGCTCTAAGACTCTTTCTGTTGTTTTTGCTCTTAAAGGTTCTCTGTTGCTGCCACTCTAAGAGTCTACTCTTTGTTGCTGCCGCTCTAAGAGTCTACTCTTTGTTGCTGCCGCTCTAAGCGTCTCTCTGTTGCTGCCGCTCCAAGAGTCTGTTGCTGTTGCTCTAAGAGTCTCACTGTTGCTGCCGCTCAAAGTCTCTCTCTGTTGATGCTGGTCTAAGACTCACCATATTTGGTAGAAGGCATGGTTTTTGGTACGAGATGAACTTAGGCTCGTCGTGGTTGCCAGAATTCAAGTCGCTGGCCATGTGTGACCCTCAGAATAAATGTATTGAGGTAGCCCAGAACAAACCACAGTGCATAAAGTTAGTGAACGAGCGATATAGGCCGTCCATAAATAAAGGTTGGATCAGAATAGGAGACCAACCTGAAGTAGAAGTTGGTATCTTAAGAGATACCAGAGCGAATCAGAGCTTGATCACGAGAAGCCTGATTGGGAGTGGTCGACTGTTAGCTGTCAGGAGGAAGATTAAGGTGCATGGGCTTCTGTCAGAGGGTGACATGCCCGTATGTGCTGTCCAGCTAAAGTCGGACTATGTGTCGGCGGAGGTGATGTTGGGAGTATGCCCCGACATACCTGTTCCAGGAGTCCAGGTGATCCTGGGGAATGACTTGTGCGGGGCGAAGATATTGCCAATGGTTAGAGTGGAGGTTGTGCCAGAGGAGTGCCAAAGGGGCCACGGCATAGGTGGGACACCTGAGTGTGGAGACCTGACTGGCATCCTGGGGGATGAGTCAGGAGACCGCCAAGCCATGGACTACCCTGTCTCGGTAGTGACGAAGGCAGAGATGGCCAGCAAGTAAGACACTGGTGAGGATGAGACAGTGTCGACTCCACCGATAGATGATGTCGACGTGGAGACAGCGTGGCTATTTGGGGAAGGTCTAGCTCAGAAAAATGGAGTCTCGATGAGGTCAAAGGTGAAGATGACCCAACCGAAGAAGAAGAATGTGAATAGAGCGGACCTAAGTAGAGCCCAGCCCCCTGAAATTAAGAGTCGGAAGGTGGATGCAACTGTGCTAAGTAGAAGAGAAAAAGGATGTGGACAGACTGAGGACGAGAGTAGAACGTCAAGTTGTCCACGAACACCAAAGCATAGGAATAATGGAGTTAAATTTGAGGTGTCAGGAGTTGCATGTTCCACGGGAAGCATAGAGAAGAGATAGTGAAGAAGAGTGATAGCCGAGGAAAGGAAGTGAGAAGAAATAGTATGTGCAGAGGGAAGCTTACGAGCACACTGAGGGAGGTAAAGCGGCAAGTACAGTTGAGTGCAGTGGAGAGTAATGCAGTACTTGAGGAAACCTTGTGGGAACGAAGAAGAGTTAAAGGCGAAGAAATGGAGTTGTGTAGAGGTGAGAAGTGTGAGAAGAGGATGATGATGCAAACATGGAGGAGTAGAAGAAAGCCGAGGATTCGATGGAAATCGACGAGGATGAAGTTTCGGATAAATGAGGAGATGAAAGGGAGGATCGTCGGTGAAGACGAGGAAGTAAAGTATGATGACAGGAGAAAGAAGTATGATGGCTGTAGATGGAAGCGTGAAGACGACAGAGTGAAGTAGGTTGATGTGAGACTGAAGTGTGATGGTGGCAGACCGAATCGTGAGGACGATGAACTGAAACACGAGGATGACAGAGGAGGTACAGACGGTAGATGTCTGACTCTGGACGTGAAGAGTGCAAGAAGAAGAGGAAACGGAGGGTGGAAACAATAAGAAGAGTGGACTGATGGAGTGCAGATGTCCAAGGGGGACACCCTAGCCAAGGTGAAAGAAGTCGAATCGTTTAAGAAAAGACCATGTGCCTAGCGAATTGTGAGCCAGATGTTGCAAGATGCAACAGATTATTTGCAAACTCCTGGAGCAAGTATGTAAGCAGATCAATCGGTCAAACCAGCCGGTTGAAGAA
Organism: Procambarus virginalis; assembly: GCA_020271785.1. Lineage (NCBI taxonomy): Eukaryota > Metazoa > Arthropoda > Malacostraca > Decapoda > Cambaridae > Procambarus > Procambarus virginalis. Next base: position 9,598,689 of record WNGS01028583.1, on the reverse strand, counting down.
CAAGACAGTGTGGTGGCGGATGCAGTATCCCGAGCCTTACCACTGGAATAACTCTCAAAAAACAAGAGGAGGGGCGTGTTATGAACTCAGGCTACAGGAGAAACGAGTCTCCCCTTGAGGGTTATTCTGCAAGACCTGATCTAACTAAGAGGTCAAGGAGACATAGACCTGAATATATATATGTTAAACACTGGGTTAAATTTGACAGACGGTTTGCAAATATGGGCAGTGAATCAGGATATAGATAACTGACTGGTCATGAGATATGTAGCGTTTGCTGGAGGTATGAGGGTCGCCTCAGAGGAGCTTGAGCTCACTTGAACTGAAGAGATCGTGAGGGGAGGACGTGTTCCGTTTGAGCCCCCTTGTGAAGAAGAACCCCTGTTTGATTTACCTTCAAGAGGAAGGAAGTGGACAGACGTATCGACTGAGGAATAAGTTGGGAGGCGTGTCAGCTCAAGTCATGAACTGCAGAAGGTGTTGTGGAGCAGTTAAAGCACTTCTGTGGGTAGCCTGAGGCGTCCTGAGTGTCGCCGCCCGGCCATTGAGGACAGGTGAGCAAGCCAAGTTTTGTGGTAAGCATTTTAAACAGTTCACAGTGATTGTCTGCAGTTGATCGTGTCCCCAGCGACCATAGGAAGTGTTTATTGAGATATTAGACGTATTGTGTTAAGCCAGAAAGCCTAAACAAGAGAGTGAAGATGGGAGGACCAGCACATCCAATCCTGCCGATAGCTTGCAGGTGACTGACCAGCTGGCAGCCTGGGGCGCCTCGGGAAGTGGAGAATGGACCCGCCCGGGCATGGGGGAGTCCTCACGGCAGGCAGGAGTCAGAGAAATGTCGGGTGGAGACATTTAATATGTAGTTTATTTTCATTATATGTTTGCAGAGGAACATTTTTATTGGAGTATAGATGGGTTGCAGGTTTGTCTGAGGAAGGAGTTGATGGGAGTACTCTGAGGCCAGAGAAGAAGCTAATGAGTAGAACTTCAAGGCTGTAGGATTGTTTGTTGTACTCTGTGGAAGAGCAAAACCCATAGTGAGGAATTGGACCTCAAACTGTGTGAAGAGAAGCAGTGAACTGAAGTCTCACATGCTTCTGTGGAATCAGTGGTGGAGTATCACTGGAGTCCAAGGGAAACTTCGTGGTGCAGTAGCCTGGGAGAGCTGTAGAGGATCTTGGTAGATGATCCTGGAAGAACCTGATGATGTCAGGGTAGTGAACTTGCAGATGTGGGAAGGAAGTTCTTGTTGACTACTTGTAGGAAGTTGGTAGAGTGCTTGATTGTCGTTAGCGTGCAAGATGCAGTGAAAGGGGGGTGATTAATTATCATTTATATGCCAAGGAATATTTATGCTGAAGTTTATTGAATTACAACTGTAGGCTGGATTACCTGCAGAGATATATGTATATTTATATGTTCTAGGGCTGATAATACCATATATGTTTTACAAGGTTTAACCCTCTAGGTGAGGTTGATAGTGCCATAATTGTTTTACAAGGTTTAACTCACTTGGTGAGGTTGGTAGAATAAGTGGCAAGCCAGGAGTATGGCTACCACTTGGTATAAGTGTCTGATAGAGTCCTGCTGGTATTGGTTTGCAACCAGGTTATAATATCATAAGGCATCGATGTTTATATATACTTGTATATTGTATGTGAGTGCTTTGTATATGTTCTGTGTTTTTATTAAATCTGTGTAGTTAATAGGTGTTTGCCCTTGTCCTGGTGAGGCTTTCCAGAAAGCAGAAGAGAGAGAGAGAGAGAGAGAGAAAGACCCAAAGCTGTGAACAGGATGCTACGGAATAATAATTCAGAAAAAGAGATTGTGGAGATCATACCAACCAAGGAGAGAGTGGGGAGTCACGGAGGCTCAAGTTGGTGTGTGTGTCCGTGACAACGAGGTTAGTGTTGGAGCCGCATCCCCCTAATCAAGTGATTCTGAGCCCCTCTCCAAGTGTCTGGAGCACACAGGATGATCTCTTGATAAAAGTGCAAGCAGTCTACAGAGGTTTTGGTTTGGTGGATTTTCCAGAAGAGACAATCTACCGACTCTCAACGACATAATAATATTATTACGACTCACAACGTAATACTAGCCTAGCCATCAAGAGGTAATGGGAGGGAAATAATGATCTACCTTAAACATTCCTGTCTATCGACGCCTGTCCTCCGATGGTAGAAGGTACACGGTTTCCAGTTCGCTCCTCGGCGTTCTGGTTGTGTGTCACAGGTCCTCAGGCATCGTGGAGAAATCGCGTCTTCATCGTACCTATTCCCTGGATTCAGGTCTTCCAAGCTGGTCCAACCAGTGGTCACTGAGCACGTTGCTTTCCACACTCGTTCCTTCACTGAGACGTTTTCTCATAGATCTATTCATGGTGTTTCTCCTCCAGGACCTCAGTAGATGTGACCTGGTCACAGCAGCACTGCACATCGTACCAGGGTGGGACCTGCAGGGCACCAGACTTGCCCTCCCAGGTCACTGCACACCTTCTGTCACAGGTTAACAGCCACGAGTTCTTGGCACTTCTTTGCCCACTAAATTTGGCTTCCTCATACTCCCCGGGAGTACCTAATCCTCTACTACAATGGTAGACTGCATACGACTGCTCAAATCCCAACCTGTCCTCTTAAAAAAACGTCGCTTTTGGCAGTTTACCAGTATGGCCGAAAATGGACGTAATTGAAAATGCAAAAAATGAAATAAAATTGGGATTTTTTTTTCACAACAGTAAGTTAAGGGCCCTCTGATAGGTTAGGTGGGCAGGAATTCTCATAAAGTTTCAAAACGTTATGAAAAACGTTAATTGAAAGTTTCCCCTCCTAACCTTTCCTAGTAGGTGGGATGACTCAAACAGAAAAGGGACAGTACGTCACTTTTGTCAGTCGATTTCATTTCAAATTATGTCCACTTTTGGTCATAACGCGCATACGAGCCAAAAGCGACGTTATTTTAAGAGGACGGGTTGCAAATCTACTGAGCGAGTTTTGCGAACATCTAATCTCAGGAGCTTACTGACACACTTCTGCTCTCGTCAACGGTCTCACCGGCGCAGTGACCTGCAGCTGCAGCTACTGATCCAGGCGTGCCCCCTCCTATTTCTCCTCAATGCCAGCATTAAGAGTCATATCCACTTACCTTGCAGGTTCCCTGAGGTGCAACGAAACATTTGATATGAGAGGCTACTGAATAGATTACATATTTATGGAGAAATTATCATTTATAAGTTTTCCAGGCAAGACTTTACAAGACAAGGGACAAGTTTACGCCCCTTGTACATACAAAATGGCGGCGTCTCTATCAGTTTGGGGCCATGACGTGAGGACGCCAACAGGCTGACGATTGGGTAACCGAAGTCATGTAAAGTGACTGACCAATCAGAGCCTGCTGTGATGTCAATTGGAG
>WNGS01028583.1:9553467-9566003 GCA_020271785.1 Procambarus virginalis | reverse complement strand
GTAGAACAGTGGTGGTGAAGAACAGTGGGTGTGTAGACAGTGGTGGTGAAAGAAGAGGGGTGGTGAAGAAGAGTGGTGGTGAAGAACAGTGGCGGTAAAGAACAGTGGTGGTGAAGAACAGAGCTGGTATAGAACAGTGATGGCGAAGAACAGTGGTGGTGAAGAACAGTGGTGGTGAAGAACAGTGGTGGTGTAGAACAGTGGTGGTGAAGAACAGTGGTGGTGAAGAACAGTGGTGGTGAAGAACAGTGGGGGTGTAGAACAGTGGTGGTGTAGAACAGTGGTGGTGTAGAACAGTGCTGATGTAGAACAGTGGTGGTGAAGAACAGTGGTGGTGAAGAACAGTGGTGGTGAAGAACAGTGGTGGTGTAGAACAGTGGTGGTGAAGAACAGTGGTGGTGAAGAACAGTGGTGGTGAAGAACAGTGGGGTGTAGAACAGTGGTGGTGTAGAACAGTGGTGGTGTAGAACAGTGCTGGTGTAGAACAGTGGTGGTGAAGAACAGTGGTGGTGAAGAACAGTGGTGGTGTAGAACAGTGGTGGTGTAGAACAGTGGTGGTGTAGAACAGTGGTTTAAAACAATGGTGGTGCAGAACAGTGGTGGTGTAGAACAGTGGTGGTGTAGAACAGTGCTGGTGTAGAACAGTGCTGGTGTAGAACAGTCGTGGTGTAGAACAGTGGTCGTGAAGAACAGTGGTGGTGTAGAACAGTGGTGGTGTAGAACAGTGTTGGTGTAGAACACTGGTGGTGTAGAACAGTGTGGGTGTAGAACAGTGGTGGTGAAGAACAGTGCTGGTATAGAACAGTGGTTGCGTAGAACAGTGGTGGTGTAGAACAATGGTGGTGAAGAAAGTGGTGGTGTAGAACAGTGGTGGTGTAGAACAGTGCTGGTGTAGAACAATGCTGTTGTAGAACAGTGGTGGTGAAGAACAGTCGTGGTGTAGAACAGTGCTGGTGTAGAACAATGCTGGTGTAGAACGGTGGTGGTGTAGAACAGTGCTGGTGTAGAACAGTGGTGGTGAAGAACAGTGGTGTTGAAGAACAGTGGTGGTGAAGAACAGTGGGGGTGTAGAACAGTGGTGGTGTAGAACAGTGGGGGTGTAGAACAGTGGTGGTGTAGAACAGTGTTGGTGTAGAACAGTGGTGGTGAAGAACAGTGGTGGTGAAGAACAGTGGTGGTGTAGAACAGTGGTGGTGAAGACCAGTGGGTGTGTTGAACAGTGGTGGTGAAGAACAGTGGTGGTGAAGATCAGTGGGGGTGAAGAACAGTGATGGTGAAGATCAGTGGGGGTGAAGAATAGTGGTGGTGAAGAACAGTGGGGGTGTAGAATAGTAATGGTGTTGAACAGTGCTGGTGTAGAGCAGTGGTGGTGAAGAACAGTGGTGGTGAAGAACAGTGGTGGTGGTGGTGAAGAACAGTGGTGGTGGTGGTGAAGAACAGTGGTGGTGGTGGTGAAGAACAGTGGTGGTGGTGGTGAAGAACAGTGGTGGTGGTGGTGAAGAACAGTGGTGGTGGTGGTGAAGAACAGTGGTGGTGTAGAACAGTGCTGGTGAAGAACATTGCTGGTGTACAACAGTGGTGGTGAAGAACAGTTGTGGTGAAGAACAGTAGTGTTGAAGAACAGTGGTGGTGAAGACATTGAAAAACTACAAGCAGATGTCAACAAAGTTTTCGATTGGGCAGCAGAAAATAACATGATGTTTAACAGTGATAAATTTCAGGTTCTCAGGTACGGCAAATATGAGGATCTGAAACATAATACAGGGTACAAAACACAATCGAATCTTCCCATAGTAGAAAAACAGCATGTCAAAGATTTGGGAATAATGATGTCAGACGATCTAACGTTTAGGAAGCATAACCAAGCAAATATTGCGTCAGCCAGAAAAATGATCGGATGAATTACGAGAACTTTCAAATCCAGGGATCCCATCACAATGGTTGTGCTCTTCAAGTCACTTGTGTTGTCCCGTCTCGAGTATTGCTCAGTACTCACTTCCCCCTCAGAGCAGGAGAGATTGCTGAAATAGAGGGAATACAGAGAACATATACGGCACGCATAGACGAGATAAAGCACCTAAATTATTGGGATCGTCTCAAAGCTCTCCAAACGTACTCTCTAGAAAGGAGATGAGAGAGATACCAAATAATATAGACATGGAAAATACTGGAGGGCCAGATCCCAAATCTGCATAGTAAAATAACAACGTACTGGAGTGAACGATATGGAAGAAATGCAAGATTGATCCAGTGAATGGCAGAGGTGCCATAGGCACAATCAGAGAGCACTGTATAAACATCAGAGGTACGCGGTTGTTCAACATCCTCCAGCGACTATGAGAAATATTGCCGGAACAACCGTGGACATCTTCAAGAGAAAACTGGACTGTTTTCTAAGAGAAGTTCAGGACCAGCGGGCTGTGGTGGGTATGTGGGCCTGCGGGCCGCTCCAAGCAACACCTGGTGGACCAAGCTGTCACAAGTCGAGCCTGGCCTCGGGCTGGGCTTGGGGAGTAGAAGAAACTCCCAGAACCCCATCAACCAGGTATCAACCAACCGGGTATCAACCAGGTGGTGAAGAACAGTGGTGGTGTAGAACAGGGGTGGTGTAGGACAGTGGTGGTGAAGAACAGTGGTGGTGTAAAACGGCGCTAGTGTAGAACAGTGGTAGTGTAGAACAGTGGTGGTGAAGAACAGTGGTGGTGTAGAAACAGTGGTGGTGTAGGACAGTGGTGGTGAAGAACAGTGTGGTGGTGTGTAAAACGGTGCTGGTGCAGAACAGTTGTGGTGAAGAACAGTAGTGTTGAAGAACAGTGGTGGTGAAGACATTGAAAAAACTACAAGCAGATGTCAACAAAGTTTCGATTGGGCAGCAGAAAATAACATGATGTTTAACAGTGATAAATTTCAGGTACTCAGGTACGGCAAATATGAGGATCTGAAACATAATACAGGGTACAAAAACACAATCGAATCTTCCCATAGTAGAAAAACAGCATGTCAAAGATTGGGAATAATGATGTCAGACGATCTAACGTTTAGGGAGCATAACCAAGCAAATATTGCGTCAGCCAGAAAAATGATCGGATGAATTACGAGAACTTTCAAATCCAGGGATCCCATCACAATGGTTGTGCTCTTCAAGTCACTTGTGTTGTCCCGTCTCGAGTACTGCTCGGTACTCACTTCCCCCTTCAGAGCAGGAGAGATTGCTGAAATAGAGGGAATACAGAGAACATATACGGCACGCATAGACGAGATAAAGCACCTAAATTATTGGGATCGTCTCAAAGCTCTCCAAACGTACTCTCTAGAAAGGAGATGAGAGAGATACCAAATAATATAGACATGGAAAATACTGGAGGGCCAGATCCCAAATCTGCATAGTAAAATAACAACGTACTGGAGTGAACGATATGGAAGAAATGCAAGATTGATCCAGTGAATGGCAGAGGTGCCATAGGCACAATCAGAGAGCACTGTATAAACATCAGAGGTACGCGGTTGTTTAACATCCTCCAGCGACTATAAGAAATATTGCCGGAACAACCGTGGACATCTTCAAGAGAAAACTGGACTGTTTTCTAAGAGAAGTTCCGGACCAGCCGGGCTGTGGTGGGTATGTGGGCCTGCGGGCCGCTCCAAGCAACACCCTGGTGGACCAAGCTGTCACAAGTCGAGCCTGGCCTCGGGCTGGGCTTGGGGAGTAGAAGAACTCCCAGAACCCCATCAACCAGGTATCAACCAACCGGGTATCAACCAGGTGGTGAAGAACAGTGGTGGTGTAGAACAGGGGTGGTGTACGACAGTGTGGTGAAGAACAGTGGTGGTGTAAAACGGTGCTAGTGTAGAACAGTGGTAGTGTATAACAGTGGTGGTGGTGAAGAACAGTGGTGGTGTAAAACAGTGGTGGTGTAGGACAGTGGTGGTGAAGAACAGTGGTGGTGTAAAACGGTGCTAGTGTAGAACAGTGGTAGTGTAGAACAGTGGTGGTGAAGAACAGTGGTGGTGTAGAACAGTGGTGGTGTAGAATAGTGCTGGTGTAGAACAGTGGTGGTGAAGAACAGTGGTGGCGTAGAACAGTGCTGGTGTAGAACAGTGGTGGTGAAGAACAGTGGTGGTGAAGAACAGTGGGGGTGTAGAACAGTGGAGGTGTAGAAAAGTGGTGGTGAAGAACAGTGGTGGTGAAGAACAGTGGTGGTGAAGAACAGTGGTGGTGAAGAACAGTGGAGGTGTAGAACAGTGGTGGTGTAAAACGGTAATGGTGTAGAACAGTGGTGGTGTAGAACAGTGGTGGTGAAGAACATGCTGGTGTAGAACAGTGGCGGTGTAGAACAGTGGAGGTGAAGAACGGTGGTGGTGTAGAACAGTGCTGGTGTAGAACAGTGCTGGTGTAGAACAGTGGTGGTGAAGAACAGTGCGGTGTGTGTAGAACAGTGCTGGTGTAGAACAGTGGTGGTGAAGAACAGTGCTGGTGTAGAACAGTGCTGGTGTAGAACAGTGGTGGTGAAGAACAGTGCTGGTGTAGAACAGTGCTGGTGTAGAACAGTGGTGGTGAAGAAGAGTGCTGGTGTAGAACAGTGGTGGTGAAGAACAGTGCTGGTGTAGAACAGTGGTGGTGTAGAACAGTGCTGGTGTAGAACAGTGCTGGTTTAGAACAGTGCTGGTGTTAGAACAGTGCTGGTGTAGAACAGTGCTGGTGAAGAACAGTGCTGGTGTAGAACAGTGCTGGTGTAGAACAGTGGTGGTGAAGAACAGTGCTGGTGTAGAACAGTGCTGGTGTAGAACAGTGCTGGTGTAGAACAGTGCTGGTGAAGAACAGTGCTGGTGTAGAACAGTGGTGGTGTAGAACAGTGGTGGTGAAGAACAGTGCTGGTGAAGAAGTGCTGGTGTAGAACATGCTGGTATAGAACAGTGGGGGTGAAGAACGGTGGGGTGAAGAAGAGTGGTGGTGAAGAACAGGCGTGGTGTAGAACAGTCCTGGTGTAGAACAGTGGTGGTGAAGAACGGTGATGGTGAAGAACAATGGTGGTGTAGAACGGTGGTGGTGAAAAACAGTGGTGGTGAAGAACAGTGGTGGTGAAGAACAGTGGTGGTGTAGAACAGTGGTGGTGAAGAACAGTGGTGGTGAAGAACAGTAGTGGTGAAGAACAGTGGGGGTGTAGAACAGTGGTGGTGTAGAACAGTGGTGGTGAAGAACAGTGGTGGTGTAGAACAGTGTGATGTAGAACAGTGGTGGTGAAGAACAGTGGTGGTGAAGAACAGTGGTGGTGTAGAACAGTGGTGGTGTAGAACAGTGGGTGTGTAGAACAGTGGTGGTGAAGAAGAGTGGTGGTGAAGAAGAGTGGTGAAGAACAGTGGTGATGAAGAACAGTGCTGGTGTAGAACAGTGGTGGTGAAGAACAGTGGTGGTGAAGAACAGTGGTGGTGTAGAACAGTGGTGGAGAAGAACAGTGGTGGTGAAGAACAGTGGTGGTGTAGAACAGTGGTGGTGTAGAACGGTGCTGGTGAAGAACAGTGCTGGTGTATAACAGTGCTGGTGTAGAACAGTGCTGGTGAAGAACAGTGCTGGTGAAGAACAGTGCTGGTGAAGAACAGTGCTGGTGAAGAATAGTGGTGGTGAAGAACAGTGGAGGTGAAGAACAGTGGTGGTGTAGAACAGTTCTGGCGTAGAACAGTAATGGTGAAGAACAGTGGTGTAGAACAGTGCTGGTGTTAACCAGTGGTGTGTGAAGAACAGTGGGGGTGTAGAATAGTGGTGGTAAGAACAGTGGTGGTGAAGAACAGTGCTGGTGAAGAACAGTGCGGGTGAAGAACAGTGCTGGTGAAGAACAGAGGTGGTGAAGAACAGTGGGGGTGTAGAACAGTGTGGTGTAGAACAGTGCTGGTATAGAACAGTGGTGGTGAAGAACAGTGGTGGTGAAGAACAGTGGTGGTGTAGAACAGTGGTGGTGTAGAACAGTGCTGGAGAAGAACAGTGCTGGTGTAGAACAGTGCTGGTGTAGAACAGTGCTGGTGTAGAACAGTGCTGGTATAGAACAGTGGTGGTGAAGAACAGTGGTGTGGGGAAAACCTGACTCCAATAACTAATAACTTGTTTTGGGCTCTGAGACCCAGTAACTAATAATTAATAAATATATATATATACTTTGATAGCTATGAAGGACCACCACTTTTGAGGAAAGTGGAAACAAAGAGACAATGGAAAAAACTGATCCTAGAACTAGTGTCCTATGGATCTTGGTAAAACTGTAATGCTTATATGAATGGAGCCAATTAACTACACAAAATTGGGGGGTTACATGCTAAAAGATTATACATCCCTAGCATTATTCTGGTGCTGGCTCTTCACCAGAGTAAATCAAATGTGAAAATCATTAAATGTAGAATATAATATTGANCAATTGAAACTGTGTATGGAGTCAGCCTCCACCACATCGCTTCCTAATGCATTCCATTTGTCAACCACTCTGACACTAAAAAAGTTCTTTCTAATATCTCTGTGGCTCATTGGGCACTCAGTTTCCACCTGTGTCCCCTAGTGCGTGTGCCCCTTGTGTTAAACAGCCTGTCTCTATCAACCCTGTCGATTCCCCTGAATCTTGAATGTGGTGATCATGTCCCCCCTAACTCTTCTGTCTTCCAATGAAGTGAGGTTTAATTCCTGCAGTCGCTCCTCGTAGCTCATACCTCTCAGCTCGGGTACTAGTCTGGTGGCAAACCTTTGAACCTTTTCTAGTTTAGTCTTATGCTTGACTAGATAGGAACTCCATGCTGGAGCCGCATACTCCAGGATTGGTCTGACATATGTGGTATATAATGTTCTGAAAGATTCCTTACACAAGTTTCTAAAGGCCGTTCTTATGTTAGCCAACCTGGCATATGCTGCTGATGTTATCCTCTTGATGTGAGCTTCAGGGGACAGGTCGGGCGTGATATCAACCCCCAGGTCTTTCTCTCTCTCTGACTCTTGAAGTATTTCATCTCCCAAATGATACCTTGTATCTGGTCTCCTGCTTCCTACCCCTATCTTCATTACATTACATTTGCTTGGGTTAAACTCTAACAGCCATTTGTTCGACCATTCCTGCAGCTTGTCCAGGTCTTCTTGAAGTCTCAAGCTGTCCTCCTCTGTCTTAATCCTTCTCATAATTTTGGCGTCGTCAGCAAACATTGAGAGGAATGAGTCTATACCCTCTGGGAGATCATTTACGTATATCAGAAACAGGATAGGTCCAAGAACAGAGCCCTGTGGGACTCCACTGGTGACTTCACGCCAGTCTGAGGTCTCACCCCTCACTGTAACTCTCTGCTTCCTATTGCTTAGGTACTCCCTTATCCACTGGAGCGCCCTACCTGTTACTCCTGCCTGTTTCTCCAGCTTATGCATCAACCTTTTATGGGGTACTGTGTCAAAGGCTTTCCGACAGTCCAAAAAAATGCAGTCCGCCCACCCTTCTCTTTCTTGCTTAATTCTTGTCACCTGATCGTAGAATTCTATCAAGCCTGTAAGGCAAGATTTACCCTCCCTGAACCCATGTTGATGGGTTGTCACGAAGTCTCTTCTCTCTAGATGTGTTACTAGGTTTTTTCTCACAATCTTCTCCATCACCTTGCATGGTATACAAGTTAAGGACACTGGCCTGTAGTTCAGTGCCTCTTGTCTGTCACCCTTTTTGTATATTGGTACGACATTAGCAGTCTTCCATATTTCTGGTAGGTCCCCCGTTTCCAGTGACTTACTATACACTATGGAGAGTGGTAAGCAAAGTGCTCCTGCACACTCTTTCAATACCCATGGCGAGATTCCATCCGGCTCAACAGCTTTTCTCACATCCAGCTCCAATAGGTGCTTTTTGACTTCATCTCTTGTAATTTCGAACCTATCCAAGGTCACCTGGTTTGCTGCCACCTCTCCCAGCGCCGTGATATCTCCCTGTTCTATTGTAAAGACCTCCTGGAACCATTTGTTGAGTTCTTCACACACCTATTTGTCATTCTCTGTGTACCTGTCCTCGGCCACCCTAGGTTTAATCACCTGTTCCTTCACTGTTGTCTTCCTCCTGATGTGACTGTGTAGTAGATTTGGTTCAGTCTTGGCTTTATTAGCTATATCATTTTCATACCTTTTCTCAGCTGCTCTTCTCACACTGACATACTCGTTCCTGGTTCACTGGTATCTCTCTCTACTTTCTGGTGTTCTGTTATTACGGAAGTTCCTCCATGCCCTTTTGTTCAGGTCCTTTGCTTTCATACATTCCCTATTAAACCACGGATTCTTCCTTTGCTTCTCTGTTTTTTCCTGTTGGGCTGGGACAAACCTGCTTACAGCCTCCTGACATTTTTGGGTGACATAGTCCATCATGTCTTATACGGACTTGGTTCCGAGGTCTGTGTCCCAATATATATCCCATATGTGTAGAACAGTGGTGGTGTAGAACAGTGCTGGTGTAGAACAGTGGTGGTGTTGAACAGTGCTGGTATAGAACAGTGGTGGTGTAGAACAGTGGTGGTGTAGAACAGTGGTGGTGTAGAACAGTGGTGGTGTAGAACAGTGGTGGTGTAGAACAGTGCTGGTGTAGAACAGTGGTGATGTAGAACAGTGGTGGTGTAGAACAGTGCTGGTGAAGAACAGTGGTGGTGTAGAACAGTGCTGGTGTAGAACAGTGGTGGTGTAGAACAGTGGTGTTGTAGAACAGTGGTGGTGAAGAACAGTGCTGGTGTAGAACAGTGCTGGTGTAGAACAGTGCTGGTGTAGAACAGTGGTGGTGTAGAACAGTGGTGTTGTAGAACAGTGGTGGTGAAGAACAGTGCTGGTGTAGAACAGTGCTGGTGTAGAACAGTGCTGGTGTAGAACAGTGGTGGTGAAGAACAGTGCTGGTGTAGAACAGTACTGGTGTAGAACAGTGGTGGTGAAGAACAGTGCTGGTGTAGAACAGTGCTGGTGTAGAATAGTGCTGGTGTAGAACAGTGGTGGTGTAGAACAGTGGTGGTGAAGAACAGTGGTGGTGTAGAACAGTGGTGGTGAAGAACAATGCTGGTGTAGAAAAGTGGTGAAGAACAGTGGTGGTGAAGAACAGTGGTGGTGAAGAACAATGCTGGTGTAGAACAGTGGTGGTGAAGAACAGTGGTGGTGTAGAACAGTGGTGGTGTAGAACAGTGCTGGTGTAGAACAGTGGTGGTGAAAAACAGTGGTGGTGAATAACAGTGGTGGTGAAGAACAGTGGTGGTGTAGAACAGTGGTGGTGAAAAACAGTGGTGGTGAATAACAGTGGTGGTGAAGAACAGTGGTGGTGTAGAACAGTGGTGGTGAAGAACAGTGGGTGTGTAGAACAGTGGTGGTGAAGAAGAGTGGTGGTGAAGAAGAGTGGTGGTGAAGAACAGTGCTGGTGTAGAACGGTGGTGGTGAAGAACAGTGCTGGTGTAGAACAGTGCAGGTGTAGAACAGTAGTGGTGAAGAACAGTGCTGGTGTAGAACAGTGGTGGTGAAGAACAGTGCTGGTGTAGAACAGTGGTGGTGTAGAACAGTGCTGGTGTAGAACAGTGCTGGTGTAGAACAGTGCTGGTGTAGAACAGTGCTGGTGTAGAACAGTGCTGGTGTAGAACAGTGCTGGTGTAGAACAGTGCTGGTGTAGAACAATGGTGGTGAAGAACAGTGCTGATGTATAACAGTGGTTATGATGAACAGTGCTGGTGTAGAACAGTGGTGGTGAAGAACAGTGCTGGTGTAGAACAGTGGTGGTGCAGAACAGTGGTGGTGAAGAAAAGTGGTGGTGTAGAACAGTGGTGGTGTAGAACAGTGGTGGTGAAGAACAGTGCTGGTGTAAAACAGTGCTGGTGTAGAACAGTGCTGGTGTAGAACAGTGGGGGTGAAGAACAGTGGTGATGAAGAAGAGTGGTGGTGAAGAACAGTCGTGGTGTAGAACAGTGCTGGTGTAGAACAGTGGTGGTGAAGAACGGTGGTGGTGAAGAACAGTGGTGGTGTAGAACGGTGGTGGTGAAGAACAGTGGTGGTGAAGAACAGTGGTGGTGAAGAACAGTGGGGGAGTAGAACAGTGGTGGTGAAGAACAGTGGTGGTGTAGAACAGTGGTGGTGTAGAACAGTGGTGGTGAAGAACAATGGTGGTGAAGAACAGTGGTGGTGAAGAACAGTGGGGGTGTAGAACAGTGGTGGTGTAGAACAGTGGTGGTGTAGAACAGTGCTGATGTAGAACAGTGGTGGTGAAGAACAGTGGTGGTGTAGAACAATGGTGGTGTAGAACAGTGGTGGTGTAGAACAGTGGTGGTGTAGAACAGTGCTGGTGTAGAACAGTGGAGGTGTAGAACAGTGCTGGTGTAGAACAGTGGTGGTGTAGAACAGTGGTAGTGAAGAACAGTGGTGGTGTAGAACAGTGGTGGTGTAGAACAGTGGTGGTGTAGAACAATGCTGGTGTAGAAAAATGGTGAAGAACAGTGCTGGTGTAGAACAGTGGATGTGAAGAACAGTGGTGGTGTAGAACAGTGCTGATGTAGAACAGTGGTGGTGAAGAACAGTGGTGGTGAAGAACAGTGGTGGTGAAGAACAGTGGTGGTGTAGAACAGTGGTGGTGAAGAACAGTGGGTGTGTAGAACAGTGGTGGTGAAGAAGAGGGGTGGTGAAGAAGAGTGGTGGTGAAGAACAGTGGCGGTAAAGAACAGTGGTGGTGAAGAACAGTGCTGGTATAGAACAGTGATGGCGAAGAACAGTGGTGGTGAAGAACAGTGGTGGTGAAGAACAGTGGTGGTGTAGAACAGTGGTGGTGAAGAACAGTGGTAATGAAGAACAGTGGTGGTGAAGAACAGTGGGGGTGTAGAACGGTGGTGGTGTAGAACAGTGGTGGTGTAGAACAGTGTTGATGTAGAACAGTGGTGGTGAAGAACAGTGGTGGTGAAGAACAGTGGTGGAGAAGAACAGTGGTGGTGTAGAACAGTGGTGGTGAAGAACAGTGGTGGTGAAGAACAGTGGTGGTGAAGAACAGTGGGGTGTAGAACAGTGGTGGTGTAGAACAGTGCTGGTGTAGAACAGTGCTGGTGTAGAACAGTGGTGGTGAAGAACAGTGGTGGTGAAGAACAGTATTGGTGGTGAAGAACAGTGGTGGTGTAGAACAGTGGTGGTGTAGAACAGTGGTGGTGTAGAACAGTGGTGGTGTAGAACAGTGGTGGTGTAGAACAGTGGTTTAGAACACTGGTGGTGCAGAACAGTGGTGGTGTAGAACAGTGGGGGTGTAGAACAGTGCTGGTGTAGAACAGTGCTGGTGTAGAACAGTGGTGGTGTAGAACAGTGGTGGTGAAGAACATGGTGGTGTAGAACAGTGGTGGTGTAGAACAGTGTTGGTGTAGAACACTGGTGGTGTAGAACAGTGCTGGTGTAGAACAGTGGTGGTGAAGAACAGTGCTGGTGTAGAACAGTGGTTGCGTAGAACAGTGCTGGTGTAGAACAATGGTGGTGAAGAACAGTGGTGGTGTAGAACAGTGGTGGTGTAGAACAGTGCTGGTGTAGAACAATGCTGGTGTAGAACAGTGGTGGTGACGAACAGTCGTGGTGTAGAACAGTGCTGGTGTAGAACAATGCTGGTGTAGAACGGTGGTGGTGTAGAACAGTGCTGGTGTAGAACAGTGGTGGTGAAGAACAGTGCTGGTGTAGAACAGTGCTGGTGTAGAACAGTGGTGGTGAAGAACAGTGCTGGTGTAGAACAGTGGTGGTGAAGAACAGTGCTGGTGTAGAACAGTGGTGGTGTAGAACAGTGCTGGTGTAGAACAGTGCTGGTGTAGAACAGTGCTGGTGTAGAACAGTGGTGGTGAAGAACAGTGCTGGTGTAGAACAGTGCTGGTGTAGAACAATGGTGGTGAAGAACAGTGCTGGTGTATAACAGTGGTTGTGAAGAACAGTGCTGGTGTAGAACAGTGGTGGCGAAGAACAGTGCTGGTGTAGAACAGTGGTTGTGCAGAAAAGTGGTGGTGAAGAACAGTGCTGGTGTAGAACAGTGGTGGTGTAGAACAGTGGTGGTGAAGAACAGTGCTGGTGTAGAACAGTGCTGGTGTAGAACAGTGCTGGTGTAGAACAGTGGGGGTGAAGAACGGTGGTGGTGAAGAAGAGTGGTGGTGAAGAACAGTCGTGGTGTAGAACAGTGCTGGTGTAGAACAGTGGTGGTGAAGAACGGTGGTGGTGAAGAACAGTGGTGGTGTAGAACGGTGGTGGTGAAGAACAGTGGTGGTGAAGAACAGTGGTGGTGAAGAACAGTGGGGGTGTAGAACAGTGGTGGTGAAGAACAGTGGTGGTGTAGAACAGTGGTGGTGTAGAGCAGTGGTGGTGAAGAACAGTGGTGGTGAAGAACAGTGGTGGTGAAGAACAGTGGGGGTGTAGAACAGTGGTGGTGTAGAACAGTGGTGGTGTAGAACAGTGCTGATGTAGAACAGTGGTGGTAAAGAACAGTGGTGGTGAAGAACAATGGTGGTGTAGAACAGTGGTGGTGTAGAACAGTGGTGGTGTAAAACAGTGCTGGTGTAGAACAATGCTG
>WNGS01028583.1:9516631-9529333 GCA_020271785.1 Procambarus virginalis | reverse complement strand
TTGTTGATGATGAAAGTTCTCTTAACAAGATACTGGATATTGCTCGTCGAATGGAAGATGCTGCACGTGATGCTCGTGTCATGGAGTGCAGTGCCAACAACGGTTCTGCCACTGTTACTAACAGTCATGAAGTATGTAAGGTTCAGGAGTGCACCATGATCGTAGAAGATATCATGCCAAACCTACATTAAATTGAGCCGAAACCACATCACAACTGGAGTCATGGAACAAGACTCAAGCAGTCACAACGACTCACATCAGAGGTTGTCAATATAAATGTTACAATTGTGGAGGAGGACTACCCACACCAATATAATGTTTGTCCCACAAGGTAGAAGTGCTATGAGTGTAGAAACTAAATCATTTTGGTGCTATGTGTCGTCCGCACTAAAGAAACCACAATCAATAATAAAAGCAATGTACGAATCAAGTCATAGGAGTCGAGGTGGCAAACCATATTGCACCTCAAATCAAGAATGAATAATATACAAGACAACATTTCATTACAACCAGTCTCAGATGACAGTGAATGTGATTATATTTGTGGAGTACAAGCAATCACAGATGGAATGATCTTCCAAACAGCCCAGAGACTATAGTATACATTGCTGGCATTTGTCTCAAATTCTTGTGACACTGGATCAAACATTGACACCATTGCTGAGTGCCACTATGAAAAATTTAAAAAGTTTCCCAAAGCTTGAAAACTATAATGGCAAAGCCACTGCCTATGCTTCAAAGGTAGCCTTACCATGATTGAACTTTCACTGCAGAGATTAAGTCAAAGAATGCAATGCTCATTACTACCTTCCATGTTGTTAGGAATGCAAAGGAGTCTTTACTCAGTTACAAGACTTCAACCAAATTGGGGCTACTTCAGCTTTCTAATGCTGTAGCATGGAATCTGCAAACAATGTTGATGCTATTTTGCTGAATTTTCTGATCGGTTAAATCCATAGGTTGTTATACTGATAGCAAGGTACATCTGCATATCAACCCAGATGTAATTCCAGTTGCCCAACCACATCGCCGACAACCATTCCATACTCGCAAGAAAGTCGATGCCGAACTGATAGGCTGATAGAACTAGATATCATGAACCGGTAACAGGCCCAACACCATGGGTAAGCCCAATTGTCACTCCACCAAGCCGAAGAATCCAGATGAGATACGCATTTGTGTAGACATGCGTGTTCCCAACAAGGCAATAATGCGTGAACGCCATCCTACACCACTGTAGATGATATGATTACCGCTTGAATGGTGCAACTGTATTTAGCAAGTTAGATTTAAACAAGGGCTATCATCAGCTTGAACTTGATGATGAGAGTCGATTCATCACAACGTTTACGACACATCGAGGTCTGTATAGGTACAAGCGCCTGAGTTTTGGTATTAACAGTGCTGCTGAAGTATTCCAGCACATCATCAGCCAGGTATTGCAAGATATACCTAATGCTGACAACATGTCTGATGACATCATTGTTTATGGCCGTACCCAAGCTGAACACGACAAGCTCTTCGTGCAACATTGCAACGCTTACGAGAAAAGAATTTGACGCTAAGCCGAGCAAGTGTGAGTTCAATCAACATAAATTGAATTCTTTGGACATGTACTTAGTGACAAAGGTCTGTCTCCAGATCCTAAGAAAGTTGCAGATATCAAGAATGCTGCACCTCCTTCAACATCCACTGAAGTACATAGTTTTCTGGGAATGGCAAACTACTGTTCTCGCTTCATTCCAGATTTTGCTACCATTACGAAGCCTCTACGTGAGCTCCTGAAGAAAAATGCATCATGGTACTGGAGCGATGTCGAGCAAAATGCATTTGATGCTGTGAAAGATGCACTAGTAGAAAATGCGACTGCTGCATACTTTGATCCATCAATGGACACTGAGTTAACGGTGGATGCTAGTCCTGTTGGTTTAGGTGCTGTGTTAGCCCAACACAAACCTGGTCAACCAGATTCAAGAGTAGTATTGCCTATGCCAGCCGTTCTCTCACAGATGTTGAGCAACGATACAGTCAGACAGAGAAGGAAGCTCTTGCTCTTGTATGGGGCTGTGAACACTTCAATGTGTATCTGCTTGGTGCACCCTTTACCACGATAGTCACTGACCACAAACCGTTGGAGACCATCTTCAATAATCCAAAGTCCAAACCACCAGCTCGCATTGAGAGATGGGCTCTTCGTCTGCAACCATAAACTTTACGGTGAAATACAAGCCAGGTGCAGGCAATCCCGCTGATTACATCAGTCGACATCCTGCCAACAGTTTCACCATCACCAAGCATCAGCAAGTTGCCGAGGAATATGTACACTCTGTAACCTGTGATGCAGTCCCTAAGGCTCTCACTCTTGACGAAATCCGTACTGCAACCTAGAGGACCCAACTCTGCAAGCAACAGTGGATGCATTGACTAAGAAAAAGTTTCCACGCATCCCACCCTCAGGAGTTGACCAAGATGCATTCAAAGCACTTGAACGCATCCAGACAGAATTAAGTGTTACGCAACAACGCGACACCGTGCGTGCTGCGAGGTACTCGTATCGTCATTCCAGCTGTTCTCCAGCAACGTGCTCTGAAGCTTGCACATCAAGGACACCAAGGTCTTGTAAGGACCAAACAGCTGCTACGAGAAAAGGTGTGGTTTCCTGGCATTGATCGTCAAGCTAAGGACATGCATGATGCCTGTGTCCCTTGCCAAGCTGCAGTGGATACTTCAAGACCACACCTCTACAACCTTCACCACTACCTGCTGCACCATGGATGGAAGTATCGATGGACTTCTGTGGACCGCTACCAACTGGAGAGTACTTGATGGTAGTCATTGATGATCACTCACGTTATCCAGAAGTAGAAATCATCACTTCCACATCTGCAAAGGCTGTCATCCCGAAGCTCGACAAGATCTTTTCAAACTTTGGCATTCCTGAAGTTGTCAAGACGGACAATGGACCGCCATTTAATGGACAAGACTTTGTCAACTTTGCTGAGCATATTGGATTCAAACACCGCCGTGTGATGCCACTACATCCTCAAGCAAATGGAGAAGTCGAGAGATTCATGCAACCTCTCATGAAAGCTGTACGCTGTGCTCATGCCGAAGGACGATCCTGGAAACAAGCTATGTATGCTTTTCTCAGGAACTACCGTGCAACACCGCATGGAACACTGGGCAAGTCGCCTGGCGAACTTTTATTTGGACGTCCTATGAGAATCGCACTACCTGTCATGCCAGCCAAGGTAACGGATAAACGTCTCGCTCAGAAGGATGCACTAGCCAAGGGCAAAATGAAAATTGCTCATGATCAACGTGCAAAGGAATAATTCATAAAGGTTGGAGATACTGTTCTCGTTAAAAGAAAAAAGAAGAAAGTTAGATATGCCCGTATGATACAAAACCATATAAAGTGATTAGTGTGAAAGGAACTATGGTAACAGCGAGTAATAGAGATCATAGTATAACACGTAATATGGCTTATTTCAAAGTGATTCCAACTAGTGTAGAAAATGATGAAGTGCAAAGTCGTGCAAAAGAAAAAGAAAAAATGAGTTATAACTCGATAAACAATTCATCGAGGGATTTTTGTATTTAAGGACTCTCGTCCAAAACGACATGTTAACGCCCTACACGATATGATATTAATTGTGTTCCTATGTAATGCAAAGTATTACTTGTTATACTGAACTAAATTTAATATTGTTTGAATAATGCAGATCTCTCATTCAATATTTTGTAACTTTGTATTACAGTTTCTTTCATGTTTGTTTAACATTGCATATGTATTTTTAACATTGAAATCCTTTGTGGTAAAGATTGTTTAAATTCTTGTGTGTTTAATTAATGTTAAATATATGCAATATCTCATAACTTATCTATCTTAATACTTACTTTGTGTCAATAACTTTGCTTTGTGCTACAAGCATGGTAGACATCCTGTATTCATTCTTTTTAAGAAAAGGAGGGATGTCATGTTCACAGAAAATGGTACCATCCGTTTTCTATGTGCGGCGGCTGGACGCCACTAGAGAGAGGTAAACAGCACACAGACGCCTGCCAAGCTTGGGAGCTACTCTATCATGTAATCGTTTATAAGTATTAAAGTCAGTAACCAGGAATGACTTTACATCACCTTACTACCAAGACTATCTCGGCTATATACAGACACCACAGTGCTGACGCTGCTGTTGATGCTGAAGCTGCTGCTGATGATGACACTGCTATTGATAGTGACGCTGCTATTGATGCTGACTCTGCTGTTGATGCTGTCATTGCCATTGATGCTGATGCTGCTTTTGATGCTGACGCTGCTGTTGATGTTAAAGTTGTTGCTGATTCTGATGATGCTGTTGACAATGACGCTGCTGTTTATGCTGACGCTGCTTTTGATGCTGACTCTGCTTTTGATGCTGACTCTGCTTTTGATGCTGACGCTGCTGCTGATGATGACGCTGATGTTGATTCTGACACTGCTGTTGATGGTGACGCTGCCGCTGATGATGATGCTGTTGTTGATGCTGACGCAGATGTTGATGCTGACACTGCTGCAGATGCTGTCGCTGCTGTTGATGCTGACAATGCTGTTGATGCAGACGGTGCTGTTGTTTGTGACATTACTGCTGATGAAGACTCTGCTGTTGATGCTGCCGATGCTGTCGATGCTGACGTTACTGTTGATGCTGACGCTGCTCGTTGATGCGGATGCTATTAATGATGATGACGCTGATGCTGTTGATGCTGATGCTGCTGTTGATGTTGACTCTGTTGTTGATTCTGATGATGCTGTTGATTGCTGATGCTACTGTTCATGCTGTTGATGCTGACTGTGCTGTTTTTTGTGACACTACTGCTGATGAAGACTCTGCGTTGATGCTGACGCTGCTCATTGATGCTAACGCTGCTAATGATGATGACGCTGCTGTTGATGCTGCCGATGCTGTTGATGCTGATGTTACTGTTGATGCTGACGCAGCTCGTTGATGCGGATGCTATTAATGATGATGACACTGCTGCTGATGCTGTTGATGCTGACGCTGTGTTGATGTTGACGCTGTTGTTGATTATGATGATGCTGTTGATGCTGACGCTGCTGTTCATGCTGTTGATGCTGACTGTGCTATTTTTTGTGACACTACTGCTGATGAAGTCTCTGCTGTTGATGCGACACTGCTGTTGATGCTGATGCTGCTCGTTGATGCTAACGCTGCTAATGATGATGACGCTGCTGTTGATGCTGTTGATGCTGAAGCTGCTGTTGATCCTGACGCTGCTATTGATCCTGACACTGCTGATGATGCTGACCACTAGCTTATGCTGTCGCTGACGCTGCTGCTGATGTTGTTGATGCTGACTATGCTGTTGATGAGGTCGCTGATGGTGATGATAACGCTGCTGTTGATGCTGATGTTGCAGTTGATGCTGACTTTGTTGTTGATGCTATTACTGTTGTTGATGCAAACGCTGTTTATGATACTAAAGCTGCTGCTGATGCTGATGCTGCTGTTGATGCTGCCAGTAGTGGATTCGGTGACAGATAGAGTCACCTATGTACATCGATCAGATAAGAAAACCAGAAGTGGAGTGCCAGATAGAGCCACTCCATATTAGACCATCAGAGGTGGGTGTGGCAGCAGTAAAAAACAGTGAAGATAGGTATCTATTATGTACTGCTATGATCATGTTCTTATACAGCAAAGTATGACAATATATCTAAGTAAAAAAATGTATATATATTGTATAATATACACACAGGTGAGTGCCAGTTACACCCGCATCCCTCTATGGGCAGGTGTAAAAAAAAACAGGTTCCTCTCAGTTGGGTGGTCCCCCCGTACCTGACGACCTTGGCTGTACCGTAAGAGGGCCCACACCCACCTGTTTTTTTTCTGCTGCTACCACAACCCCCCTCCCCTAGGACCTTATATAAGAGTATTTAAGGAGTATTAATTATAAATCTCCCCAGGGTTAAAAAAACATCAAATAATTTATTAATGCTTTTATTAGGTAAAAAACCAAATATGTATAAGAAGTTAATTATGACGGTTAATAATTGTAGTTATGTGGTCTCCTCTTATTCCTCACCCCCCTCCACCTCCCCATCCTCATCTGAGTAGAATTCTGACGTTTCTTCGTCAGTGATGTGTGGGGGAAGGTCTTGACCCCCCATCCTCCTCTCTTGGGGGTGTGGGGTGAGTTGGGTGGTCGCCTTTTGACTGAGTTTCCTTCTCCCCCGCATCTGAAGTGTTTCTGGAAAGAGATGGTGAAATAATTTATAGTGATTAAAGGTTTTTATAGGATTATATCTTTATTAGAAAAATATTCTATTTTCTCTAAGAACAACTAGTATATAACTCTGGCCTGCTGGAGGGCCTTGTGTCCTCTACAGCAGGCATCGTCAATTAGGTTACGTAACAGCATCTTGTTTGGGCCAGACCCCCCCCCCTTCCCCACATAGAATTACTACTCTACAAATGTGGACAGGTCCCAAGAACTGTACTGAAGAAAAATAAAGAGGCAAAAATAGAGGATATACAAACTTTTTACTGTGGGAAGAAAAATAAAAAAAAATAAATCTATTACAAGAAAGTAAGGTTAATACTAACCAGGCCCTTCAAGGACTTCAATCTTCCCTGTGGGTGTTTTGGAGAGACACCTTCCATTTTGTAGGAGGAGGTTGACAATCTTCTGGGGAGGTTGTGGGGTGAGAGGGTTTTTTATAGGGGTAATCCCCCCCCCCCTTGTTAGGTAGGTTGCCTAGCTAACAAAAATATTTCTACACCACCTATAAGAACCAACCCCTTCACCTCTACAAATTGTTCTAACACAATGATGTTTCATAGGAAAATATCGTCTAGCATAAGCAAGGGCTCGTTTATTGTTTAATTTTAAAGTAATGCTGGAAAATACATTATATAAGTAATATACTGTTGAAGGCAAGCCCAGATGGCTTATTCTGTGAGCAAACATGATGCAATATAGCCCGCAGGCAAGAGTAAAATCGCTCTGGAGTCTGTAGTACATTCCAAACACCTCTGGTATTTTGTTGGTTTTAATAAACCCTTAAATAATGACTGTAAGTAACCATTGCATAACATTGCATAACTATCAAAAAAAAAAAATTTGATGTTTAACTTTATCAACATAAATACCTACCCAATGTCCCATAGTTATTCTACTGTGAGATGGTAAAATATTAGTTATAAGGACTATAGGTTTTCTTGATGAGATATTTAAATGTTTTATCTCGTCTGCATTATAACAACCTAGGTAGAGCACACGAACCCCTAGATTATTTTTAAATTAATATTTATATCATAACAATTCATTATGTTTTTAAGCTCGCACATCGCATAGAACAGTTCTCTGTCCGTCGATGGATAGTACCCCGGTTGTTTCCCCAAACAGTAAAACCAGTCTGTTATATGTAACACCGCTGCCAAATTCAAGCTCCATACGCAAGTTGCCAGATTTCTCCACAGGGAGGGAATCCTTCGTTTGAATGGTGCTTAAGTCATAGGCGAATATTGATCTTCCCTTATTAAAAGTGTCATAGCCTAGTAGTGAATCACGCTCTAAGCCTAATGTCTTCAAAGTTTTTAATAAAGGCGGGAATAATGATTGTCGAAATCACCACCAATTCGGTAAATTGCATTATTGTTCAAATACATGGCAATACTTTTCAACTTTGCATTTTCAAAATATAATCCATTACCTTGGTGAAGACCGGTATAATAATTAATTGGAATAATTACCATATATATCTTGTGTGAAATTACTTGCGCCCAAGGCTAATCAATTAAAAGACTAGTTTGATTCCCCGCTAGGACATATGTTTTAGAAATGGTTCTATTGAAAGTATAGCTTATGGGGTCGGGGGATGCTAACAGTGAGCTGTTTAAGGTCAGGTAAGCACTTCGGTAGGGGAATACCCACGTGACCCATAACTTGGTTTAATTCATATGCAAGCGATACTTAGAGCCATCAGTCATGCTTATATTTAGCACCCAAGCATGAGGAGAGAGCTCCAACCTTAGACGTACATCTATATTATCCAATACGTATTGGTCTAGGGTTGTTATATCCAATACGGGGGGAAACACATCGACATACCTTTACTTTTTAAATCAGTCATAAATTTTTTATCCTTGTTGCTTGCTCCAGTAAAATAAGTATTAGTGAATTCATTAGTGATTATACAATCGTCATCACTCCAGTCCCTACGAAAGGTTCCAATTCTCCCCAAGGAAGACATTTTTGAAGGAGGCAAGGAGGTAATTAATTTAATAAACGACCAATATTTAAATTAGAATTTGTTTCAACTACGTGCTCTCCTAAGAAAACCTGAACACCTTTAAACATGGTATTTGATAACCCGTTCACAAATTCCACAGTCATCCTCTTCCAATTTTGTGGTATCGTCATCTTTCGTTTAAGATACCTTAAAATCTATAACAATAGTAGCTAGATTTAAGAAGGCACCCTGGGTGCCAGGAATGCGGAATTCTAAGTAATTATCCCTCAAACGTTGATTAATGGGGAGGTTGATAGGTAGAATGTCTATTTGCTGCGTAAAGGCAATTGAACTCTCCACATTGCATATTCTGTTACTTCTAGGAAATTGGTCAATAATACTGGAGCTATAATATTCTAATGGTATTTTCACCCCAGCTCCACTAGCTGCCGCTATGATCCCTCCGAAAGATGAAGTATGACTGCTTACGATAGTGAAAATACGTCATTTTTATAGCCGAGACCTCGTTTACATTTTTTTTTTTATTTTTTTTTATTCCCCTAGAGTGTCTTTTAATTTTTCCCCCTGTTACCAATTTCTTCCCCACACTCTTAAGAGCATCAATACCGTGAGTTCTCAGAGCACTCTTTACATCCCGTTTACCACTGGTTAAATCACCAAGAACATTTTTCCCAAAATCGATAGCACTCGGTGTTACAGCTTTCATGAAAAATGGTAAGGCTTGTCTGGCCATGCCAGCCAAGGTTCCAAAGAAAACGCCACCAAATCTGAGATAAGGTGCTTGGAATGTGCGTATGTCATTCATCGCTCCCCCTCTCAACCCATGTTTCCTAGAGATAGGAGCGAATATCTCGCCGAATTCCTTTTGAGAAGGCAGTTGAAATGGTATGTGCATCCTGACCCCTCTTCTTATAATAACTGAAGTCGTGGGTAAACACTTATATATATATATATATATATATATATATATATATATATATATATATATATATATATATATATATATATATATATATTATATATATATATATATATATAATATATATATAATATATATATATATATATATATATATATATATATATATATATATATATATATATGCGAACAAGCCTGAATGGTCCCCAGGACTATATGCGAATGAAAACTCACACCCCAGAAGTGACTCGAACCCATACTCCCAGGAGCAACGCAACTGGGAGTATGGAGAACACAAATCTCCAGACACAAAGCAGAACGCTTTGAAAGAGACAAACGTCGTCTATGCCTTCAAATGTCCTCTTGGGGACTGTAAGCCCCAAAAAACTCAGTATATAGGCAAGACAACAACATCTCTTTCCAGGCGTTTAACAATGCATAAGCAACAGGGCTCCATTAAGGAACATATTCTCTCTTCCCACAACCAAACCATCCCCAGAGAAATCTTAACAAACAACACAGAAATCATCGATAGATACAGTGACAACAGGCGGCTTGACATCTGCGAGGCACTACACATCAAGAAGTCAACACCAGCAATCAACAGCCAATTAACGTACAACTATATTCTACCCACTTCAAGACACCTTAGTGTAGACTGCAGTGTGGAAACCTCCGCTCCTTTCCATGACTGTTACATCTAGAAAGGGTAGCTTCCCATCCTTCTCCATCTCGTAAGTGAAACGCAACACAGAAATCTGCTGAAACGCCTCTTTCAGCTCCAGCAGATGTCTGACATCAGGTACCTGTGTAAAAATGTCGTCAACATACCTGCAGTATATGGCCGGTTTCAAGTTCAAGTCGACTAAGACCTTTTTCTCGATAGTACCCATGTAGAAGTTCGCAAACAGGACACCTAGGGGAGAACCCATGGCGACCCCATCTACTTGCTTATACATGTGCCCATCCGGGCTCAAGAAGGGTGCCTCCTTAGTACAAGCTTGGAGTAGTTTCCTCAGGATATTTCCTCAGGATATTTTCTGATAGCACTGTTCTACACCATCACTGTTCTTCACCAGCACTGTTCTACACCACCACTGTTCTACACCACCACTGTTCTACACCAGCACTGTTCTTCTCCAGCACTGTTCTACACCACCACTGTTCTACACCACCACTGTTCTTTACCACCACTGTTCTTCACTACCACTGTTCTATACCAGCACTGTTCTACACCACCACTGTTCTACACCCCCACTGTTCTTCACCACCTATGTTCTTCACCAGCACTGTTCTTCACCCGCACTGTTCTTCACCAGCACTGTTCTTCACCACCACTGTTCTTCATCACCACTATTCTACACCCCCACTGTTCTTCACCACCACTGGTTAACACCAGCACTGTTCTACACCACTGTTCTTCACCATTACTGTTCTACGCCAGAACTGTTCTACACCACCACTGTTCTTCACCTCCACTGTTCTTCACCACCACTATTCTTCACCACCACTGTTCTTCACCAGCACTGTTCTTCACCAGCATTGTTCTTCACCAGCACTGTTCTTCACCAGCACTGTTCTACACCAGCACTGTTATACACCAGCACTGTTCTTCACCAGCACCGTTCTACACCACCACTGTTCTACACCACCACTGTTCTTCACCACCACTGTTCTTCACCGCTGTTCTATACAAGCACTGTTTTACACCCCCACTGTTCTTCACCACCTCTGTTCTTCACCACCACTGTTCTTCACCCGCACTGTTCTTCACCACCACTGTTCTTCATCTTCACTGTTCTACACCCCACTGTTCTTCACCATCACTGGTCTACACCAGCACTGTTCTACACCACTGTTCTTCACCACCACTGTTCTTCACCATTACTGATCTACGCCAGCACTGTTCTACACTACCACTGTTCTTCACCTCCATTGTTCTACACCACCACTGTTCAACACCACCACTGTTCTACACCCCCACTGTTCTTCACCACCACTCTTCTTCACCACCACTGTTCATCACCACCACTGTTCTTCACCACTACTGCTCTTCACCTCCACTGTTCTACACCCCCACCGTTTTCACCACCACTGTTGTTCACCACACTGTTCTTCACCAGCACTGTTCTTCACCAGCGCTGTTCTACACCACCACTGTTCTACACCAGCACTGTTCTACACCAGCACTGTTCTTCACCAGCACCGTTCTACACCACCACTGTTCTACACCATCACTTCTTCACCACCACTGTTCTATACAAACACTGATCTACACCACCACTTTTCTACACCCCCACTGTTCTTCACCACCTCTGTTCTTCACCACCACTGTTCTTCACCTGCACTGTTCTTCACCACCACTGTTCTTCACCACCAATGTTCTTCATCTTCACTGTTCTACACCCCCACTGTTCTTCACCACTACTGGTCTTGACCAGCACTGTTCTACACCACTGTTCTTCACCACCACTTTTCTTCACCACTACTGTTCTACGCCAGCACTGTTCTACACCACCACTGTTCTTCACCACCACTGGTCTACACCAGCACTGTTCTACACCACTGTTCTTCACCACCACTGTTCTTCACCATAACTGTTCTACGCCAGCACTGTTCTACACCACCACTGTTCTTCATCTCCACTGTTCTACACCACCACTGTTCTACACCACCACTGTTCTACACCCCCACAGTTCTTCACCACCACTGTTCTTCACCACCACTGTTCTTCACCACCACTGTTCTTCACCACCACTGTTCTTCACCACCACTGTTCTTCACCTCCACTGTTATACACCCCCACTGTTTTTCACCACCGCTGTTGTTTACCACCACTGCTCTACACCAGCACTGTTCTACACAAGCACTGTTCTTCACCACCACTGTTCTACACCACCACTGTTCTACACCACCACTGTTCTACACCAGCACTGTTCTTCTCCAGCAACTGTTCTACACCACCACTGTTCTACACCACCACTGTTCTTTACCACCACTGTTCTTCACTACCACTGTTCTATACCAGCACTGTTCTACACCACCACTGTTCTACACCCCCACTGTTCTTCACCACCTCTGTTCTTCACCAGCACTGTTCTTCACCCGCACTGTTCTTCACCAGCACTGTTCTTCACCACCACTGTTCTTCACCACCACTATTCTACACCCCCACTGTTCTTCACCACACTGTTAACACCAGCACTGTTCTACACCACTGTTCTTCACCATTACTGTTCTACGCCAGAACTGTTCTACACCACCACTGTTCTTCACCTCCACTGTTCTTCACCACCACTATGCTTCACCACCACTGTTCTTCACCACCACTGTTCTTCACCAGCACTGTTCTTCACCAGCACTGTTCTTCACCAGCACTGTTCTACACCACCACTGTTCTACACCACCACTGTTCTTCACCGCCACTGTTCTTCACCGCTGTTCTATACAAGCACTGTTCTACACCCCACTGTTCTTCACCACCTCTGTTCTTCACCACCACTGTTCTTCACCCGCACTGTTCT
>WNGS01028583.1:9426770-9440628 GCA_020271785.1 Procambarus virginalis | reverse complement strand
CTCCACACACTCCTTGTCTCCACCACACTCCCGGTCTCCTCACACTCCTGGTCTCCTCACACCTCTGGTCTCCACACAATCCTGGTCTCCTCACACTCCTGGTCTCCACACACTCCTGGTCTCCACACACTCCTGTCTCCTCACACTCCTGGTCTCCTCACACTCCTGGTCTCCACACACTCCTGGTCTCCTCACACTCCTGGTCTCCTCACACTCCTGGTCTCCACACACTCCTGGTCTCCACACACTCCTGGTCTCCACACACTCCTGGTCTCCTCACACTCCTGGTCTCCTCACACTCCTGGTCTCCTCACACTCCTGGTCTCCTCACACTCCTGGTCTCCACACTCCTGGTCTCCTCACACTCCTGGTCTCCTCACACTCCTGGTCTCCTCACACTCCTGGTCTCCTCACACTCCTGGTCTCCTCACACTCCTGGTCTCCTCACACTCCTGGTCTCCTCACACTCCTGGTCTCCTCACACTCCTGGTCTCCTCACACTCCTGGTCTCCACACACTCCTGGTCTCCACACACTCCTGGTCTCTTCACACTCCTGGTCTCCTCACACTCCTGGTCTCCTCACACTCCTGGTCTCCACACACTCCTGGTCTCCACACACTCCTGGTCTCCTCACACTCCTGGTCTCCTCACACCTCCTGGTCTCCACACACTCCTGGTCTCCACACACTCCTGGTCTCTTCACACTCCTGGTATCCTCACACTCCTGGTCTCCTCACACTCCTGGTCTCCACACACTCCTGGTCTCCTCACACTCCTGGTCTCCACTCACTCCTGGTCTCCTCACACTCCTGGTCTCCACACACTCCTGGTCTCCTCACACTCCTGGTCTCCTCACACTCCTGGTCTCCTCACACTCCTGGTCTCCACACACTCCTGGTCTCCTCACACCCTGGTCTCCACACACACTCCTGGTCTCCTCACACTCCTGGTCTCCACACACTCCTGGTCTCCTCACCTCCTGGTCTCCACACACTCCTGGTCTCCTCACACTCCTGGTCTCCACACACTCCTGGTCTCCACACACTCCTGGTCTCCTCACACTCCTGGTCTCCACACACTCCTGGTCTCCACACACTCCTGGTCTCCACACACTCCTGGTCTCCACACACTCCTGGTCTCCACACACTCCTGGTCTCCTCACACTCCTGGTCTCCACACACTCCTGGTCTCCACACACTCCTGGTCTCCACACACTCCTGGTCTCCACACACTCCTGGTCTCCACACACTCCTGGTCTCCTCACACTCCTGGTCTCCTCACACTCCTGGTCTCCACACACTCCTGGTCTCCTCACACTCCTGGTCTCCACACACTCCTGGTCTCCTCACACTCCTGGTCTCCTCACACTCCTGGTCTCCACACACTCCTGGTCTCCTCCACTCCTGGTCTCCACACACTCCTGGTCTCCTCACACTCCTGGTCTCCACACACTCCTGGTCTCCTCACACTCCTGGTCTCCACACACTCCTGGTCTCCTCACACTCCTGTCTCCACACACTCCTGGTCTCCACACACTCCTGGTCTCCTCACACTCCTGGTCTCCACACACTCCTGGTCTCCACACACTCCTGGTCTCCTCACACTCCTGGTCTCCCACACACTCCTGGTCTCCTCACACTCCTGTCTCCACACACTCCTGGTCTCCTCACACTCCTGGTCTCCTCACACTCCTGGTCTCCTCACACTCCTGGTCTCCACACACTCCTGGTCTCCACACACTCCTGGTCTCCTCACACTCCTGGTCTCCTCACACTCCTGGTCTCCTCACACTCCTGGTCTCCACACACTCCTGGTCTCCACACACTCCTGGTCTCCTCACACTCCTGGTCTCCTCACACTCCTGGTCTCCTCACACTCCTGGTCTCCTCACACTCCTGGTCTCCTCACACTCCTGGTCTCCTCACACTCCTGGTCTCCTCACACTCCTGGTCTCCTCACACTCCTGGTCTCCTCACACTCCTGGTCTCCTCACACTCCTGGTCTCCTCACACACCTGGTCTCCTCACACTCCTGGTCTCCACACACTCCTGGTCTCCTCACACTCCTGGTCTCCACACACTCCTGGTCTCCTCACACTCCTGGTCTCCACACACTCCTGGTCTCCTCACACTCCTGGTCTCCTCACACTCCTGGTCTCCTCACACTCCTGGTCTCCACACACTCCTGGTCTCCTTCCACCCCTGGTCTCCACACACACTCCTGGTCTCCTCACACTCCTGGTCTCCACACACTCCTGGTCTCCTCACACTCCTGGTCTCCACACACACTCCTGGTCTCCTCACACTCCTGGTCTCCACACACTCCTGGTCTCCACACACTCCTGGTCTCCTCACACTCCTGGTCTCCACACACTCCTGGTCTCCACACACTCCTGGTCTCCTCACACTCCTGGTCTCCACACACTCCTGGTCTCCTCACACTCCTGGTCTCCACACACTCCTGGTCTCCTCACACTCCTGGTCTCCTCACACTCCTGGTCTCCTCACACTCCTGGTCTCCACACACTCCTGGTCTCCACACACTCCTGGTCTCCTCACACTCCTGGTCTCCTCACACTCCTGGTCTCCTCACACTCCTGGTCTCCACACACTCCTGGTCTCCACACACTCCTGGTCTCCACACACTCCTGGTCTCCACACACTCCTGGTCTCCACACACTCCTGGTCTCCTCACACTCCTGGTCTCCTCACACTCCTGGTCTCCTCACACTCCTGGTCTCCTCACACTCCTGGTCTCCTCACACTCCTGGTCTCCTCACACTCCTGGTCTCCTCACACTCCTGGTCTCCTCACACTCCTGGTCTCCTCACACTCCTGGTCTCCTCACACACCTGGTCTCCTCACACCCTGGTTTCCTCACACTCCTGGTCTCCACACACTCCTGGTCTCCTCACACTCCTGGTCTCCTCACACTCCTGGTCTCCTCACACTCCTGGTCTCCTCACACTCCTGGTCTCCTCACACTCCTGGTCTCCTCACACTCCTGGTCTCCACACACACTCCTGGTCTCCACACACTCCTGGTCTCCACACACTCCTGGTCTCCTCACACTCCTGGTCTCCTCACACTCCTGGTCTCCTCACACTCCTGGTCTCCTCACACTCCTGGCCTCCTCACACTCCTGGTCTCCACACACTCCTGGTCTCCACACACTCCTGGTCTCCACACACACTCCTGGTCTCCACACACTCCTGGTCTCCTCACACTCCTGGTCTCCTCACACTCCTGGTCTCCACACACTCCTGGTCTCCACACACTCCTGGTCTCCACACACTCCTGGTCTCCACACACTCCTGGTCTCCTCACACTCCTGGTCTCCTCACACTCCTGGTCTCCTCACACTCCTGGTCTCCTCACACTCCTGGTCTCCACACACTCCTGGTCTCCTCACACTCCTGTCTCCACACACTCCTGGTCTCCTCACACTCCTGGTCTCCACACACTCCTGGTCTCCTCACACTCCTGGTCTCCACACACTCCTGTCTCCACACACTCCTGGTCTCCTCACACTCCTGGTCTCCTCACACTCCTGGTCTCCACACACTCCTGGTCTCCTCACACTCCTGGTCTCCACACACTCCTGGTCTCCACACACTCCTGGTCTCCTCACACTCCTGGTCTCCTCACACTCCTGGTCTCCACACACTCCTGTCTCTTCACACTCCTGGTCTCCCACACTCCTGGTCTCCTCACACTCCTGGTCTCCACACACTCCTGGTCTCCACACTCACTCCTGGTCTCCTCACACTCCTGGTCTCCTCACACTCCTGGTCTCCTCACACTCCTGGTCTCCTCACACTCCTGGTCTCCACACACTCCTGGTCTCCTCACACTCCTGGTCTCCTCACACTCCTGGTCTCCTCACACTCCTGGTCTCCTCACACTCCTGGTCTCCTCACACTCCTGGTCTCCTCACACTCCTGGTCTCTCACACTCCTGGTCTCCTCACACTCCTGGTCTCCTCACACTCCTGGTCTCCACACACTCCTGGTCTCCACACACTCCTGGTCTCCACACACTCCTGGTCTCCACACACTCCTGGTCTCCTCACACTCCTGGTCTCCACACACTCCTGGTCTCCTCACACTCCTGGTCTCACACACTCGGTCTCCACTCACTCCTGGTCTCCACACACTCCTGGTCTCCTCACACTCCTGGTCTCCTCACACTCCTGGTCTCCTCACACTCCTGGTCTCCACACACTCCTGGTCTCCTCCACCCCTGGTCTCCACACACCCTCCTGGTCTCCTCACACTCCTGGTCTCCACACACTCCTGGTCTCCTCACACCCCTGGTCTCACACACTCCTGGTCTCCTCACACTCCTGGTCTCCACACACTCCTGGTCTCCACACACTCCTGGTCTCCTCACACTCCTGGTCTCCACACACTCCTGGTCTCCCACACTCCTGGTCTCCACACACTCCTGTCTCCTCACACTCCTGGTCTCCTCACACTCCTGGTCTCCTCACACTCCTGGTCTCCACACACTCCTGGTCTCCACACACTCCTGGTCTCCACACACTCCTGGTCTCCTCACACTCCTGGTCCCTCACTCTCCTTGTCTCCTCACACACCTGGTCTCCTCACACTCCTGGTCTCCTCACACTCCTGGTCTCCTCACACACTCTGGTCTCCTCACACTCCTGGTCTCCACACACTCCTGGTCTCCTCACACTCCTGGTCTCCTCACACTCCTGGTGTCCTCACTCCTGGTCTCCTCACACTCCTGGTCCCTCACACTCCTGGTCTCCTCACACTCCTCCTGTCTCCACACACACTCCTGGTCTCCCACACTCCTGGTCTCCACACACTCCTGGTCTCCTCACACTCCTGGTCTCCTCACACTCCTGGTCTCCTCACACTCCTGGTCTCCTCACACTCCTGGCCTCCTCACACTCCTGGTCTCCACACACTCCTGTCTCCACACACACTCTGGTCTCCACACACTCCTGGTCTCCTCACACTCCTGGTCTCCTCACACTCCTGGTCTCCTCACACTCCTGGTCTCCACACACTCCTGGTCTCCACACACTCCTGGTCTCCTCACACTCCTGGTCTCCTCACACTCCTGGTCTCCTCACTCTCCTGGTCTCCTCACACTCCTGGTCTCCTCACACTCCTGGTCTCCTCACACTCCTGGTCTCCACACACTCCTGGTCTCCTCACACTCCTGTCTCCACACACTCCTGGTCTCCTCACACTCCTGGTCTCCACACACTCCTGGTCTCCTCACACTCCTGGTCTCCACACACTCCTGGTCTCCTCACACACTCCTGGTCTCCTCACACTCCTGGTCTCCTCACACTCCTGGTCTCCTCACACTCCTGGTCTCCTCACACTCCTGGTCTCCACACACTCCTGGTCTCCCACACTCCTGGTCTCCTCACACTCCTGGTCTCCTCACACTCCTGGTCTCCACACACTCCTGGTCTCCTCACACTCCTGGTCTCCTCACACTCCTGTCTCCACACACTCCTGTCTCCACACACTCCTGGTCTCCACACTCACTCCTGGTCTCCTCACACTCCTGGTCTCCTCACACTCCTGGTCTCCTCACACTCCTGGTCTCCTCACACTCCTGGTCTCCTCACACTCCTGGTCTCCACACACTCCTGGTCTCCTCACACTCCTGGTCTCNTAATCGCCTGGAAAGAGATGTTGTTGTCTTGCCTATATACTGAGTTCTTTGAGGCTTACAGTCCCCATGTGGGCATTTAAAGGCATAGACGACATTGGTCTCTTTTGAAGCGTTCTGCTTTGTGTCTGGAGAGTTTCTCATGAGTAGATTGGCCGTTTTTTTGGTTTTATAGTAAATCGTCAATTGTATCTTCTGATTTTTGTCTGTAGGGATAACGTTTCTATTAACAATATCTTTCAGGACCCTTTCCTTCGTTTCATGAGCTGTGGAAAAGAAGTTCCTGTAAAATAGTCTAATAGGGGGTAGAGGTGTTGTGTTAGTTGTCTCTTCAGAGGTTGCATGGCGTTTCACCTTCCTTCTTATGATGTCTTCAACGAAACCACTGGAGAAGCCGTTGTTGACTAGGACCTGCCTTACCCTACAGAGTTCTTCATCAACTTGCTTCCATCCTGAGCTGTGGCTGAGAGCACGGTCGACATAAGCATTAACAACACTCCTCTTGTACCTGTCTGGGCAGTCACTGTTGGCATTGAGGCACATTCCTATGTTTGTTTCCTTAGTGTAGACTGCAGTGTGGAAACCTCCACTCCTTTCCATTTAATTTACCCAATTTACACCCATTGTTTCGTGTTCTGTCCTGTGTTGAAAGTTTTGTTCACCTCATCCAAAACTGTTGTAACATATCACCGCACCTAAAATGCGGGTATAAAATGAAAGCTGTTTAAATCATAGCATAGTAGAATTCTGTTTAGTGTTTGCAGGTTATAGTTGTGTGTGTGTAAACTAAAGTCATTGAAAATGTAATAAGTTATTATGAAACGCGTTCAAGTGTCGCGTCAGACTAGAAATAAAAATGAATTTTGGAGAATTGATTTTTCAATTACCATCAACAGTGAAAAGAAACATAAGAAATATTGAGAAAATTCCTGTTAGAATTATTAATCTTACTTTTTCGGTCATATTTAATATATATATATATATATATATATATATATATATATATATATATATAAATATATATACATATATATATATTTATATATAGTATATATATACTATATATATATATATATATATATATATATATATATATATATATATATATAGTAGGCATCCATCAGTCTCAGGAGACTAAGGAGTTGCGCTCTGGTTGTCGGTCTGGAGAGGCCTCACCAGGGGGCAACTAATGTATGTATATAATGTATATATATATATATATATATATATATATATATATATATATATATATATATATATATATATATATATATATATATATATATATATGTATATACACACTTAGGGGGTACCCGGCGTGCCCAGGTCTGAGTGCCTGTCTCCCAACTGTCCATCTATCAATCCATCCAACTATTTCTCAATCTATCAGTCCATTTATCTAGCCCTCTATCTGTCGGTCTATGTATCCATCTATTTATTCTTCCTTCTATTAAAAATCTATCTATTAATCTATCCATCCACCTGCCAATCAAGCCATCCAAATATCCATCCCTATATCCATATATGTATCAACTTACCTATCCGTCTATCCACACGTCCATCTGTCACTCTATCAATATATCCATCCATTTATCCATCCATCTACCTATCAATTCATTTCTCCACCCATCTTTGCAACCCTTTATTCATCAATCTTTCTATCCATAGAGTTTACTAATCCCTCTTGCTTTCTATCCATTTATCTACATCTATCCATCTATTTATCCATGCACCTACTCGTCTTGCTATCCATCTATCTATCGAATAATTTTCCATCTATTTATTAGTCTGTCTATTCATCTACCTATTCATCCATTTACTCATATGTATCCATCCATCCATAAATCTGTTTATACACCCATTTATCCATCCATTTATCTTATAACTGTCTCATACATATGTATACATGTCATAAAACACAACAGCATTGTGACTATTATTAATATTCTTTGGGATGTTTTCCATTCTACGCAAATATCTTCTACCATCTGGACGGTGAAGCAACACTAGATCACATATTCTTTCCATTTTTATTGTTCGACGTTTCGTCAGCAATGTAACATCTTCAGGATTACACTGTTGAACTGACACAGGTATACTAAGCTTATAAGGTTGTTGTTGTTGTTTTAGATTTAGCTATTCAAACGAAATGTCCATGTAGCACGGCCTATAGTGAGCCCATAATTGAGTTCGGTTATTCGTGGTAACCTTGTTACTGTGATATTAGGGTCAAAGTTTTAAATGGAGGTGAGGTTTCCTCCGTTTCCCCTTGTTTCTGTTTCACTTCTGTTTTACCGCACTGGTTTTAGTCTTGTTTTAATGACATCTTGGTGGCGGATGTAGATGCTGAATGCTCACTAGTGAGTCCCATTCCTGAACGGCTTTTTTAATCATTGTAGTCGCTGTGGAATTTGCATCTAATGCAGCTGCACTCATTGGATTAATGTTGAGTTCAATGCGCAGGGCTTCAGTTGCTTCGTACTCCACTAAGTAGTGCAATAGTGACGTCTCTGCATCTGTTCCGCAGATATGACACTCTTTAACTATTGGGTTTATTACCTCCCAGCAGCACTTGTAACGAAATCTGGGTCTATGTATGGCTACTGCAATGTCTCTGGATATCTTTTTGCCAGGCATGACAGAGTAGTACCCAGTGGCTTGTTCGTACCACATCGCAGTGGGTCTGTTTTCCGCTGTTTTGGCTCTGTGGCGACTTTTGACAGTTGGAAGCATTATCTTCTTGATTTGCTCCTTAATCTATGAAAAACTTGGAGGTATTTGAACCTGTACAACAGGTAGAGCAGTGGCAGTTTTTGCTTGTGAGTCTGCCTTTTCATTACCATCTATGCCAACGTGACTTGGTATCCAATTTAGGGTGACTTTTACAATATGTTGAATTTCTCTAAGGAGTTGTATATTATCTCTGTGCTGACCGAATAACATTGCCTGGAGCAAAGATTTAGTCGGTATGACTGATGACATCATGTAAATTATTCTCAATTGGGTAATTTATGGCCTCCTTCAAGGCATATAATTCTGTCTGCAATGTTGAGCACCCACTATTCATGCTCCAGTAAGCTTCATGGTTGTTAGTGTAAACTGCTGCCCCAGCAGAACCTCTTTCTTGATCAACTGATCCGTCTGTGAAGATGTGAGTCGTTGTAGGTCTTGAGATGGTTTCCATTTGTTGTTCTATGACTGCTTTGAGCTTCTGCGAGTCACATGCTGATTTTTTAACTGGTAATCCTTCAATGATTATCTTTAGACTCGATTCTTCCCATGGAGGAGGCTGCCGATGTGTAGATATGGTCTATCTTCTCCTTTGTTTTTAATGGTCCATTTCAAGTTAACTTTCTCTAGAATCTTGACCAGATTATCCGTCCATGCACTTGGTTTATATTGAAGGTTTCCGTGAAGCGTTCTGTGTATGCTGTCTTTGATTTACAGTCTGGTGGTGGTTCCAACAAGTTTTACTGTTATGGAGGCTATCCTTTGTTTGATCCTGTTTGCTAAGGCTGGTAAGTTGGTTTCCATTCTTAGATTCTATTGACATGCCCATACAGGTGCCCCCAGCATTATTCGGAGGGCATCATTTTGAGACACTTCCAGTTTCTCCCATTGGTTATCACTGAGGGATGTAAGAGCAGGAGCAGCATAGTCATTGAGTGATCTAACTGCTTGAACGAGTACATCTTGAGTACTGGTAGAGTTGCACCATCTCTAAGACTGTTCAGAGAGCGCAAAGTTGAGTTTCTGGGTTGACAACGTTGCCGAATATATTCAATTTCTTGAGTGAATTTCAACTGGTTGTCTATTATGACTCCTAGGTATTGAAAAGAGGTAACCCACTCAATTTCGTGTCCTTGTATTGTGAGTCTGATGTCTTAAGTTCTCATTTTAACGACCATTGCTATGGTTTTATTAATGTTTATTTTCACTGCTATGCGTTCCGCTTCCCTGCTGATAATATCTAGACATTTTTGTGCATGGTTCCTTGTGCCTTTGCCATTGACGATGACCAAAAAATCGTCTGCATAGTTAAGCAGTTTGACTTTTGGTAATTTGTGTTCCACGAGGCAGTTAAAGAGGAAAGGGGCTTCGTATTCCTCCCTGCAGAGTCCCCTTTCCCAATTTCTTTGAGGAGGATGTTATTCCTTGGAATTTGACGTTAGCTTCTCGGTTAACCAGGCTTCGTTTGGCATAAGCAAGAGCGTGTCCTTATAAGTCAAAGCTTATGAGGAAAATCTAGACATTTATAAATGTAGTTACCCTCCTTTCTACAATTCACCTAAATTCCCTTAATCATAGGAAGTGACGAAGCATAGGGTGAGGTGATTGTTGCCTGACTCCGGCTTGTAGCTGTCCGCCAGGAACTATATCTTCTCTCTGGATCAATTGAGGACAATCCAACAGCTGTATGCTCGAAGTCTAATTCATCTGGATGTTGATTACTGGAGTCAGCTTTCGAATTAACACAACATCAAGTACACGAAGCTTCCTACGATCGTCAGTGAGATTACCGTAGATTCTTTCACTATGTATTGGCGATTCAGAATGGTGTTATAGTATTGAGAATGATGTTGCCTAATTCCTCCGTCTTTCAAATGAAGTGTAAGAAGTCTACTCAGTGTATTCGTGGTATGTCAAGTGTAACATATATTTCAGAGTACACAGACTCCAGAGCTGCATTTGCATTGATACACTACAATATTACTCCTCAGTTTGACAGATGAGAAGTTACTGATGCTCAGGTAGAGTTTTTAAACCTTGGTATAAACTGCCTTCTTTACCCATCATACAGACAAGCTTTGAAAAATGTTGAATTGGCAGTTCTCTATAATGACTTGTGAACACTGCGAGAGGGAGGTAACATTGTGATCAACCCGGAACTTTAGGAACTGTTCTCCTCACACTTCTGGTCTCCTCACACTTCTGGTCTCCTTACACTCCTGGTCTCCTCACACTCCTGGTCTCCTCACACTCCTGGTCTCCTCACACTCCTGGTCTCCTCACACTCCTGGTCTCCTCACACTCCTGGTCTACACACACACTCCTAGTCTCCTCACACTCCTGGTCTCCACACACTACTGGTCTCCACACACACTCCTGGTCTCCTCACACTCCTAGTCCCCACACAATCCTGGTCTCCACACACTCCTGGTCTCCACACACTCCTGGTCTCCACACACACTCCTGGTCTCCTCACACTCATGATCTCCTCACACTCCTGGTCTCCTCACACTCCTGGTCTCCTCACACTCCTGGTCTCATCACACTCCTGGTCTCCACACACTCCTGGTCTCCACACACTCCTGGTCTCCACACACTCCTGGTCTCCACACACT
The DNA here is from genome assembly GCA_020271785.1 of Procambarus virginalis. Taxonomy (NCBI): domain Eukaryota; kingdom Metazoa; phylum Arthropoda; class Malacostraca; order Decapoda; family Cambaridae; genus Procambarus; species Procambarus virginalis. The sequence continues at coordinate 9,429,625 of WNGS01028583.1, read as the reverse complement.
CCTGGTTTCCACACACACTCCTGGTCTCCTCACACTCCTGGTCTCCTCACACTCCTGGTCTCCTCACACTCCTGGTCTCCTCACACTCATGGTCTCCTCACACTCCTGGTCTCCTCACACTCCTGGTCTTCTCACACTCCTGGTCTCCTCACACTCCTGGTCTCCACACACTCCTTGTCTCCACACACTCCTGGTCTCCACACACTCCTGGTCTCCACACACTCCTGGTCTCCACACACTCTTGGTCTCCACACACTCCTGGTCTCCTCACACTCTTCGTCTCCACACACTCCTGGTCTCCACACACTCGTGGTCTCCACACACTCGTGGTCTCCACACACTCCTGGTCCCCACACACACTCCTGGTCTCCACACACTCCTGATCTCCACACACTCCTGGTCTCCTCACACTCCTGGTCTCCTCACACTCCTGGTCTCCACACACTCCTGGTCTCCTCACACTCCTGGTCTCATCACACTCCTGGTCTCCACACACTCCTGGTCTCCACACACTCCTGGTCTCCACACACTCCTTGTCTCCACACACTCCTGGTCTCCTCACACTCCTGGTCTCCTCACACTCCTGGTCTCCTCACACTCCTGGTCTCCACACACTCCTGGTCTCCTCACACTCCTTGTCTCCACACACTCCTGGTCTCCTCATACTCCTGGTCTCCACACACTCCTGGTCTCCTCACACTCCTGGTCTCCACACACTCCTTGTCTCCACACACACTCCCGGTCTCCTCACACTCCTGGTCTCCTCACACTCCTGGTCTCCACACAATCCTGGTCTCCTCACACTCCTGGTCTCCTCACACTCCTGGTCTCCTCACACTCCTGGTCTCCTCACACTCCTGGTCTCCTCACACTCCTGGTCTCCTCACACTCCTGGTCTTCTCACACTCCTGGTCTCCTCACACTCCTGGTCTCCACACACTCCTGGTCTCCACACACTCCTGGTCTCCACACACTCCTGGTCTCCACACACTCCTGGTCTCCACACACTCCTGGTCTCCACACACTCCTGGTCTCCTCACACTCCTGGTCTCCACACACTCCTGGTCTCCACACACTCCTGGTCTCCACACACTCCTGGTCTCCACACACTCCTGGTCTCCACACACACTCCTGGTCTCCACACACTCCTGGTCTCCACACACTCCTGGTCTCCTCACACTCCTGGTCTCCTCACACTCCTGGTCTCCACACACTCCTGGTCTCCTCACACTCCTGGTCTCCTCACACTCCTGGTCTCCTCACACTCCTGGTCTCCTCACACTCCTGGTCTCCACACACTCCTGGTCTCCACACACTCCTGGTCTCCACACACTCCTGGTCTCCTCACACTCCTGGTCTCCTCACACTCCTGGTCTCCACACACTCCTGGTCTCCTCACACTCCTGGTCTCCACACACTCCTGGTCTCCTCACACTCCTGGTCTCCACACACTCCTGGTCTCCTCACACTCCTGGTCTCCACACACTCCTGGTCTCCACACACTCCTGGTCTCCTCACACTCCTGGTCTCCTCACACTCCTGGTCTCCACACACTCCTGGTCTCCTCACACTCCTGGTCTCCACACACTCCTGGTCTCCACACACTCCTGGTCTCCTCACACTCCTGGTCTCCTCACACTCCTGGTCTCCACACACTCCTGGTCTCTCCACACTCCTGGTCTCCTCACACTCCTGGTCTCCACACACTCCTGGTCTCCACACACTCCTGGTCTCCACACACTCCTGGTCTCCTCACACTCCTGGTCTCCTCACACTCCTGGTCTCCTCACACTCCTGGTCTCCTCACACTCCTGGTCTCCACACTCCTGGTCTCCTCACACTCCTGGTCTCCTCACACTCCTGGTCTCCTCACACTCCTGGTCTCCTCACACTCCTGGTCTCCTCACACTCCTGGTCTCCTCACACTCCTGGTCTCCTCACACTCCTGGTCTCCTCACACTCCTGGTCTCCTCACACTCCTGGTCTCCACACTCCTGGTCTCCACACACTCCTGGTCTCTTCACACTCCTGGTCTCCTCACACTCCTGGTCTCCTCACACTCCTGGTCTCCACACACTCCTGGTCTCCACACACTCCTGGTCTCCTCACACTCCTGGTCTCCTCACACCTCCTGGTCTCCACACACTCCTGGTCTCCACACACTCCTGGTCTCTTCACACTCCTGGTCTCCTCACACTCCTGGTCTCCTCACACTCCTGGTCTCCACACACTCCTGGTCTCCTCACACTCCTGGTCTCCACTCACTCCTGGTCTCCTCACACTCCTGGTCTCCACACACTCGTGGTCTCCTCACACTCCTGGTCTCCTCACACTCCTGGTCTCCACACACTCCTGGTCTCCACACACTCCTGGTCTCCTCACACCCTGGTCTCCACACACACTCCTGGTCTCCTCACACTCCTGGTCTCCTCACACTCCTGGTCTCCTCCACCCTGGTTCCCCACACACTCCTGGTCTCCTCACACTCCTGGTCTCCACACACTCCTGGTCTCCACACACTCCTGGTCTCCTCACACTCCTGGTCTCCTCACACTCCTGGTCTCCACACACTCCTGGTCTCCACACACTCCTGGTCTCCACACACTCCTGGTCTCCTCACACTCCTGGTCTCCCACACTCCTGGTCTCCACACACTCCTGGTCTCCACACACTCCTGGTCTCCTCACACTCCTGGTCTCCACACACTCCTGGTCTCCACACACTCCTGGTCTCCTCACACTCCTGGTCTCCTCACACTCCTGGTCTCCACTCACACTCCTGGTCTCCACACACTCCTGGTCTCCACACACTCCTGGTCTCCTCACACTCCTGGTCTCCTCACACTCCTGGTCTCC
>WNGS01028583.1:9389939-9403448 GCA_020271785.1 Procambarus virginalis | reverse complement strand
GGCGCTGACATCATAAAATTTGAAGTCATTAAAATAGATTTGCAGCTGTTATGGGCAAAGTATAATATCGAGCAGAATTTTTAGTTTATTTTCACCAGGATCACTGTTTAATTTTTATAATAGGGGAGACCAAGGAAACCGTTATGGAGAGGGGAAACATGGAGAGCTAAACTTGGAAGTGACAAGAAACTTTTTAAGCCAGCATGTCAGGGGACTCACAAGAATGAGAGGCAATGATGAACCAGCGAGTTCGTCCTAATCTTCTCTCTGAACGACTCTGACATAACGGAAATCGGTTTCGGCCCCAGGGTGGAAATGAGCGATCACAGCGTACTGAAGTTTGAGTATCTGGTCGAAGTTGGGTTAATGTACTCAAGGAAGAGACCAGAAAACAAAAGGCTGGCATTCTAAAAGGGAAACTATGAGATGATTCTCAAGAAAGGCAAAGAACTAAGGGTGACATGATAGAAGTTTACAAGTGGATGAATGGGCAAAACAAGAGGTTATTAATAGGGTATTAAAAGTATCAACACAAGACAGAACACGAAACAATAGTAATAAATTGGATAAGTTTAGATTTAGGAAAGACCTGGGTAAATACTGGTTCGATAAGTGTTGATGATTTGTGGAACCAGTTATCGCGTAACGTGGTGGAGGTGGGGTCCCTTGATTGTTTCAAATCAAGGTTTGTTTTGTTAGGTTGGACATGTATTTGAGGGGGGTTGGGCTGTTATAAATAGGAGCTGCCTCTTATGGGCCAATAGACCCATTACAATTACTATTATTCTTACGTTCTTATGAGAAAATTCCTAACAGATAAAATGGGAAACAGAGCTCAGAGGAAAGACGGCCCAAGACATGATGGACTACATCACGCAGAAGTGTTAGGAGCAGCAGACAAGTTCGTCCCAGTCCAAAAGGAAAAAAAAAACGAAATGCAGAAAAGAAACCCATGGTTCCTCGTATGAAACCACGGGTTTCATAATCTAATCGAAATTATAGACCTAAGTGGGTAGCCAGGCTTATGCGTCTTCACATCACCATAGAAGAAACCTCGTCCAAAATCACCTGTTACCCTTTCAAATTTTAGGCCTACCATCTGAGCGTTCGCTGCATCTATGAGAGCGTTCACACGTTTGTTGAGGTTCTCAGTTGGGTTTCTTGTAAAAAATTTAAATTTTGATGTGTCGTGTAGAATAGTTCGAACCTCTCAAAATAGACACTGCGATAAAGTAAGATGTTTGTGGCCGACTTATCTGCTTTCCTCACTATATGTTAGTGTTATTACGCGAGTCTTTGGCCGCTTGGAGTAATTGAGGTGTGAGGAGACCAGAGTGTGAGGAGACCAGAGTGTGAGGAGACCAGGAGTGAGGAGACCAGGAGTGTGAGGAGACCAGGAGGTGAGGAGACCAGGAGTGTGAGGAGACCAGGAGTGTGAGGAGACCAGAAGTGTGAGGAGACCAGGAGTGTGAGGAGACCAGGAGTGTGAGGAGACCAGGAGTGTGAGGAGACCAGGAGTGTGAGGAGACCAGGAGTGTGAGGAGACCAGGAGTGTGAGGAGACAGGAGTGTGAGGAGACCAGGAGTGTGAGGAGACCAGGAGTGTGAGGGGTGTCCTTTCTCATGCTTTTAGCTCGTAGCTGTTCTGAAGATCCGGGTTAATTTCGATTTATATATATATTTTTTTTATTTTTTTTTAATCAAATGTGTGGGCAGATGAGGACACAGCTCTTATGGGGACATAATATTTTTAACACCATCGTTCAATAAGTTAAGAGTGCAGAAGTTCTTGTTCATAGTCACCTGCGACCCTGAGACCTGACCACCATGCGGGTCGTCTGCCCCCCATAAAACTGGTCAGGATATTCATCAACTGGATGGAACAGATAAAGTTAGATACTTAACGCTTAATAAACAAAAATATTCCTCGGACTTTGTTCCTGAAATATATAATATTCCTCACTGAAGATATTAACAGTGATAAAGTATTTCAGAAGTCGCACTAAGAGAAAATATTGAGGCTGTTAAATGGGATCGAATTCGCATATTCTGGCTCCACCCAGGCACACGCATCTTCTGAAACATGGCGAGCTTAGGGTGTGCCTGAGGACTTCACAGACGCGGGTTCGAGTCCATCTTACTGCCTCCATATTTTCACATTCATATACATCGGGTTATTGCGATTTCAGTGTTAAAATAGTCAAATATCTTACTAGCAATATTAATTCGAGACCAAGTAATGGAGCTGCAACTGACGGTTGGCTTTGCTCTCGACTTTCCAGTCGGGGATCCTGGGTTCGATTTCAGAACGAGAAAGAAAAGTTTGGACACGTTTCTTTTCACCTAATGCACCTGCTCATCTATCAATAAATAGGTACCAGGGAGTCAGGAAACTGTTGTGGGTTGCATCCTGAAGATGGCCAGTAGTTCAACGAAATATTGTATAAATAAGATCTCCCAAGCCCCACATCCTCCCTGGAAATCACTAAACATGTCAAATGGCCTAAGCTCTTCACCACCTACACAAATTCGCTCAGTGCCAAGCATAAAGTTAAGTTTTTCTAGTTATATATAGCGACAAATATTTAACATAATTCTCATTTTTTTAGTTATTATCTCGTACTTGACCCAGCGTCACACCAATCGGTGTTNAGCCTTGACAACCTTCACTACGCTCAACCACCTTCATTAACTTTGACCACCGTCATTACCTTTGTCCACCTTCACTAACTATCACCCTCCTTCCTACCTTTCACCACCTTTACTACCCTTCACCACCTCTGACCACCATCACTACCCTTGACCACCTTCACTACCCTTCACAACCTTCCATACCCTTGACCACTTTCACTATCTTTGACCACCTTCACTACCCTTGACCACCTAACACTACCCTTCACAACCTTCCTTACCCTTGACCACCTTCACTACCCTTCACAACTCACTACCCTTGACCACCTTCACTACCCTTGACCACCTTCACTACCCTTGACCACCTTCACTACCCTTCCCACCTTCACTACCCTTCACCACCTTCACCACCTCCCTGAGCCTTGACAACCTTCACTACCCTTCATCACTTTCACCATCTTCTCTATTATTCACCACCTTCACTACCCTTGACCACCTTCACTACCCTTCACCACCTCCCTGAGCCTTGACCACCTTCACTACCCTTCATCACTTTCACTACCTTTCACCATCTTCTCTATTATTCACCACCTTCACTACCCTTCACTACCCTTGACCAACTTCACTACTCTTTAAACACCTTCAGTACCCTTAACCACCTTCATTAACCTTGACCACCGTCATTACCTTTGTCCACCTTCACTACCCTTGATCTCCTTCACTACCCCTTTACCACCTTCAATACCCTTCACCACTTTCACTACCCTTGACCACCTTCACTACCCTTCATAACCTTCCTTACCCTTGACCACCTTCACTACCCTTGACCACCTTCATTACCCTTAACCAACTTCCCTTCACCACCTTTACTACCCTTCACCACTTTCACTACCCTTGACCACCTTCACTACCCTTGACCACCTTCAATACCCTACCCCTCCCCTCCCCCCTTCACTCTTGGCGCTTACCCAGAGACCATTTCCTCTGTGTCCGTTTGGATGAAGCAGTCGCCCTAACCTTGACCACAATTCTCTCTTATAGGTTGAGATTGAAGGTGTACCGGGCTGCACCTGGGCCTCTTCAACCCCCCCCCCCCGTTCTTCCTACTTCCCCTCCTCCACCTTGTTCCCATCCGCTTGGTCCTCTCTTTCATCCGGACCCTCCAGTTGACGGAGTCAGAAGTCGTTTGCATCTCTTAAAAAAAATAAAATGAAAAATTAAGTCAGTTGAAAGAGAACAGACAGATGTGAACAGGCAGCTGCGGTGAACGCAGCTGCCTCCTCCCGCGGTGAACGGCAGCATACCTCCACCCGCGGTGACGGCAGCATACCTCCACCCCGGTGAACGGCAGCATACCTCCACCCGCGGTGAACGGCAGCATACCTCCACCCGCGGTGAACGGCAGCATACCTCCACCGCGGTGAACAGCATCATACCTCCACCCCCGGGTGAACGGCAGTCATACCTCACCCGCAGTGAAGCAGCTTACCTCCTCTCGCGGTGAACAGCAGCTGCCTTCACCCGCGTGAAGCCTCCATCAATGGCATTCAAACTCGGTTAAGAACAGTTAGGATTCTATCAATGGCGACGTCGGCGGCGCGTTGGAAGGCGTAACTTGCACGTGAACTAGGGTGCCGCCCGCATCATCCTGAAAGACGCCGTGTTCAGCTCCGGAGGGCGCCGTATACAGCCTCAAGGACCACGCCTTCGTGACTCTCCTGGAGGATCTCGGCATCCGTCCGGTTGGCGCGACGCTTGCAGGCGTCCCGGAGCATCCGCAGATGATCAGTTAACGACACCTTTCCGGCGCGCTCGGCGACTCATGGACGAAGTCACCGAGAACATAGCCGAAGGCGTCCTCCCTGGCCATCGTTGCCATGTAACGGTCACGAGTGATCTATGGAGTGGATTGCGCGATCTGAACCTTGTTGTTGTGGTACTTCGAGACCACCAGCAAGGCTGCCACGAGGGTCAACACAAGATGTATTTCCCCCCGGGCGGCCTGCTTCGGGTTGCTCTTGGCCCAGTTGTTGACCTTCGTGGTCACGAGGGAGGCGAGGGTCTCGATCCAGCGGCCAACTCGAGTGAAGGTCACTAATGCAAACGAAGCGATGGTGAGCACGAATAGTTTCCCAACCATTTCGCTTCTTTTGATTATCTAATTTATTTAAAATTTGTTTTATAATTTTAATTTTACTAGTAATCACTATTGTCAAATCGGTTTCTAAATGAGCTTTAGAAGACCAATCACTGAGACTACTCTAATTAAGTCCCTCTTTTGCTGCCGCTGTAGAAGTTCATCTGTTAATGCCGTTCTAAGAGTCCTTCTTAGAATGAAGACTGTATAATGCATAATTCACCTTTCATAATCCAAGAGAGAGTAGCTTCTGTTGCTAGCAGGAATGGATCTGAACTACTAATCATGGGAGACTTCAACCATGGGAGATAGATTGGGAGATCAGAGACCCGCATGGAGGACCAGAAACATGGAGAGCTAAGCTGCTGGACGTGGCAACAAGAACCTTTCTAAGCCAGCACATCAAGGGACCAACAGAATGAGAAGAGAAGATGAACCAGCAATGCTTGATTTGATATTTACCCTAAATGAGTGGGATATAAGGGAAGTTAAGATGGAAACATCCTTGGGAATGAGTAATCAACAGTGTATTGAACTTTGAGTACCTGGTAGAGCTAGGAATTATCTCCCCAAAAAAGAACTAGGAAACAAAAGGCTGGCATACCGAAAGGGAATTATGAAGAGATGAAGTTTCCTAGGGAAATACCTTTGGACACAGACCTCAGAAATAAGTCTGTACAAGGTATGATGGACTATGTCACCAAAAAGTGTAAGGAGGCAGTAAACAGGTTCATCCTGGCCCAAAGAGAAAATCCGAGAAGCAAAGAAGAATCCATGGTATAATAGGGCATGTATGGAAGCAAAGAAACTGAACAAAAGGGCGTGGAGGAACTTCCAGAATAACAGAACACCAGAAAGCAGAGATAGATACCAGAGAACCAGGAATGAGTATGTCAGGGTGAGAAGAGAAGCAGAGAAAAATTATGAAAAGGATATAGCAAACAAAGCCAAAACCGAACCAAAGCTACTCCACAGTCACATCAGAAGGAAAACAACAATGAAGGAACAGGCAATTAAACTTAGAACAGGCGAGGACAGGTATACAGAGAATGACGAAAGATGTTGTGAAGAACTCAACAAGAGGTTCCAGGAGATCTTCACAATAGAACAAGGTGAGGTCACTGTTCTAGGAGAAAGGAAGTAAACCAGGCGGCCTTGGAAGGGTTCGAAATTACGAGAGAGGAGGTCAAGAGACACCTGTTAGATCTGGATGTTAGAAAGGCTGTTGGTCCAGACGGAATCTCGCCATAGGTACTGAAAGAGTGTGCAGAGGCACTTTGCTTACAACTCTCCATAGTGTACAGCAGGTCACTGGAGACGGGAGACCTACCAGAAATATAAGACAGCGAAAGGGGTTCCAATATACAAAAAATGCGACAGGGAAGAGGCACTGAACTACAGGCCAGTGTCCTTGACTTGTATACCATGCAAGGAGATGGAGAAGATCGTGAGAAAAAAACTGGTAACACATTAGGAGAGAAGGGACTTCGTGACAAATCGCCAACATGGGTTCAGCGAGGGTAAATCTGGCCTGACTGGCTTAATAGAATTCTACGACCAGGTGACAAAGATTAAGCAAGAAAGAGAAGGCTGGGCAGACTGCATTTTCTTGGATTGTCGGAAAGCCTCTGACACAGTACCGCATAACAGGCTGGTACATAAGCTGGAGAGACAGGCAGGTGCAGCTGGTAAAGTGCTCCAGTGGATAAGGGAGTACCTGAGCAATAGGAAGCAGAGAGTTACGGTGAGGGGTGAGACCTCAGATTGGCGTGAAGTCACCAGTGGAGTCCCACAGGGTTCTGTAATCGGTCCTATCTTGTTTCTGATATATGTAAATGATCTCCCGGAGGGTATAGACTCAATATTTGCGGACGATGCCAAAATTATGTGAAGGATTAAGACAGAGGAGGACTACTTGAGGCTTCAAGAAGACCTAGACAAGCTGAAGGAATGGTCAAACAAATGAGTGTTAGAGTTTAACCCAAGCAAATGTAATGTAATGAAGATAGGTGTAGGGAGCAGGGGGCCAGATACAAGGTATCATCTGGGAGATGAAATACTTCAAGAGTAAGAGAAAGAAAAAGACTTGGGGGTTGATATCACGCCAGACCTGTCTCCTGCAGCCCATATCAAGAGGATAACATCAGCGGCAAATGCCAAACTGGCCAACATAAGAACGGCATTCAGAAACTTGTGTAAGGAATCATTCAGAACTTTGTATACCACATATGTCAAGCCAATCCTGGAGTATGCAGGATTAGCATCTCAAATGCTAATCAACTGATGTACAGATTCCTGAGCCTACTGGGCTCTATCATATCTACATTTGAAACTGTGTATGGAGTCAGCCTCCACCACATCACTGCCTAATGCATTCCATCTATTAACTACTCTGACACTGAAAAAGTTCTTTCTAACGTCCAAGTGGCTCATTTGGTTACTCAGTTTCCACCTGTGTCCCCTTGTTCGCGTTCCACCCGTGTTAAACAGCTTATCTTTATCTACCCTGTCAATTCCTCTGAGAATTTTGTAGATAGTGATCACATCTCCCCTTATTCTTCTGTCTTCTAGTGTCGTGAGGTGCATTTCTCGCAGCCTTTCTTCGTAACTCATGCCTCTTAGTTCTGGGACTAGCCTAGTGGCATATCTCTGAACTTTTTCAAGCTTCGCCTTGTGCTTGACAAGGTACGAGCTTCATGCTGGGGCCACATACTCCAGGATTGGTCTTACATATGTGGTATACAAGGTTCTGAATGATTCCTTACACAAGTTCCTGAACGCTGTTTTGATGTTAGCCAGCCTCGCATACGCCGCAGATGTTATTCTTTTGGTGTGGGCTTCAGGAGACAGGGTTGGTGTGATATCAACACCTAGATCCTTCTCTCTGTCCGTTTCATGAAGGACTTCATCTCCTATTCTGTATCCTGTGTCTGGCCTCCTGTTTCCACTGCCTAGTTTCATTACCTTACAATTACTTGGGTTGAACTTTAGTAGCTATTTGTTGGACCATTGATGCAGTCTGTCTAGGTCATCTTGTAGTCTCACACTGTCTTCCTCCGTCTTAATCCTCCTCATAATGTTTGCATCATCAGCAAACAACGAGAGGAATTATTCTATACCATCTGGAAGATCATTTGCATATATAAGAAACAGTATGGGTCCAAGGACTGAACCCTGCGGGACCCCACTGGTGACGTCTCGCCAATCTGATACCTCACCCCACACAGTGACTCGCTGTCTTCAGTTAATTTAGGTACTCCCTTATCTAATGGAGTACCTTCCCTTTCACTCCTGCCTGCATCTCCAGCTTTCGCAATAGTCTCTGGTGTGGCACTGTGGCACTGTGTGTGTGTGTAATCACCTATTTGTGCTTGCGGGGGTTGAGCTTTGGCTCTTTGGTCCCGTGTGTGTGTGTGTGTGTGTGTGTGTGTGTGTGTGTGTGTGTGTGTGTGTGTGTGTGTGTGTGTGTGTGTGTGTAAATTTACTCATTTAATTGTATGCACCAAATTGTTCTTGGAGGTAAAACTTCAGCCTTTCAAACGTAAATCAACTGTAATACAAATTCCCGAGTCTACTTGACTTTCAAACCATTTTAAGCTTAGTACGGACCCTGCCACCACCTATGGAAATCTTAAACTATTCCATTTTTTTCACTTCTTCCTCTGACACTGATAAAGTGCTTCCTAATTCGCTGTGGCTCGTTCTGAAATTTAATTCATATCTCTTTTTTTTCCACTGTTCATGTTCCACTTATATAGTTTGCGATTCTCTGTCTTCACTATTTCCCTTAAGTGCGGGAAGTTTTTTGTGGTCACAGACCCTCATGCTATACTCATTCTAGCTGCGACTGAACCCGAGTTCATATTCAAGGTAAGGTAAGGTAATTATCAAAAGAAGGCACCAAACCGGGAAGGCTATGTAGCACCATCAAAGTGCGAAATAGAGTTCATATTCAAACATTTGTTCTTACTATGTAATACAAATTGTATTTTCTGAAATAGGAATAAATATTATTTTATATTATAGCTTTGAGTATGGGGTGGGCCTAGGTTAGGTTTGGTCAGGTGTTTTCGTACCATAGACAACAACAGTGACATGAGGTACAAATACCTGTGTGTTTCCTCTTAACTATTATCTATCATCTGTTGCTATCTTGTTGGTAAGAACCACAAAGATTAGAGAAGAGAAATACTGGATGAGACATGATCTCGACATCTTTGAAGAGAGAGATAGAGAGCATATAAGGCACTTCTCCATTTATCAACAGTCAGCTTACTCCTTTGTACATTCCTCCATCTTGAAGATAGAAAAATGATAGAAAAGTAGTAGTTTATATTAATACTGAAGCTGAAATTTTAAATGTTTTAAAAAGTACAATTAGTACAAATATTAGTGCAAATGGTTGAATGTAAATTGGATCTCCCTCGTATGGAACAGTAAGCCTATAAGTAGTGTTCCCTCTTCATGGTCTGTAGGCATATTGAACCTTTTCTTCGTGTGGGTCAGTAGGCTAACTGCATCATTCTCTCGAATGTTTCAGTATGACTACTTTAGTATTCCTGCGTGTCAGAAAGAGCCTGCGGAGATATTCCTTACTCCTTATGTTTTTCCTACATAGAAAACTAGGAGTAAGAAAGACAAAGTAACAAACGATAAATAGAACTAGGAAGACAAATTGATCACGTTTAATGTTGAACTCTTGACATTCATTTATATTTAACAACAAATATGAGTGGAAATTTAACCGGCTAAACACGGAATTTAGTTCAATGCTGCCGGATAATCACTGAGGATTTAGTTGTGTGTTTGATTAAAGTGCACATTAATTAACTGGTCAACAATAACGCAGGGAATTACACTTACCATATACCGAACTTTGAAATGAATAATTATATTGTAGATGCAGGGATTTCCACACACACACACACATGGCTTTTTAACTGCATATTATGTAGAATTTTGCTTTGTTTAATTATGCTTCAAGTTCACGTGGTGTTTATATATGATAATGAATAACTTTGTGGTTAGTGTTGTTTATATTCTATAAAACGGATAATTGATATACATTTGGGCATGGAAGGTACTGTGATAAAATCGTGAATTTAGATCATATGCAGAAGCTACATGTTAAAAAATTGATATGCATAGAACATAACAAAGTAAATATAATTGGTCGTATGCATCGTCTCAATACTTTCTTCTTTGACACACTTTTTCAATCTTGGTGGGTATAGTACGTATCACTTCGTCTGGAACATTAACATGACGCACTATCGTGGTGTTAGAGGGGCTAAGGCTGACACTAAGGTTTATTGGGTCTAAAATGTGGGGAGAACACAAGAAAATGTAAGAGTTGATTTTTATCCATTGGACATTTAGGGAGCTTTGATAAGCGCTGTTTTGCAGACGTTGGGTCACAATAACTTGGCTGAAGATGTGATGACCCGACCAGACATCAAAAGATGGAGAAACGACGAAGTTTCGGTTCGTTCTGGACCATTATCAAGTCGTGTGATAATGTCGTCGTCGCTTCTCCATCTTCTGATGTTTAATTTTGCTTTAAAGCAAGAATTGGAAGGATATTTAGTGCTTTTATTGCGAGTTGTTGGTCTGCTTAAAATCAAGACTTAATGAGAGTTAGTGATGTTATTATGTGTCATTGGTATAGCTTTAAATCTAGACTAGATCAATTGATGTTGACTAACTTTTGTCAATAAGTAAAGACTTTTGAGGTAAGTAATAAGTGTTAGGTAACTTGTTGTTATATATATTTGAGTTTGAACATTCCCGAGGATAGATTAATCAGAAGCATAATGGGAAGATTTAAAACAGTATTTACTTAAATATATTCTCGGTTGAATGAGATTTTGCACTTAAACCTGCACAAACCTGCTTTTTTCTTGAAAAACTGTGTTTTTCATGGAAGTTTACATGTGAGGGAAATTTCTGAAACCTCTTTACTGATTGCTTTGAAATACCCACTTGGGGACTGTAAGCCCCCAAAGAACTCAGTATATAGGCAAGACAACAATTTTCTTTCCAAGCGATTAACAATGCATAAACAACAGGGCTCCATCAAGGAACATATAATCTCTTCTCACAACCAGACCATCACTAGAGAAATTTTAACAAACAACACAGAAATCATCGATAGGTACAGAGATAGCAGGCGGCTCGACATCTGCGAGGCACTACACTTCAAAAAGTCAACACCAGCAATCAACAGCCAATTAATGCACAACTATATTCTACCCACTTCAAGACCCCGAACCAATATGGAACCAGCAAGAGGAAGTATGGGCCAATAGGCCTTCTGTAGTTACTTCCATTCTTATGTTCTCATATCCAAGTTATACCCATTGTTTCGTGTTCTGTCTTGTGTTTGTCACACGCTTGTTCACCTCACCACTCTGCACGCAGGTAGCACACAGACAGCACTATGATAGCGTAGCTACCAGAGTGCTGTCTGTGACACCGACCACTCCTTGGTATGTAGTAGGGTCAAGATGCAAACAAAGAAGATTCATCACTCGAAAAAGGAGGGCAGACCTCGCGTCAAGACCACCAAAACCCGCAATCAGGACAAGGTGGAAGATTTTGCACGTGTGCTCGAGGAAGTTCTCCCTGGCTCAGCCGGGGTCACCGCCTGTAAAAGATGGGAGCACTTCAGAGATGCTGTGTTCAATGCTGCCATGTCCACCTTTGGCAAGAAGACCAGCAGATCGGCAGACTGGTTCGAGGCTCACTCGAAAGAAATGACACCAGTCATCGAAGAGAAGAGAAACACCTTGGCAGCCTACAAAGCCTGCCCAAGGCAGCGCAACTTACAGATCCTTCGGGCCGTCCACTGCAAAGTACAGCAGAGCGCCAGGCAATGTGCCAACAACTATTTGCTCCAGCGCTGCTCCCAGATACAGACTGCAGCAGTTACAGTCAATGTAAGGGGAATGTATGACGGAATCAAGCAGGCCCTCGGCCCAATCCAGAAGAAGACCGCTCCTCTGAAATCTGCCACAGGCGAGGTGATTCAGGACCAAACACTGCAGCTGAAGCGCTGGGTCGAACACTACTATGAGCTATATGCTAGGGAGAATGTGGTTACCGAAGACGCCCTGAATGCCATTGAGTGCCTGCCTGTGTTAATGGAGCTCAACAGCGAACCGACCCTCAAAGAACTCAGCGAGGCCCTAGACAATCGAGCTGTGGTGGTTATGTGGGCCTGCGGGTCCAAGCAACAGCCTAGTGGACCAAACTCACAAGTCAAGCTTGGCCTCAGGCCGGGCTTGGGGAGTAGAAGAACTTTCAGAACACCATCAACCAGGTAACCAGGTATCACTCCCTTGCTTCTGGCAAAGCTCCTGGATAAGACGGTGTTCCTGCCGAGACCTTGAGGTGCTGCAGAGGTAGCCTGCTCATGGATCTGCATGAAATTCTCTGCCTCTGATGGGAAGGAGAGGTGCCACAGGACATGAGGGATGCCAACATCGACACGCTGTATAAGAATAAAGGTGACGGGCGACTGCAACAATTACTGTGGAATCTCTCTCCTCAGTATTGTCGGAAAGCTGTTTGCTCGAGTCATATTGAAGAGGCTCCACGTACTTGCAGAGAGAGAGACTATCCAGACTCACAATACGGATTCAGAGCTGACAGGTCTACCATCGACATGGTCTTTTCCTCAGACAACTGCAGGAGAAATGCAGGGAACAGAAGCAGCCACTCTTCGTAGCCTTCATAGACTGACGAAGGCCTTCGACCTCGTCAGCAGAGATGGCCTGTTCAAGATCCTCCCCAAGATTGGATGCCCACCCAGGCTCCTCAGCATCATCAGATCTTTCCATGAGAACATGAGGGGCACCATGGTCTTTGATGGACTAACATCAGACGCCAATGACATCTGAAGTGGAGTAGAGCAGGGCTGTGTCCTGGCTCCAACCCTATTTGGGATTTTCTTCACAGTTATGCTGCGGCACGCCTTCGGATCTCCCACGGAAGGCATCTACCTCCGGACCAGGTCGGATGGAAAGCTCTTTAACCTCGCCAGGCTAAGAAGCAAGACGAAGGTTCGGTTGAGGTGTCTATGCTACTTCCTTTTTGCTGACGATGCAGCAGTCACTTCCCACTCAGCCGAAGACCTCCAACTGCTCATGACCCGCTTCAGCGAGGCCTGTCAAGCTTTTGGACTCATCATCAGCCTGAAGAAAACACAGGTCATGGGACAAGGAGTGGACTCCCCACCAGACATCTGCATATCCGATTCCAAACTGGAAGTCTTTCAAGACTTCGTGTACCTGGACTCCACAATCTCTGACTCTCTCTCTCTCTTGATACAGAACTAAACAAACGCATCGGTAAAGCATCTACTACCATGTCCAGACTGACAAAGAGAGTGTGGGCCAACAACAGGCTGAGTATACAAAGATTCAGGTTTACAGAGCCTGTGTCTTGAGCACTCTCCTTTATGGCAGTGAGTTTTGGACACTCCATGCCCGTTAGGAAAGACAGCTGAATGCCTACCATATTCGCTGCCTTCGACACATCTTGGACATCACCTGAAAGGAGAAGGTGACAAACAACAACGTCCTGGGGAGAGCAAGAATCACCAGCATGTACACAATGCTGAAACAGAGACGAATGCGCTGGCTCGGCCATGTGGTGCGAATGGGCGACGGCAGGATCCCCAAGGATCTCCTGTACGGAGAGCTGACGCAGGGAAAGCGTCCAACAGGCAAGCCCCAGCTA
>WNGS01028583.1:9373402-9389316 GCA_020271785.1 Procambarus virginalis | reverse complement strand
AGGGACTGGTTCCAATCAGCACACCGAAGTAATTCCACATGAGGCCAGGAGGGCATGGCAGGAAGTGCAAGGTAGTCCCACTGAAGAGTAGAGGAGGCAGAGGTAAGACAAGTTAGTCAACATCAGGGACACAAGAGTGTTCAACAGCTCTCCCTTTAAACATAAGGTACTTAACTGGCCGACCTTTTGTGGTGTTAAAGAGAGAACATCTTAACGAGAGAACGTCTTAAACCTGATCACACCTGGCCTGTGATTCATACGTCAGACTGCGAGTAGCTGAGTCTAACAGCCTGGCTGACCAGACAACCAACGTGGAGGCCTGGTCAGAGACCGGGCCGAGGGGGACGTCGATCCTCGGCACCACCACAAGGTTACCATTAGCTAAGCTGGGAGTGTACTGCCGTGCAGGCTAGCGGTGTACTATGGGCCTAAGCTGGGATTGAACTGTTGGGTAATCTAAGTGTATACTTAGCAGTATAAGCTTTAAATCCCTCCAGAGTGATCACAGCAGACTGAAGGCATACTAACAACGAGGTAAGCTTAGTGATTCTAACGACCCACTGCTTGTTAACACGACTAATGTACAGACATGAAGCTGAAGGCCGACATGAGGTGACATGACAACCAAGCACATGGTGACGAGGGGAAATTAGCATTGTAGCCGAAGGATAGAACAAAGAACTGTTGAATGTTCTTTAGAGCGCGAACCAAAATGGGGGAACAAGAGGGGATTGAATGGGCACGCAATTAATAAATTGGCATTTCTTTGGAAATGGAAATATGTGAATAACGATGAAGAAAGGGGGGAAGTTGAAAGAAATAGTAAATTGTTTGCCCCCCAAAAATCATTGGTCAAATAGAACTGGAGTTCAGCGATCAGGGTCATCTGAAAGGCGCGTCTCACGCTATTCTGATTTCCTAGCTGTATTACCTAGTGTATTTCCTAGTGTATTATCTAGTGTATTTCCTAGTGTATTACCTAGTGTATTTCCTAGTGCATTACCTAGTGTATTTCTTAGTGTATTACCTAGTGTATTTCCTAGTGTATTACCTAGTGTATTTCTTAGTGTATTACCTAGTGTATTTCCTAGTGTATTACCTAGTGTATTTCCTAGTGTATTACCTAGTGTATTTCCTAGTGTATTTCATCTGATGGTTGTGTCGTGCCAGGGGAAACGTGGGTCTGTTAAAAATATCACTCAAACACTCACATAGGTGACGAAAACCATTGCGTGTTTGGTGTGGCACACACAAACACACAAATTTGTGTTTGTGAAAACGCCATATTTTTGTGTAAACATTATATGCAAAATATATATAAGTATATATAAAATATATGAAGTATATATATGCGAAAACGTATATTTGTGTTTGTGAAATGGACACAACTTGTGTGTTGTTTCTCCCACAGCTGTTCGCGACCCGTGTTGACATTTGTTGCCTCCCAGTGTGCCTTAAACAGCAGGTGTCAGAGCCATGGGACACCTGTCCCTGCAAACAGGTGAGGAAGCCATGCAAGTGTATTCATGCTGATCAATGGTGTTTTGCGCCGACTGGTTTCCACACGCGCAGCTGGCCACTGCGCAGCTGGTGACACGCGCTGCTGGTCACACGCGCCAGCTGGTCACACGCTCAGCTGGCCACACGCGCAGCTGGCCACTGCGCAGTCATTGGTCACACGCGCAGCTGGCTCACACGCGCAGCTGATTACGACGGGCAGCTGGTTACATGCGTAGCTGTTCCACACGCGCAGCTGGTCGCACGCGTATAGTGCTTTTCAACCCTCTGTAGAAACAAGATGTGTATAATAATATATAATATATATATATATATATATATATATATATATATATATATATCGATATATATATATATATATATTCGAGGGAAAACATGTTTGGTTCCTGGCCGAAACTTCAGGTCCCCTGTGCTGAGAGCCAGGAAGGAGAAGAGAACAGTGTTATATAACGTTCTTGACTCTCACATGACCCACGGTGATAATAATATTCGTGCCCTTGCGTTTTAGTTCAATTAAAAGCGACGTTTATTTTTTGTCAAGCTTCTTCAGAACATTGGGCATCGCCCTCGGCAGGTTAGATGAGCGGCCTGATGCGTACGCTTCTGGATAGACCGAGGACCACGTTAAATTTGACGTTGTCAAATGGTGAAATAGACCTTGTTTCCTAACCAATCTAGAGTTGCACCAGTCGCTTCCTTTCCTGATAACTGTGCTATATAAAAAGGTTTTTTGCACAAAGGTTGTTATTTTTTGGTGGGGGTGGGAAGGGTGGGGGAGGGGGAGAGTGGGGGGGGGAGGAGGGTAGCTGGAAGGGACGAGGATGGGGAAGGGAAAGGGGAAAAAGGGAAGGTCGGAGGGGAGAATCTGCAACTATACTATTTATCACTTACTCTCTGGACCAAAAATCAGGACCAGGATTCAGGCGTTCGCCAGTGAGGAATGACTGTCCGTAGTTACTCCACGCTGATGGGTAGTGTGAGCACCACATTGATAGGGTAGTGGGAGCGCACCATACTGATGGGTAGTGTGGAGCACCATACTGATGGGTAGTGTGGGAGCACCATACTGATGGGTAGTGTGGGAGCACCATACTGATGGGTAGTGTGGAGTCACCATACTGATGGGTAGTGTGGAGCACCACACTGATGGGTAGTGTGGAGCACCACATTGATGGGTAGTGTGGAGCACCATACTGGATTGGGTAGTGTGGAGCACCATACTGATGGGTAGTGTGGAGCACCGACGCTGATGGTAGTGGTGTGAAGCACCATTCTGATAGGTAGTGTGGAGCACCATACTGGATGGGTAGTGTGGAGCACCACGCGATGGGTAGTGTGGAGCACCACACTGATGGGTAGTGTGGAGCACCATACTGATGGGTAGTGTGGAGCACCATACTGATGGGTAGTGTGGAGCACCACACTGATGGGTAGTGGTGTGAGCACCACACTGATGGGTAGTGTGGAGAGCACCATACTGATGGTGTGTGGAGCACCACACTGTTGGGTAGTGTGGAGCACCATACTGAGGGTAGTGTGGAGCACAAATACTGATGGGTAGTGTGGAGCCCATACTGATGGGTAGTGTGGAGCACCACACTGAGGGTAGTGTGGAGCACCACACTGTTGGGTAGTGTGCGAGACCATACTGATGGGTAGTGTGGAGCACCACACTGATGGGTAGTGTGGCAGCACCACACTGGGAGGGGTGGGAGAGGGCGAGGGAGATGGATGGGGTCCCACTGTGGTGGAGGGTTTTGGGGGTAGAGGGGTGAATATCTAGTATGCTACAGAAGTGAGAAAGGGGGCGGGGGATAATGGGTGTGTGGTGTGTGTGTGTGTGTAGTCAGTGGTAGGGGGGAGTGGGGGGGGGGAAGTGTTTGGGAGGAAGGTGAGATATGGGTTAAGAGGAGGTGTGAGGTGAAGGTTTGTCTTCAGATTACGGCGGGTGTGGGGGGCGGGATAGCGGGTTATCTGGGTTCCCAGTGAGCTCACAGTTGCTGTTCCTGTTACCTGTCTACCACTTACGATTGTATTATTGGATGGAATGCAATAGTGTCTAGGTGATATGAGTATTATATAAACTTTGCACACTGTTGGAGACTTACAGAGAGACCTACCAGGCCAGCCCACCACCCCCCCCCCAAACACTCTAGGTGATACCACGGACTGGGTCGTCGGTAATCCTGTGGGGTCTCCAAGTGGGTTCCGCTGGTGCGGACTGATGTTGCCTCAAGAAGTCGATCTTCCTAGCTATCTTCTCTAATTCACTAAGATACTTCACCACGAGATGTGATCAATGTGTTGCGATCACAATGCCACTGTTTGATTTACACTGTCCCATTCTCACTGTAAAGTACACCCGCTCCCTTGACCCTATTATTCCCTCGGTATACGCGGACCTCTCACCCTGCACGTCAGCTCCCTATCAAGGCTGCACCCACGACTGTGTGTGTGTGTGTTGTGTGTGTGTGTGGTGTGTGTGTGTGGTGTGTGTGTGTGTGTGTAAATTCCCGAAAATTATATTCGTGATGAAAAATGTAAGTGTCAGACCACGAAGGAAGAAATGAAACAAGAATTTCCTGAAGTAATTTGCTTTATGTTAATATATACTATAATTCGCGTTTAATAATAATATAATTGGTATAATAATAAGTATTATTAAATGTGAAAGTATTAAGGAAATTCCTGTTTCATTACTTCCTCGTGGTCTGACACGGTCACATTTTCATCACCTGATAATTTTCGTGATTTGAACATATCTATATATATATATATATATATATAATAATATATCTATATATTATATATATATATATATATATATATATATATATTAGTAGGCATCCCTTCATTTCTCAGGAGAGCTTAGGAGTGCCTTCTGGTTGTCAATCCCTGGTGCAGCATTTTGTGTGACTGATGAGGCCGATCAGAGAGTGGCAGTCCCATCCACACACTGAGCACAAATTTAACGGGTCGCGGGGAGGGTTTCGGTCTGTCTTCCGGTGGTCGTTACGCGGGCGAGGTCCTTCTCTTTCTCTTTGCCTCCTATTGTCTCGGCAAGTGACTCCTTGACCTTGGAGAGAGACCCTACTTTGAACAGACTGCCCCCCAGGCTGAACGATCTGCAGCCAGGTGCTTCCCACGTAGCAAGATCGACGTCCATGGCTTTCAGTGTCCCTCTTGTATACGTCTTTGTACCAACCACCTTCACTACCCTTCACTACCCTTGACCACCTTCACTACCCTTCACCACCTTCTCTATTATTCACCACCTTCCCTACCCTTCACCACCTTCAATACCCTTGACCACCTTCACTACCCTTGATCACCTTCATTACCCTTAACCAACTTCCCTTCACCACCTTACTACCCTTCACCACCATCACTACCCTTGACCACCTCCCCTACCCTTGACCTCCTTCACTACCCTTGACTACCTTTACTACCCTTCACCACCTTCACAACCCCCGACCACCATCACTACCCTTGACCACCTTCACAACCCATGACCACCATCACTATCCTTGACCACTTTTACTACCTTTGACTACCTTTCACTACCCTTCACCACCATCAGTTACCCTTCACAACCTTCACTACCCTTGACCACCTTCACTACCCTTGACCACCTTCAATACCCTACCCCTCCCCCCTTCACTCTTGGCGCTTACCCCAGACCATTTCCTCTGTGTCCGTTTGGATGAAGCAGTCGCCCTAACCTTGACCACCATTCTCTCTTATAGGTTGAGATTGAAGGTGTACCGGGCTGCACCTGGGCCTCTTCAATCCCCCCCCCCCGTTCTTCCTACTTCCCCTCCTCCACCTTGTTCCCATCCGCTTGGTCCTCTTGGTGAACGACTTCTGACTCCCGTCAACTGGAGGGTCCAGTTGACGGGAGTCAGAAGTCGTTTGCGTCTCTTAAAAAAAATAAATGAAAAATTAAGTCAGTTGAAAGAGAACAGACAGATGGTGAACAGGCAGCTGCCTTCACCCGCGGTGAACAGCAGCATACCTCCACCCGCGGTGAACGGCAGCATACCTCCACCCGCGGTGAACGGCAGCATACCTCCACCCGCGTGAACGGCAGCATACCTCCACCCCGCGGGTGAACGGTAGCATACCTCCACCGCGGTGAACGGCAGCATACCTCCACCCGCAGTGAACGGCAGCATACCTCCACCCGCAGTGAACAGCAGCATACCTCCTCTCGCGGTGAACAGCAGCTGCCTTCACCCGCGTGAAGCCTCCATCAATGGCATTCAAACTCGGTTAAGAACAGTTAGGATTCTATCAATGGCGACGTCGGCGGCGCGTTGGAAGGCGTAACTTGGCACGTGTACTAGGGTGCCGCCCGCATCATCCTGAAAGACGCCGTGTTCAGGCTCCAGGAGGGCGCCGTATACAGCCTCAAGGACCACGCCTTCGTGACTCTCCTGGAGGATCTC
Source organism: Procambarus virginalis (assembly GCA_020271785.1). Classification (NCBI taxonomy): domain Eukaryota; kingdom Metazoa; phylum Arthropoda; class Malacostraca; order Decapoda; family Cambaridae; genus Procambarus; species Procambarus virginalis. The sequence goes on along the minus strand of WNGS01028583.1, from coordinate 9,383,350 downwards.
GGCATCCGTCCGGTGGGCGCGACGCTTGCAGGCGTCCCGGAGCATCCGCAGATGATCAGTTAACGACACCTTTCCGGCGCGCTCGGCGACCTCATGGACGAAGTCACCGAGAACATAGCCGAAGGCGTCCTCCCTGGCCATCGTTGCCATGTAACGGTCTACGGAGTCGATCTCGGCCTGAACCTTGTTGTTGTGGTACTTCGAGACCACCAGCAAGGCTGCCACGAGGGTCAACACCAAGATGTATTTCCCCCGGGCGGCCTGCTTCGGGTTGCTCTTGGCCCAGTTGTTGACCTTCGTGGTCACGAGGGAGGCGAGGGTCTCGATCCAGCGGCCAACTCGAGTGAAGGTCACTAATGCAATCGAAGCGATGGTGAGCACGAATAGTTTACCAACCATTTCGCTTCTTTGATTATCTAATTTATTTAAAATTTGTTTTATAATTTTAATTTTACTAAGTAATCACTATTGTCAAATTTAGTTTCTAAATGAGCTTTAAGAAGACCAATCACTGAGACTACTCTAATTAAGTCCCTCTTTTGCTGCCGCTGTAGAAGTTCATCTGTTAATGCCGTTCTAAGAGTCCTTCTTAGAATGAAGACTGTATAATGCATAATTCACCTTTCATAATCCAATAGAGAGAGTAGCTTCTGTTGCTAGCAGGAATGGATCTGAACTACTAATCATGGGAGACTTCAACCATGGGAAGATAGATGGGAGATCAGAGACCCGCATGGAGGACCAGAAACATGGAGAGCTAAGCTGCTGGACGTGGCAACAAGAACCTTTCTAAGCCAGCACATCAAGGGACCAACATGAATGAGAAGAGAAGATGAACCAGCAATGCTTGATTTGATATTTACCCTAAATGAGTGGGATATAGGGAAGTTAAGATGGAAACATCCTTGGGAAGGAGTAATCACAGTGTATTGAACTTTGAGGACCTGGTAGAGCTAGGAATTATCTCCCCCNTTTTTATGACTGTCTTCAACGCTGCCCTCCGCTCTATTCCTCGCTCTTCCTCCAGGGACACACGGAAGTGCGTTCCCTGGAGAAATGCGGACTGTGCTCGGGCTATCTGCTGTAAGCATCCAGCCTGGAAGAAACACCGGCGCTGGCAGACGGCTGATTCTTTAATTTGTTTCGGAAGGCAAGTGCGGTGGCCTGTAGGACCATCCGTACAGCTACACATGAGAGTTGGAAATCTTTTGTTTCCACCATTACGTCCGATATTCCTCTGTCCCAGATCTGGAAGATCATCCGCAAGATTGCGGGCAAGTTCGTTCCGGATGTCTCGCTGGTTCTCCACCTCTGTGGAACTCTTGTGGCGGATCCAGTGAAGGTCGCGACCGAACTGAGTTCCCACTTTCTTCTGTTAGCTCTGGTTCTCATCTTCCTCAATCCTTCCTTCTTCGTCAGCCTGTTCTTGATTCTATCCTTTAGATTCCACACTCATCTCCGCCTTCCCTGTAACGATCATTTCTCTCTTTCTGAACTTCAGTCTGCCTGGCCCTCTGCAGATCTACAGCAGCGGGCTCTGATGACGTTCATTATGAGATGCTTCGCCATCTCCCTCCATGCACGTCGCAGTATTTACTGAGTCTGTATAACAGGTCTAGGAGTCGTTGTCAGTCCTGAAGACTGACTCGATGTCGTTTTACTCCATATTCTGAAACCAGGGTCTCTCGGTACGTCCCCTAAGGACTTCCACCCGATTGCTCTCACAAGTTGTGTTTGCAAGCTCTTTGAGCATATGGCAAATGTCCGTCTGATGTGGTTCTTGGAACACCATCACCACCTCTCTCCTTCTCAATTTGGTTTTCGCAAGTGCCACAGCACGACTGATGTCCTGGTGAACTTGGAGGTGTATATTCGTACTGCTTTTGCTGCGAAGACCTCCGTCGTTGCTGTCCTTTTTGACCTGGAAAAGGTGTATGACAAGACTTGGAGATACCATATTTTGTCCCAACTTCGTTCTTTTGGCCTTCGTGGTAATCTCCCTCTCTTCCTTCAAAGCTTTCTCTCTCGTCGTACCTTTCGAGTCAGGCTTGGTGCCACTCTCTCTGCCTCTTTTTGGGAGTATGAAGATGTGACCCAATTTTAATTCCCTCCTTCCTTTTCTTAACGTTCATGTCCACAGCTCTGTATCTGGGTTCTCTTTCTTTGTCTACCGTAAACCCATGCATAGTGGCATGTACATTCACTTCTTTTCCTACCATCCTCCTTCTGTTAAGAAAAGTGTCCTCGTCTCTCTCTTCCTCCGCGTTCTACGCATCAGCGACCCTCAGTTTCTTGATTCTGAAATTGCTTTTATCTACAAATCATTCTCACGCCTTGGTTATCCTTTGCATTTCATCAACTGTGCCTACTCTCAAGCTAAACGAAATTTCTTTCATCCTAAACCTGCTTCCAACACTAGTAGCACTGTACTTTGCCTTCCCTTCATATCTGAACTCAAAACTTTTACCAATACCTTTCGTCCTCTTGACATTAAACTCGCCTTTCGACAAACTAACACACTTCGTAGCAATCTAGTTCACACTGCTCCTCCTCCTTCTAATGCTGATGGTGTCTACTCTATTTCCTGTTCGTCTTGTCCTCTCCAATACTTTGGCGTAACTGGCCGTACACTGAATGACAGACTTAAAGAACACAAGAGAAGTGTTAAGTCTGCAGACACTAACAATGCTCTCTTCTGCCATGTGAGGGATTCTAATCATCCCATTGATTGGTCTTCCTCCAAAATAATCTTTCCTGCCTCTACTCGACACAGACGCCGTCTTGTGGAATCGCCTCTAATACACAATGTACCCAACATGAACTTGAGTCCAGGCTTTGTTGCTGTGGATTCTTCCCTTTCACAGTATATACTTAAATGCTCTAATCTTTCAAACAAACGTGACCTAACATAAGCCTACCCCTTCTATTTTCTTTCTTTCTCTTTCCTTTTCTTTCTCTCTTCTCCTACGCTCCCTTGCTATCCTCTTCTTATTCCTATCTCCTTCTCATTCGGTGGTTATAATAGGAGCTGCCTCGTATGGGCCAATAGGCCTTCTGCAGCTCTTATTATTATTACTATCCCCTCTACACCATACTTTGCTCCTCAGCTCTCTCTTGCCTATTTATTGCCTGTCTCTACTTCCTCATCACAATCGACTTGAGAATGGTCCAGGACGGACCGAAACGTCGTCGTCCCTTCACCTTCTAGTGTGTGGTCTGGTCAACATATTTTAGCCACGTTATTGTGACTCATCGCCTGCATGTGACCCAAGGTAGTGTTTTGAATACTACTCTTTTCCTGGTTGCCCTCAATGGTCTTCTTTCCTCCCTTCCTTCTGGCATCTTCTCCACTCTTTATGTTGACGATCTTATTCTTTGCTGTCGGGGAGATGATTCACCTCTCCTTCAACGGCGGCTTCAATTTGCGATTGATGCCATGTCATCTTGGGCCACCAATCATGGCTTCAAGTTCTCTACTACTAAGACTTGTGCCATGACTTTTACTCGGAAGCGGGTCATTCTTCGTCCCTCTCACTTTATGGTCATCCCCATGAGTACAAAGATTCCACGAAGATTTTGGGGTTATTCTTTGACACTCGTTTGTCTTGGTCGCCCCATGTCTCTTACCTCCGTGATGAATGATCTAAGGCCCTTAACCTACTTAAGGTTTTGTCCCATACTTCTTGGGGAGCGGATAGGTGCACGCTCCTCTATTTGCATTCCTCTCTCGTCCTGTCTAAGCTCGATTATGGTTGCCCTGCATACTCTTCTGCTTCTCCTTCTACTCTTCGCTGTCTTGATCCTTTGCACCATACTGGGTTGCGCCTCAGCTCTGGTGCTTTTCGTTCAACTCCTACCCTCAGCTTGTACACTGACACTGGCTTTCTGTCTTTCCAGGACCGCCATGATTGCTACAGTCTTCACTATCTTGCGCGATCCTCACAGCATCCTCACTCTCGCCTCTATTGTGCTTTGACTTTTGCCCCTCCTGTAGATCCTGTTCCTCCTCACCACCTTCTTCCTTCTGTCCGTTTGTCTCGCTTACAAAATTATCTTTCGGTTTGTATTACCAATGTTTCTCCTCGTATTGTTTCATCCTTGCCCCCGTGGAGGGTCCCCCTTCCCAAATTTTGTACTTTTCTGACCCGCATCACTAAAGCTTTTACCCCTCCTACAGTTCTAAAACGCCTCTTCCTTGGGCACTTTTCTTCTCACTCCCACTCCGTTCCCATCTTCACCGATGGGTCTAAGTCTGCTGACAGTGTGGGCTACTCTGTTGTTATTCCTGACTATACTTGTATGTGTCGCCTTCCTCCGGAGGCTAGCATCTTCACAGCAGAAATTTATGCTATTCTCTATGCTCTTCGTCTCCTGCTTTCTCGTTGTCAGTCTTCCTTTGTGGTTGTTTTTGACTCTCGTAGTGCCCTCATGGTTCTCGGGGTCCTTTAATCTGGTTCATCCAGTAGTTGTCGAGATCCAGCATTGGCTGTCTCTTGTTCACAGTAAGTTTAAGTCGGTTGAGTTTTGTTGGGTTCCCAGCCATGTTGGTGTGTCTTTAAATGAGCGTGCGGATGCTGCCGCCAAGGAAGCTGTCTGCTCTTGTCCCATCTCTCGTAAAGGTATTCCATATTCCGACTTTTACCCGGTTATCCATTCCTCCATCCTTACCCGTTGGCAGGCTTCTTGGTCGTCTGTTACTGGTATCAAACTCCATACTCTTAAATGTTGTTTCCTTGTGGCGTCCTCCTATCACCGTAACCGGCGATGGGAAACTGCTCTGGCGAGGTTGCGTATTGGCCATACTCGCTTAACCCATGGTCACTTGATGGAGCGCCGCCCTGCTCCTTATTGTCCTAATTGCATTGTCCCTCTTACGGTCGTGCATGTCCTCCTTGAATGTCCTGACTCATGTGACGAGCGTGTGTCTTGCTTTCCGACCGCCCCTCGCGGTCACCTGTCCCTCGATATAATTCTTGGTGACTCGGATACTTTTGATATCGTTCGCCTTGTGCGTTTTTGTTCTCGTATTGGCATCCTTGGTGATATTTAGCGCCCTCTGATTATTCCGCATATTTGATGGTGCTACATAGCCTTTCCGGTTTGGTGCCTTCTTTTGATAATTACTTACTTCGTCTCCTGCTTTCCCGGTGTCAATCCATCTTTGTGGTGGTAGTTGACTCTCGTAGTGCCCTCATGGCTTTAGGGTCCTTTAATCCGGTCTACCCAGTGGTCATCGAGATTCAACATTGGTTGTTTCTTATCTCTAGTAAATTTTAGTTGGATGCATTTTGCTGGGTTCCCAGCCATGTTGGTCTCTCTTTAAGTGAGTGCAGATGCTACCGCTAAGGAAGCTATCCGCACTTGTCCCATCTCCCGTAAAGGTATTCCTTATTCCGACTTTTACCCATTTATTCATGCCTCCATCCTTGCCCACTGGCAGAGTTGCTGGTCTTCTGTTATTGGTAACAAACTGCGTACTCTTAATAGTCGTGTGTCCCAGTGCCCTTCCTCCTGCCACCGTCACCAGCGGTGGGAAGCGCTCTGGCTAGGTTATGTATTGGCCATACCCGTTTAACTCACTGTCACTTAATGGAGCGCCGCCCTGCTCCTTATTGTCAAAATTGCACTGTCCCTCTTACGGTCGTGCATATCCTTGTTGAATGTCCTGACTTCCAGGACGAGCATGTGTCTTATTTTCCGACCGTCCCCCCCCCCCCCGCGGTTGCTTGTCCCTCGATAGATTCTTGGCGACTCGAATACTTTTGATATCGTTTACATTATGCGTTTCTGTTCTCCTATTTGCATCCTTGGTGATATTTAGCGCCCTATGATTATCCCGCACATTTGATGGTGCTACATAGCCTTCCCGGTTTGGTGCCTTCTATTGATAATTACTTGTGGACGGTCGGGGATTGAGCGCCAACCTGTATGAAGCAAGACCGTCGCTCCACCGTCCGGATTAAAAAAAAAATGCTGCTCAATACAGTCAGTATTTAACACGTGAAGCGTGTGCCAGGGTCACATCAGAGTCCCTCGGCCATTTTTGGCGATGTCCCTCAGCACACAGTTAATTATTTTGAAAACAAAACATTTCAAAATAAATTTTGTTTAATTCGCCTTTCATTTGGGGAAGGTGATTATGGGGTTGGGAAGGTGATTATGGGAAGGAAAGATGATTAAGGGTTGGGAAGGTGATTGAGGGTTGGGAAGGTGATTATGGGTAGGGATGGTGATTAGGGGATGGAATGGTGATTAAGGGTTGGGAAGGTAATTAATGGTTGCGAAGGTGATTAAAGGTTGGGAAGGTGATTAAGGGTTGGAAGGTGATTAAGGGTTAGGAAGGAGATTAAGGGTTAGAAAGGTGATTAAGGGTTGGAAGGTGATTAAGGGTTAGGAAGGAGATTAAGGGTTAGAAAGGTAATTAAAGTATGAAATATGATTAAGGGTAAGAAGGTAGTTAAGGGATGGACAGATGATTGAGGGTTGGGAAGGTGATTAAGGGTTAAGTTGGAGATTAAGCGTTAGAGTCGGTAATTAACAGTATGATATGATTAAGGGTAAAAAGGTAGATAAGGGATCGAAAGGGGATTGATGGCTGGGAAGGTGATTAGGCATAAGTGATTAACATTTGGAGGGGTAATTTAGGGTAGAGAAGGTGGTCATGGGTAGGGAAGGTGGTCAAGGATAGGGAAGGTGGTCAAGGATAGGGAAGGTGGTCAAGGGTAGGGAAGGTGGCCACGGGTTGTGAAGGTTGTCAAGGGTAGTGACGGTGGTCAAGGGTAGCGAAGGTGGTCAAGGGTAGTGACGGTGGTCAAGGGTAGCGAAGGTGGTCAAGGGTAGCGACGGTGGTCAAGGGTAGCGACGGTGGTCAAGGGTAGTGACGGTGGTCAAGGGTAGTGACGGTAGTCAAGGGTAGTGACGGTGGTCAAGGGTAGTGAAGGTGGTCAAGGGTGGTGACGGTGGTCAAGGGTGGTGACGGTGGTCAAGGGCAGCGAAGGTGGTCAAGGGTTGCGAAGGTGGTCATGGGTAGCGAAGGTGGTCAAGGGTAGCGAAGGTGGTCAAGGGTAGTGAAGGTGGTGAAGGAGGTGGACCTCATGACCTCCACCACCACTACCCTTGACCACCTTCCCTCTCCTTCACCACCTTCAATACCCTTGACCACCTTCACTTCCCTTGACTACCTTCAATGCCCTTGACCACCTTCACTAACCTTAACCACTTTCCCTACCCTTGACCACTTTCACTACTTTTGACCACCTTCCCTATCCTTGACCACCTTCCCTATCCTTGACCACCTTCCCTATCCATGACCAACTTTACTACCCTTGACCACCTTCACTACCCTTGACCACCTTCACTATCCTTGACCACCTTCACTACCCTTGACCACCTTCACTATCCTTAATCACCTTCCCAACTCTTCCCAATATCATACTCTTAATTACCTCTCTAACGCTTAATCTCCATCCTAATCCTTAATCGCCTTCCCAGCCCTTAATCACCTTCCCAACCTTTAATCACCTTTCCATCCCTTAATCACCTTTCCATCCCTTAATCACTCTCCCAACCCTTAATCACCTTCCCATGTATTAATTACCTTCTCAACCCTTAATCACCTTCACTACCCATTATCACCTTCCGTATTAAGAAAGGCGAATTAAACAAAATTTATTTCGAAATGTTTTGTTTACACAGTTCAATATTTTGTATATGTTTAATTCGCCTTTCTTAATAGGGAAGGTGATTAAGGATTAGAAAGGTAATTAACAGTACGAAATATGATTAAGGGTAAGAAGGTAGTTAAGGGATGGACAGATGATTGATGGTTGGGAAGGTGATTATGGGTAGGGATGGTGATTAAGGATTAGGATGGAGATTTAGGGTTAGGATGGAGATTAAGCGTTAGAGAGGTAATTCAGAGTATGATATATGATTAAGGGAAATAAGGTAGATAAGGGATCGACAGGTGATTGATGGTTGGGAAGGTGATTAGGCTTAAGTGATTTACATTTGGAGGGGTAATTTAGGGTAGTGAAGGTGGTCATGGGTAGTGAAGGTAGTCATGGGTAGTGAAGGTAGTCATGGGTAGTGAAGGTGGTCATGGGTAGGAAAGGTAGTCAAGGGTAGTGAAGGTGGTCAAGGGTAGTGAAGGTGGTCAAGGGTAGTGAAGGTGGTCATGGGTAGTGAAGGTAGTCAAGGGTAGGAAAGGTAGTGAAGGTGGTCAAGGGTAGTGAAGGTGGTCATGGGTAGTGAAGGTAGTCAAGGGTAGGAAAGGTAGTCAAGGGTAGTGAAGGTGGTCATGGGTAGTGAAGGTGGTCAAGGGTAGTGAAGGTGGTCATGGGTAGTGAAGGTGGTCATGGGTAGGAAGGTGGTCACGGGTAGTGAAGGTGGTCATGGGTAGTGAAGGTGGTCACGGGTAGTGAAGGTGGTCACGGGTAGTGAAGGTGGTCACGGGTAGTGAAGGTGGTCATGGGTAGTGAAGGTAGTCAAGGGTAGGAAAGGTAGTCAAGGGTAGTGAAGGTGGTCATGGGTAGTGAAGGTGGTCAAGGGTAGTGAAGGTGGTCATGGGTAGGGAAGGTGGTCACGGGTAGTGAAGGTGGTCATGGGTAGTGAAGGTGGTCATGGGTAGTGAAGGTGGTCACGGGTAGTGAAGGTGGTCACGGGTAGTGAAGGTGGTCACGGGTAGGTAAGGTGGTCACGGGTAGTGAAGGTGGTCAAGGGTAGTGAAGGTGGTCAAGGGTAGTGAAGGTGGTCACGGTAGGTAAGGTGGTCACGGGTAGTGAAGGTGGTCACGGGTAGGTAAGGTGGTCACGGGTAGTGAAGGTGGTCACGGGTAGGTAAGGTGGTCATGGGTAGGGAAGGTGGTCAAGGGTAGTGAAGGTGGTCATGGGTAGGGAAGGTGGTCACGGGTAGTGAAGGTGGTCATGGGTAGTGAAGGTGGTCACGGGTAGGTAAGGTGGTCACGGGTAGTGAAGGAGGTCACGGGTAGGTAAGGTGGTCACGGGTAGTGAAGGTGGTCATGGGTAGTGAAGGTGGTCACGGGTAGTGAAGGTGGTCACGGGTAGTGAAGGTGGTCACGGGTAGTGAAGGTGGTCACGGGTAGGTAAGGTGGTCACGGGTAGTGAAGGTGGTCAGGGTAGTGAAGGTGGTCACGGGTAGTGAAGGTGGTCACGGGTAGTGAAGGTGGTCACGGGTAGTGAAGGTGGTCACGGGTAGTGAAGGTGGTCACGGGTAGTGAAGGTGGTCACGGGTAGTGAAGGTGGTCACGGGTAGTGAAGGTGGTCACGGGTAGTGAAGGTGGTCACGGGTAGTGAAGGTGGTCACGGGTAGTGAAGGTGGTCACGGGTAGTGAAGGTGGTCACGGGTAGTGAAGGTGGTCAAGGGTAGTGAAGGTGGTCACGGGTAGTGAAGGTGGTCAAGGGTAGTGAAGGTGGTCAAGGGTAGGGAAAGTGGTCAAGGTTAGTGAAGGTGGTCACGGGTAGTGAAGGTGGTCAAGGGTAGTGAAGGTGGTCAAGGTTAGTGAAGGTGGTCACGGGTAGTGAAGGTGGTCACGGGTAGTGAAGGTGGTCAGGGTAGTGAAGGTGGTGAGGTAGTGAAGGTGGTCAAGGGTAGGAAAGTGGTTATGGGTAGGGAAGGTGGTCAAGCATAGTGTTGGGGTCATGGGTAGTGAAGGGGTGGTCAAGGTTAGTGAAGGTGGTCACGGGTAGTGAAGGTGGTCACGGGTAGTGAGGTGGTCAAGGGTAGGGAAAGTGTCAAGGTTAGTGAAGGTGGTCACGGGTAGTGAAGGTGGTCAAGGGTAGTGAAGGTGGTCAAGGTTTGTGAAGGTGGTCACGGGTAGTGAAGGTGGTCACGGGTATTGAAGGTGGTCAAGGTTAGTGAAGTGGTGAAGGTTAGTGAAGGTGGTCATGGTAGTGAAGGTGGTCACGGGTAGGTAAGGTGGTCAAGGTT
>WNGS01028583.1:9333436-9356163 GCA_020271785.1 Procambarus virginalis | reverse complement strand
CGGTGCTTTATTTTCGGGAAGGTGACTACTATAGACTCGTGCTGCATGAGCTGCTGCTTCACTGCCATGAGAAGCACTAAGATCTTGCTAGTAACGTCGAGGCGACGTCACAGCGCCTGTCCGGATGGTACTAAGAAGTGTCCGGGCAGCGGAGTGGAGAAGTGTTATCCCGACAAAATGTCTTGAGTCCAATATCAGTCTCGTTGAGGGCACAAACGGATTCCCCAATGAAGAAAGGTTCAGTGATGTATTTTTAGGTGCGATCGTATATATATCTTCGCTGGTAATTATCCTAATGCCCCTACTCAGATGTCCTCTTTAGTGGTTCTAATCACTTGAATTCCTATTTTAAAGCTGCCATTTGAACTTTTAATAGGTCTGCCACTGTACTATTTTCGTTATCAATTCTAGGGATTTTTTTTTATCTTGGTATTCAATATGGTAGTGACTTGACCCCCTCTCGTTAGCACAGCTAAACAAATATTGCAAAACAGCAAAAAAAATTTTCCATGTATTGATGGTGCGCAGGACATTACAATTTGCAGACAGGTTCATGTACATTCTTGAGAAGGTCTGCACATGTTCCAGTTGCAAATGGGAGCGCTGCTTGTTGAATATGGGAAATTATTCCAGTGGGATTGTTGCGTGCATGCTGACCAAGATATTTACTAGAGCTAGAATCAGTTCACTTTAAGATATAATTACTGGAGCAAAGTGGATGATGCTCTGAGTGTGCCCATAAAATCAACCAACGTGAGGAAATATCCGGAGGTTGTTGATTCGCTTCAGGAGTCTATGCATGGCCGCTTCTCTCTCTCTCTCTATTGATAACTTTCAAGAGCCTCTCACAGATTTTATGGTTATATATATTGTGCCTCCATCTCTAAGGCAGACATCCTTGCCACAACTCTGACATGTACCTCTGGGTGCATTGCTGTCCCATCGTCTCTAGGGCTGACGTCCTTGCCACCACCCTGAAATGAACTTTGGGTGCATTGTTCACTCATAAGTTCTTTGAGAGGGAATCCTAAGTGGAAGAAGCAGTCTCTAAGCTGCCCACAGGGATTGTTGAATTATTCATGCAAATAATGAATGGTTAGCTATTTTAAGGTTGGCGAAAGCTTATGGTGAGTGTGACGATGTATGCGTATTTACCGACATGTATTCAGCTAGTTGTGCTCTGCTCTTTCGGCCCGCCTCTCAACTGTCAATCAATCAACTGTTACTAACTACAAACTAACTCCCTCCTACCACACACAGGAAGCAACCCGTAACAGCTGTCTAACTCCCAGGTACCTATTTACTGCTAGGTAACAGGCACATCAGGTTGAAAGAAATTCTGCCATTGTTTCTCACCGGCGCCGGGAATCGAACCTGGGCCACAGGATTAGGTGTTCAGCGTACTGTCCACAATGGCCACCGGCGCATTAGTGTGTGCTGACAGTTGTTTGCGTGTGGTGACAGCTTGCGTGTGGTGACTGCGTATGGTGATCGTTTGCGTGAGGTGACAGCTTGCGTGTGGTGACAGCTTGCGTGTGGTTACAGCTTACATTTGGTGACAACTTGCTTGTGGTGAGAATTGGCGTGTGGTGAGAGTTTGCGTGTGGTGAGAATTGGCGTGTGGTGAGAGTTTGCGTGTGGTGAGAATTGGCTTGTGGTGAGAGTTTGCGTGTGGTGGCAGCTTGTGTGTGGTGAAAGTTTGCGTGTGGAGACCGATTCCGTGCTGTGACAGTTTACGTGTGGTGACGGTGTGTGTGTGTGTGTGGCGAGAGTTTGCGTCTGGTGAAAACTTGCGTTTGATGGCATTTTTCGTGTGGTGACATCTTGCTTGTGCTTACAGCAAGCGTGTGGTGAGAGTTTGCGTGTGGTGACAGTTTGCGTGTGGTGAGAGTTTGCGTGTGGTGAGAGTTTGCGTGTGGTGACAGCATGCGTGTTACCACACGTAAACTGTCAAGAACTAACAGTTACAGTAGCAAACAGTACTCACCTAGTTGTGCGTGCGGGGGTTGAGCTGTAGCTATTTTGTTCCGCCTCTCAACTGTCAATCAACTGGTGTAAAAATTCCTGAGCCTATTGGGCTCTATCAAATCTACTTTTGAAACTGTGTATGGAGTCTGCCTCCACCACGTCACTGCCTAATGCATTCCATTTTTTAACTAATCTGACACTGAAACAATTCTTTCTAATGTCTCTGTGGCTCATTTGGGTACTAAGTTTCCACCTGTGTCCCCTTGTCCGTGTTCCACCCCATGCTAAAGAGTTTGTCCACTGTGTCAATTCCCCTGAGGATTTTGTAAGTGGTTATCATATCTCACCTTACTCTTCTGTCTTCCACACACATGCATGTTTATGTGTCCTCCTGTGTAGTCTGAAGGACACAAAGGATGACTATATCGGGAATCTGATCTAAGCAATTTACTGGAATAATGCTCAGATATTGGGGATGTGGGGGGAAATAAGACGACAAGTTTGCGTTGGTCTTCAGATGGAAAGATGAGATGATCTTATCGACCATCATCTACGTCAATGTCGATGTGTCTGGCGCCCGCGGCGAGGTTTTTGTTTCTCTCTGTTCACTTTCAACTTCGCCGCGCAAACACACACACACACACAAACACACACAAAAAAAGTCCTCGGGCGTTACTACAGCTGAAAGCCTTGTCACTGAAAATACAATACCGTCCTTGTCACTGAAAATACAATACCTTCGTCCATGTCCTGAAAATTGGGGTAAAAATGGCGGCCTGTTTCGGCGCCGCTGTTGCTATCTTTCGTCGCGAAATAGAAATTCAGATTATTCCCGGCACAGAGGGATAGACTAGTTGGAGGCTCGAAGGGAGGCTGAATATTTCAACTCCGGCGTCCTGGTCCTACGACGGCACAGTAGGCGTGTGATAGTCGGACTTCATACAGTCTTGCCTTATGATGACCAGACCACACACTAGAAAGTGAAGGGACGACGACGACGACGTTTCGGTCCGTCCTGGACCATTCTCAAGTCAATTGTGGTCGAGTCGATCAAGACTAATATTTCAGCCACGTTATTGTGACTCCTCATCTGCAGTCTTGCCTTAGTTTATTGCCGAAGAAATTCTCTCAAACAACCCATCCTCCTGGAGTGATGGAACGGTTAACTATTCTTAATGGGGTGGAGTAAAATAACTGATTTTTAACTGACAAAAGTTTCCTTTTTGTACTATTGTAACATTAATATGTAAAAATATGGAACAGGGTAACCTAGTCTACCATGGCCTAAATAAGCAATTCTAGACCGAACATATGCAATATCTGGCCTAATTTAGTCCATACTGAATGTTCACTACAATGGGGATAGAAAAGACTAGGTTTAGTTATTGCCTTTTTTTCCTCGGTCCCTTCTATAAAATTACTGTACAAAAGAGGCCTTTTTTGGAGGCAACAGCCTCTATTTTGTACTTTATCCATCGTACAATTGCTTCTGTGTTTATTTTCTAGTAACATAATTGCTACGTAGACAAGATCTGTGGGAGATGTGGGCTTACCACACAGCGGTTAAGGCGCTCATGGAGCTCAATAGGATCTAAGTGAACGGTGATGATAATGCTGATGATGATGCAACTGCTTCGTTGCATATTGTGGCTCCTCGTGGTCTGGTATATGAAGTGTGTGGCTGGCTTATCTAGACCCTCCTCCAGCCCTCACTAGAGTCCTTTGCAAGGATGCAATCCACAACAGTTACCTAACTCTCCTGGTGCCTAATTACTGGAAGGTAAACATGGGCATCGTAGGTCTTAAGGGAAATAACCGTTGCTCAAACGTCTTCGTCGTGCGGCAAGGAATAGAAACGGGGGATATCTCATTGAGGCTCCGATTTTGTGGACCACTATGCAACACGTGATAGACACTCTGGTCTAGCAAGGAAATGTAGTTGTTGACACTGTCCTTGCAAATGCACGACCAGTTACTAAGCTCTCAAGTCGGTCGTTATTGTGTTTGTACGACCACAAACACAGTGGGTGTAAACGTGGGTGTAAATGTGGGTTTAGTAGTGTTAATAAGATGTCGTAGGTAACTCCTGTGTCGACGCAGACTGCTGCACCATCATTTACCCGAGAGAAGCTCCATCTGGGACAACATCTTGGACCTCAATAGCACCTGAGCGATGAGTTATCGTAATAGTGAGTGATTATGAGTTATCGTAATAGTGAGTTATTATGAGTTGTCGTAATAGTGAAGTGACTAGACGCAATATTCCCAGTGCTGTCTAATCCTAGTTAGGAGATTGTGCCAACAACTGCAATGATGCAATTACGTTTTATTGTCTAATCATAAAGAGAGAGACAGTTTTTCGAGTGCATATGAGGAGCCTCTGTGAGACAAAATGGACTTGTAGAATTCAAAGGGAGCAAGTGAATGATTTGGAGGTACCTGCAAGAATTCCTAACAAAATGACTGTGAAAGAAAAAGACAATTTAGTTACGAATCTTTTTATGATTCCATTACTGACTCCAAGCTCGCTTACAAGGTCCATTGATCCAACGAAGTCTTTGACGGGGTTATGTATTCTTTGGAGTCACGGTTAACACAATTGGATTTTATTTGAATTCTATTTTGCAGTAAGTTTCAACATATTTCAAAGGAGATAATTACGTGTTGTTGATTTGGAAATTGCTCAAATCGATGTCAAACATTCTAGTATATTTACTTGTTTAGTCTGTAAAGTAAGCGATTTAGATCATCATATGGCTTTCGAGGAAGTTTATGAACTGATGTAACGTGTTCTATATTCATATTTTAGAAGACCTTTGAATATCCTGAAATTCCCTGCTTTGACTAAGAGAGTTTTAGTACATGGAAAATTCTTCATTTCTATAGTTTTATATATATGATACTTCCAGTCACAGAGACATAAGAAGAAAGAATCTTGATTGAATTAAAATTAAGTACATTTTATCTGAGGTCACACATGCTGCAACGAGAGCATTATAGTATTTATAGAATGTGATAAAGAAAAAAGCTTGAGCCTCGACTTTTTTGTTTTGTTTGCTGAACAAAAAACAAAAAAAAGATTTCTTGTCAAGAACAGATTTCGTTTAATATTTCATATGAAAATATTAACTAGCAAATGCATAAACTATTCAATTTTAAATGCAATGTTATAGAATATATTTCTAATACCTGATTTATATCTTTAAAAGAGAACGTCTGTCTATACACCTCTTCGGGATTGGAGGCCAGAAGCTTGGGGTTAGTTTCATTAATATTTGCAGGATTAATCGTAATTTTATTGGAAGTGTTATAGGCTGGAAGAGGGGCCGAGGTT
This sequence comes from Procambarus virginalis, assembly GCA_020271785.1. Taxonomy (NCBI): domain Eukaryota; kingdom Metazoa; phylum Arthropoda; class Malacostraca; order Decapoda; family Cambaridae; genus Procambarus; species Procambarus virginalis. The sequence continues at coordinate 9,350,861 of WNGS01028583.1, read as the reverse complement.
GGCTCTATGCCAAATTTCAGGGAGGCACTGGGCTTACCTCCACAAATTAGCACTGGGCCAACCTCTAAATTGTTTTGGTGGCCACTGGGCCCTCCATAAATGTTTTGGAAGTGAAATGTTAAGCGCCCAGCCCATAGACTTTATCAGGAATATAAATTATAATGATTTCGGATGATGGGAAAGGAGATTACGGTGATAAGTACAAGGTGGGTGTGGGTGTGTGAAGAGTGACATGGAAGGTGTGTGTTGGAAAAGATCTCAGATATGTAAAGGGTGTGAGCGGTGTGCGGAGGATCACCACACGCAAGCTGTCACCCCACGCAAGCTGTCACTACACGCAAGTTGTCACCCCACGCAAGCTGTCATCCCACGCAAGCTGTCACAACAAGCAAACTGTCACCACACGCAAAATGTTAGCACACGCAAACTGTCATTACACGCAAACTCTCACGACACGGAAACTGTTACTGCAGGCAAACTGCCACCACACGCAAGCTGTCACCACACGCAAACTGTCATCACACACAAACTGTCACCACACGTAAACTGTGACCACATGCAAACTCTCATCACTAACAAACTGTCAAGAGCTAACAGCGCGATCATGCGGGCACAAATAATAAATACAAATAGTAAATACACACGCATTCGATCACAAACACACACGGTCAGGAATCATCGCATTAGACAACCAGCGTCTAGAAAAAGCGGGGTCCAAGAGCTTGAGCTAGATCCTGCAAGCACAAATCGGTGAGTACTCTTACGGAGTTCAGTCCTGTTCTACTCTATTTCCCGCATATGAGAGTCATGCCTCCCTGATTTGTATTTACCTCGAACAACGGCGAGTTGGTTTTTATAATTAGGAAGAAGCCTGATGGAGCATTTGAAAGAAATGGCTTTTTGTTCGTTTGGAATGAGGTTTCTAGCGTTTCCTCCAGGATTAAATATGGCGGAGGGGAGTTTTGCCTCCCAAAGGGGCGACGGTGTATTGTGGGAGCCGCACCAGCCATCTGCTGATTGGTCAGTGGCGGTGTTGACCAATGGCGAGGAGCCCAGGGCGTGACGTTGTAGGACGGAAGGCACCCTCAGCGCTCTAGGCGGGAGAGCTGCAAGTGTGACGGAGCCGAGAGGAGGTGCGCTCGAGAGCTCTCGAGTCTGGCAGGCGTGTAGGTCTACGGAGGATATATTCGGCCGAGCTTACTGTTGCAGACGACCAGGAAGACCTTTTATCTCCTAGGTGAGCTTCGCTGGTGGAAGACGACACCAGGAGCCAGAGGCTGACAGGACCTGTAGACGGAGGTACTGGGAGGAGGCGGTTGCTTTCCTGCGGGCCGCAAGCATCAGTAGCTGAGTGAGGCCGAAGCGGCGATTAACTGGGTGAATCAACATTGATTAACTAGTCGACGAAGCTGCATGGGAGACAGCAGTCCAGTGATTGAAAGTGTAGACCGGAAGGAGCCAGCCTACAGTAACCTCAACGTGTGTGCCAAGGAGGAACTGAAGGAGGAGGAGGAGGAACACGCCCAGGCGAAGACGAGCCAGCTTCCAGCCCGGTCGTGGACCTAAGAGGAAGCCGTCGTCTCGGAGCGGAATCTACAACTTGTAAAACGGATGTCAAGGTAGAAAATTTCGCCCTCCCCAGTCTCCCTTGTGTTAGGTTTGGTTTTACTATGAGGAACGATAATATTAGATTTAACGTGATGAGACTTTCTGACTCATTGATATTTGTATGGATATATACATATGTTTTGAGCAGGAAGTATCAGTGATCATACGTTGGAGCAACGTATGCAGTGGAGTTCTGTGAACTACTGAAGAGGCTCATTTATTATACTTGTGTATATAAAGTCAAGCCAGTGTTGACGAGATTGTCTCATGACAGTGTTGATGGTGACAGTAGAGAGTTGCCAGACGTGTTAATTCCAGGACCAGGACGAAGCAAATCCATCTTGACGGATTTGTGGGAGATTTTCACCTATGGCCAGTGTAGACTATTAAAAAAAAACATCCTTGATTTACTAGTGTGTTTACCTTCCCCCACTCCGTTCTCTCTGAGAGTGTTATTTTGAGAGGGAGTTACTATCCACCGACCATTATTGTGAAGGTACCAGACTGGGGATATATACCTCACAACTGAGATTAGAGTATTACTTAGTATTACTGGGCCGGAAAGCTGAGCGGACCCAGTTGGCGACCAAGGATTTGTTTTATGTTGGGCGGCTCGGTCGGAGTGGACCCGAACTCCCGTGCCTACGGATGCACCTACAAGGAGGCTGAGGAGGACCGAGTCACTTCACTTGCTACGGGTGCAAGACCGAGTTAGGGAAGGAACCCCACCCCGTAGTGAACTGAAGTTCTTTCCCAGCATGGTCACGATACTGGTGTCTCACGTTACTGGTGCTTCACGTTACTGGTGCTTCACGTTACTGGTGCCTCACGTTACTGGTGCCTTGTGTTACTGGTGCCTCACGTTACTGGTGCCTTGCGTTACAGGAGCCTCACGTTACTGGTGCCTTGCGTTACTGGTGCCTCTCGTTACTGGTGCCTTGTGTTACTGGTGCCTTGCGTTACTGGTGCCTCGCGTTAGTGGTGCCTCGCGTTTCTGGAGCCTCGTGATACTGGAGCCTCACGTTACTGGTGCCTCACGTTACTGGTGCCTCGCGTTACTGGTGCCTCGCGTTACTGGTGCCTCGCGTTTCTGGAGCCTCGCGATACTGGAGCCTCACGTTACTGGTGTCTCACGTTACTGGTGCCTCACGTTACTGGTGTCGCGTTACTGGAGCCTCACGTTACTGGTGCCTCACGTTACTGGTGCCTCGCGTTACTGGTGCCTCACGTTACTGGAGCTCACGTTACTGGTGCCTCACGTTACTGGTGCCTCACGTTACTGGTGCTTCACGTTACTGGTGCCTCACGTTACTGGTGCCTCACGTTACTGGTGCCTCACGTTACTGGTGCCTCACCTTACTGGTGCCTCACGTTACTGGTGCCTCACCTTACTGGTGCCTCACGTTACTGGGAGCCTCACGTTACTGGAGCCTCACGTTACTGGTGCCTCACGTTACTGGTGCCTCACCTTACTGGTGCCTCACGTTACTGGTGCCTCACCTTACTGGTGCCTCACGTTACTGGGAGCCTCACGTTACTGGAGCCTCACGTTACTGGTGCCTCACGTTACTGGTGCCTCACGTTACTGGAGCCTCACGTTACTGGGGGCCTCACATTACTGGAGCCTCACGTTACTGAAGCCTCACGTTACTGGATCCTCACGTTACTGGAGCCTCACGTTACTGAAGCCTCGCGTTACTGAAGCCTCACGTTACTGAAGCCTCACGTTACTGAAGCCTCACGTTACTGAAGCCTCACGTTTTTGAAGCCTCACGTTTTTGAAGCCTCACGTTTTTGAAGCCTCACGTTTTTGAAGCCTCACGTTACTGGAGCCTCACGTTACTGGTGTCTCACGTTACTGGTGTCTCACGTTACTGGTGTCTCACGTTACAGGAGCCTCACGTTACTGGTGCCTCACGTTACTGGAGCCTCACGTTACTGGTGCCTCACGTTACTGAAGCCTCACGTTACTGGTGCTTCACGTTACTGGAGCCTCACGTTACTGGAGCCTCACGTTACTGGTGTCTCAAATTACTGGTGCCTTACGTTACAGGAGCCTCACGTTACTGGTGCCTCACGTTACTGGAGCCTCACGTTACTGGTGCCTCACGTTACTGAAGCCTCACGTTACTGGTGCTTCACGTTACTGGAGCCTCACGTTACTGGTGCCTCACGTTACTGGTGCCTCGCGTTACTGGTGCCTCGCGTTACTGGAGCCTCGCGTTACTGGAGCCTCACGTTACTGAAGCCTCACGTTACTGGAACTTCACGTTACTGGAGCCTCACGTTACTGGAGCCTCACGTTACTGGAGCCTCACGTTACTGGAACCTCACGTTACTGGAGCCTCACGTTACTGGAGCCTCACGTTACTGGGACACACATGCGTTAGTGCACACATGACGCCATACAAAATTCCCAGGGAAAACTGATATGGTTGGTTGGGACAGATTATTTGAGATGGTTGGAGATTGGATAAGCACTGTGGATTATTCCACAATAAGGTAGGGTACATATAATTGTCAGGTTTCAAGATTTAATGACAGGTAGATGGGGTCAGGGATCCGTACAACAACAGCGAGGATCGAATAATTGATTTTGATTGTAGTGCTTTGATGGTAATTCATAAAATAATTGATTTTTTTATGGTACGTTTTTTGGTATTGTTTATTCTCTAGTAAATTAACTGCTAAAATATAAGGGGTTCAGAGTATGAGGATGATACGGGTTTATAACTTAATAGTTAAGGCACTCAGGGAGCTCAATAGGATTTAAGTGCACCGCGATGATGAAGCAAATGTTTAGGTGGATAATGGGACTTCGTTTCCTCCGTCCGATCCTAAATCCTTATCCTGACGCCTTCCTAGTCTTATATAGTGATAATGGCCTGACGCTTTCCCCTGATAATTCCCTTTCTTTCTTGTTTGGCTTATCGAGGTTTCCCTTGACAGTTACAATGCGCTTTAACATTCCAGCCCAACAAAAATAAATAAAAAAGTCAAATATTTTACACACTCTTTTGTTTTTAGTACAAAATAATTGCATATATTCTTAATACATAATCTACATATATAACTAAGAATGTCTTTCCAATGTTGTTGTTGTTATAGATTCAGCTACTCGGAACAAGTTCCAAGTAGCACGGGCTATGGTGAGCCCGTAAAAGGTGTCTTTCCAAGGATGGAAGCCAGATGCTTGGGGCTAGTTTCATTTAACTTGCAAGCATTATTGGGAATTTTATGGGTAGTGTCATGCGGAGGGGGGGGGGAGTGCCTTACGGGATTGGCCCAGTGCCTCCCTGAAAGCAGGGCACGGCCCAATGCTCCTCCTCCACGGTCTTTGCTTGTGAAATGTTCGGCCCTGCGTCCATAGATTTTAAATATTTGTTAATTCAGATATTTACATTTAGAACGGATGTACCTGATGACAGATTCTGGGCCACAGCCTTTTGATACAGTAATGGAAGAAGGGAGAGAGAGGTGCGTACGCTGTCTGGAAGAGAGGTGTCGGGAATTTCTCTTCAGTCAAACCGTCTGATGAACACTGCACCCAAAGGTACATGCCCCAGAAACTATGGGACCTTGTGCAGACATAAGAGGAGTGAGGTCTCTTGGACGTAACCAGTTGAGCGAGCTGGCCCACAAATCCAAGTGACCCATATCAGGGGAAGAGGGGGTTATAACTTTATCTATTTTTTAACTATCACAGACCCCTCCACCTCCCTGATAAAATAAGATTAACCACTTCAACTACTACTTACTGCTGCTGTCGTCAGTCAGTAATGGACACTGGAATGCACATTGGAGAATCACCCGGAAATCGTCATATATATGTAGAAGGGCTTCAATGTCATCTTTACTTGGAGAAACCGCTCAAATCTTGCCTATTTGGCATGAATACACGGCGTGTTGAGCCACTGTGACTTACCCTCACTCTCCTTCTTTTGGGATGACCTCTTTCTAATTCCCCTTCATGATACCCGACGCTGTCACCCGACCTGCAACCTTTTTTCTCTCTCTTCCTCGAACTCCTCACCGGGACACGAGCAAAGACCAGTTGTCTATAAACATATATTACACGAAAATGCTCGGAATAAAGTAATATAAAAATATAGCATCCTTTAATTCTACAAACCAGCAACGCACTTATATAATATCAATTCTACGCCAAATAAACTGCGTTAGGCTATTGCTTAATTTCTGCGTTACCTTCCTGCCTCCTCGCTGTTTGGGGCTAGGTAACTCGGGTATAAAAAGGACTCCAACACGAAAATAATAACTTTCTCGCCTTACACTACGTCACTCATGTCATAGGCATTCATGCACTCCCTCAAACAATCATGGTGTCCATATAATTCTATGTTCTACGTCCTGAGGCCCACCACTAAGACCATCCGTCTGCGGGTTCTCAAATCAGGGAGGTACTCCTGCAGTCTCTTCAATATTTGTTGCTACTTAAGGTCCCACTTAATACCTTTGTAGTTCCTCTATGCTGCTTCACACACAAAAGAGTTCAGTTCCACTACACTTGAAGTTCAACTTTACCACTGAAGTTCTACTCCACACTTGAAGTTCTACTCCATATAATTTTCACCAGACACGAAGCCCTTTTAAGAACTTTCCCATACACAAACCTGTAATACCATTACCATTCAATAACTGATTCTCCAAATAAAATCTACATAACATACATATACAAAATAGATTTCTCCTTCCGACATTCGACTCTGCGCGCCGACCCTGCCGTGGTGGATACTCCCCCATGCTTGGACGCGTCCACACTTAAATTGTCCTCGACAAGCAATCATAGAAGCACTAAGAATGTCTTACCAGGAGCCCTGGTGATTACCAACATTGAGACAGGGCGCTCATTTGGGTTCGAACCCCATTGATGTAATCGTCAAAGGATAGGTGACCGGCCCACACAAAATGCCTAGCATATTCTAGGTGTACGTATTTCCTGAGATGCGCACCCTCTTTCAATTGGCCAAAATTTACGATGACAAACTCCTAAGTAACATCCATGAAAATGTTGAACCTCTCCTGAGAGATGATCAGTAGGACCAGGTAAGATCCCAGTTAGACACGGCGGTAAAGGTATGCACGAGGCGACACAGACAACATTCTCAGCCTCGATCAGTGTAGTAAGTGAATTGGTGAAAGAGATCCTACCCGAGAACTTAAGAGACTCCGTAGGGATTCATGATCCTAAATTCCCTGAATGATCCGCCAATTGAACCTAGACCAAGTGGGGAGGGGAGGGAATCATTAGGGAAAGCGCCAACCATAACAACTATATAACACTTGGAAGGGGTCAGGATAAGGATTTGGGATGGGACGGGGGGAAGGAATGGTGACCAATCACCTGGACGGTCGGAGGATTGAACGCCGCCCTGCATGAAACGAGATTGTCGCTCTACCGGCCAGCCCAAGTGGTTGGGCCCAATAGGATAACCCATAGTGGAGAACATTGTTTCAGCAATGATGGAGGCAGCTTCTGGGAAGGAGCTCACCTACTCCCCATGGAGGCTCCTCATGCTAGGAACGTCCTGTTGGATATCCTTAATTCCTCCTTGGTTACCCGCCTGGACCATTGGGCTCTAAGAACTGCTTTGCCTCCCCTATCTCCTCCAAACATTTGATTAACTACAGCTATGTGTCGGCAGACATAACAGCAAACATGGCCTCATATGTAGAAAGTCAGATGGAAAGATTGCTAGACATGAAGCAGTCAATGCCTTCGTCAAAAGAAGTTTTTTAGCTACCACCAAGTGTCCAGCACAAAGGAAACTTCAGCTGTGGAGAATTGACAAGTCCAAATCTCCCAGATTGGGACCACATATGAATGGTAAACATGTTGAATGGGACAACACGTGTCCATCTATATTGGATGAAGTCTGTCTACGGTACAGCAGACTGAAGGGAGGCAGAGCTGCCACCTTCAGGGAGAATTAGATAACTAATAAATGAATAAACTTCGAACAGTTTTACAAGGGTAAATGTGCACTTGAGTTACTAAAGGAGGTGGGTGAGGAACTCATTAGGCAAACCCGAGACTTAAGAGCGGCCAATTGGTCGTTGCAGTGCCTCCCTGTCACTATCTAGAGAGGAAATGCCAACTGTATCTTAAGCACATTCCAACTTTGGCAGAGCGGGATGAGATTTCAGAACAGAGATTATCAAATATGTGAGAAGTCTAAAAGCTGTCCCCTAATTTAATAAAAAAATAAATAAATCATAATGTATATAATAATATAAAATTAGGGGTGGGAGGAGAAGTAATACCGAGCAAGTGTTCAGGAGAATAAGTAAGGTATTCTCAGAATGCCATTTATTATCTTCTCCGGGACTAAGGGTCCTCCAACACCCCCTTCCTCTTGCTCCCTCCTTCCCTCTGTCACCCCATTCTCCCCTGCCCTCTTCTTCCCTCTGTCAACATCCCTTTCACCTTTATCTCTCACTCTCTCTCTGTCACAGTAAATGTAATTCACATTCACTGGTCATCATCACAACAAACTACCTTCATTTAGTATACGGGTTCATTACTCACTACCTTCATCACTGTAACATTTTTCAGTGTACATTATCTTCATCACTATAACCATCTTTACTACACAACCTTCATTGCTATACAAGTTTTCACTTCAAATGATCATCATCACTAACTGTGATAAGTTCATACTATCTTCCAAACTGTAACTATCTTAACTACTGGAAGTCATCTTCACTGTAACCATCTTCACTCCACACGATCTGTAGCACTGTAACTATGTACAATGGACGCAGCCATCTTCATCACAGAAACCATCTACACTAAATATTTTCTTTATCTCTCTAACCATCATCATCAATAAGGTACAGATGACTTATTCATCTACAGCCTTCCACCTCCATCACCTTCCCTACCCTTAATCACCTTCCAAACCATTAATCACCTTCCCAACCCTTAATCACCTTCCCAATCCTTCACCACCCTCACTTCCCATGACCACCTTCAATACCCTTGACCACCTTCACTACCCTTCACCACCTTCACTACCCTTGACCACCTTCACTACCCTTGACCACCTTCACTACCCATGACCACCTTCACTACCCTTGACCACCTTCACTATCCTTCACCACCTTCACTACACTTCACCACCTTCACTACCCTTCACCACCTTCACTACCCTTCACCACCTTTACTACCCTTCACCACCGTTGACCACCTTCACTACCCTTGACCACCTTCACTACCCTTGACCACCTTCACTACCCATGACCACCTTCACTACCCATGACCACCTTCACTATCCTTCACCACCTTCACTACCCTTCACCACCTTCACTATCCTTCACCACCTTCACTACCCTTCACCACCTTCACTACCCTTAACCACCTTCACTACCCTTGACCACCTTCACTATCCTTCACCACCTTCACTACCCTTCACCACCTTTACTACCCTTCACCACCGTTGACCACCTTCACTACCCTTGACCACCTTCACTACCCATGACCACCTTCACTACCCTTGACCACCTTCACTACCCATGACCACCTTCACTATCCTTCACCACCTTCACTACCCTTCACCACCTTCACTACCCTTGACCACCTTCACTACCCATGACCACCTTCACTACCCATGACCACCTTCACTACCCTTGACCACCTTCACTACCCATGACCACCTTCACTACCCTTGACCACCTTCACTACCCATGACCACCTTCACTATCCTTCACCACCTTCACTATCCTTCACCACCTTCACTACCCTTCACCACCTTCACTACCCTTGACCACCTTCACTACCCATGACCACCTTCACTATCCTTCACCACCTTCACTACCCTTCACCACCTTTACTACCCTTCACCTTCCTTGACCACTTTCACTACCCTTCACCACTTTCACTACCCTTCACTACCCTTGACCACTTTCACTACCCTTCACCACTTTCACTACCCTTCACTACCCTTGACCACTTTCACTACCCTTCACCTTCCTTACTATCAACACTTTCCCAAACCTTAATTACCTTCCCACCACTTAATCACCATCCCTACCCTTAATCACCATCCCTACCCTTAATCACCATCCCTACCCTTAATCACCATCCTAACCCATAATTACCTTCCCTACCAGTAATCACCTTCCCAACCCTTAATCACCATCCTAACCCTTAATCACCTTCCCAACCCTTAATCACCTTCCCACCCTTAATCACCTTCCCCATCCCTTAATCACCTTCCCCATCCCTTAATCACCTTTCCCAACCCTTAATCACCTTCCCAACCCTTAATCACCTTCCCAACCCTTAATCATATTCCCAATCTTTTAATTGGTCAGGAAGGTGGTCAGTTATCCTGACCTCTTCTAAGTGCTATAGAGTAGTAATCACCTTAGAATGTCAAACAACTAGACATTCTCTCTTATTGGTTGAGATTGAAGGTGTACCGGGCTGCACCTGAACCTCTTCAACCCCCCTCCCTTCTTCTTCCTTCCCCCCCCCCCACAATCTTTACCATATTCCCCTCCTCCACCTGGTTCCCATCCGCTTGGTCCTCTCTTTCATTCGTTCCCTCAAGCTGACAGGAGTCAGAAGTCGTTTGCCTCTGTTAAAAAAAAAAAAAAAATTAAGTCAATTGAAAAAGAAGAGACAGATGGCTCCACCCGCGGTGAATAGCAGCGTGCCTTCACCCGCGGTGAATAGCAGCGTGCCTTCACCCGCGGTGAACAGCAGCTGCCTTCACCCGCGGTGAACAGCAGCTGCCTTCACCCGCGGTGAACAGCAGCTGTCTTCACCCGCGGTGAACAGCAGCTGTCTTCACCCGCGGTGAACAGCACCTGCATTCACCCGCGGTGAACAGCAACATTCCTCCATCAATGGAATCCTAACTCAGTTGAGAATAGTTAGGATTCTATCAATGGTGGCGTCGGCGGCGCCTTGNAATGGAAAGACAAACGCCAATACGATTGGTTTTAGCGCCGTCGTAGGAACTTTCAGAATGAGGTTGAAAGCAACAACAAATTGCCTCAGGGGCTCCGGAGTTTACCTCGAAGTTGGAAAAAGAAGGCACAGGGACTCCAAACCCGGAGACCGCCGTTGTCGGGGCCAGAGAAGAACCACCCCATTAAGGGCAAGAACGACCCCCAGCCTCCTGAAGCAGAGCCTGAGGCCGCACGAGCCCCAGGAGGTGGACGGCCCGGTCCCGCACCTACGGGTTCCAGACAGAGATCATCACAGCTCTCTTTCACCCGAGGCCCGCTTCCTTCAAGACCAAGCAGATGGAAGAAATAATTAGTAATTACAACAACAACAATAATAATAATAATAATAATAATAATATAACTAATTACTAATTATTACCCTTCCTTCTACTTGGTCTTGAAGGAAGCCGGCCTAGCATAACTAATTTTGTATTTTGTATATATTAAGAATTATTTAAATTTTCATTTTATTGTCTTTCACCTTAAGGTGAATCCTAACTCCTCTTCCGTAGATTTCACCAGCTGCACCTCCCGTAGAAGGGACTCCTGTGTCCCTGCCAGAGTATCATCATCCAGGAGGCAGTGTTGGGCTGGACGGTAGAGCGACGGTCTCGCTTCATGCAGGTCGGCGCTCAATACCCGACCGTCCAAATGGTTGGGCACCATTCTCACCCCCCCTCCTCCTATTCCATCCAAGATCCTAATCCTGACCCCTTCCCAGTGTTTTAAAGTAGTAATGGCTTGGCGCTTTCCCCTGATAATTCCATCGCTGGTCAACCTGCTTGTGACCTCCTTAGCGGCCACGAAGATAGAAAAGACGCAAGAGGATCTGCCTGCTGGACACCTTCAGCAGAAACTACTTCAGTCTCCCCAAACAACAGTGTTGTCTGCCTTACTTTATCCCGCAGACACAAAAAGTAGAAAAGGATATTTCATCCAAACTCCTACTATCACACCTCTCCTCTTTTCCTTCCTCGCTGAAAACATTTTTAAAATCTTATTTTATCGGTGCTTTATTTTCGGGAAGGTGACTACTATAGACTCGTCCTGCATGAGCTGCTGCTTCACTGCCATGAGAAGCACTAAGATCTTGCTAGTAACGTCGAGGCGACGTCACAGCGCCTGTCCGGATGGTACTAAGAAGTGTCCGGGCAGCGGAGTGGAGAAGTGTTATCCCGACAAAATGTCTTGAGTCTAATATCAGTCTCGTTGAGGGCACAAACGGATTCCCCAATGAAGAAAGGTTCAGTGATGTATTTTGTAGGTGCGATCGTATATATATCTTCGCTGGTAATTATCCTAATTGCCCCTACTCAGATGTTCTCTTTAGTAATTCTAATCACTTGAATTCCTATTTTAAAGCTGCCATTTGAACTCTTAATAGGTCTGCCACTGTACTATTTTTCGTTATCAATTCTAGGATTTTTTTTTATCTTGGTATTCAATATGGTAGTGACTTGACCCCCTCTCGTTAGCACAGCTAAACAAATATTGCAAAACAGCAAAAAAAATTTTCCATGTATTGATGGTGCGCAGGACATTACAATTTGCAGACAGGTTCATGTACATTCATGAGAAGGTCTGCACATGTTCCAGTTGCAAATGGGAGCGCTGCTTGTTGAATATGGGAAATTATTCCAGTGGGATTGTTGCGTGCATGCTGACCAAGATATTTACTAGAGCTAGAATCAGTTCACTTTAAGATATAATCACTGGAGCAAAGTGGATGATGCTCTGAGTGTGCCCATAAAATCAACCAATGTTAGGAAATATCCGGAGGTTTGTTGATTCGCTTCAGGAGTCTATGCATGGCCGCTTCTCTCTCTCTCTCTCTCTATTCATAACTTTCAAGAGCCTCTCACAGATTTTATGGTTACATATATTGTGCCTTCATCTCTAAGGCAGACATCCTTGCCACAGCCCTTACATGTACCTCTGGGTGCATCGTTGTCCCATCGTCTCTAGGGCAGACGTCCTTGCCACAGCCCTGACATGTACCTCTGGGTGCATTGTTGTCCCATCGTCTCTAGGGCAGACGTCCTTGCCACAACTCTGACATGTACCTCTGGGTGCATTGTTGTCCCATCGTCTCTAGGGCAGACGTCCTTGCCACAGCCCTGACATGTACCTCTGGGTGCATTGTTGTCCCATCGTCTCTAGGGCAGACGTCCTTGCCACAGCCCTGACATGTACCTCTGGGTGCATTGTTGTCCCATCGTCTCTAAGGCAGACATCCTTGCTACAACTCTGACATGTACCTCTGGGTGCATTGTTGTCCCATCGTCTCTAGGGCAGACGTCCTTGCCACAGCCCTGTCATGTACCTCTGGGTGCATTGTTGTCCCATCGTCTCTAAGGCAGACATCCTTGCCACAACTCTGACATGTACCTCTGGGTGCATTGTTGTCCCGTCGTCTCTAAGGCAGACGTCCTTGCCACAGCCCTGACATGAACTTTGGGTGCATTGTTCACTCATAAGTTCTTTGAGAGGGAATCCTAAGTGGAAGAAGCAGTCTCTAAGCTGCCCACAGGGATTGTTCACTTATTCATGCAAATGATGAATGGTTAGCTATTTTAAGGTTGGCGAAAGCTTATGGTGAGTGTGACGATGTATGCGTATTCACCTATATGTATTCACCTAGTTGTGCTCTGCTCTTTCGGCCCGCCTCTCAACTGTCAATCAATCAACTGTTACTAACTACAAACTAACTCCCTCCTACCACACACAGGAAGCAACCCGTAACAGCTGTCTAACTCCCAGGTACCTATTTACTGCTAGGTAACAGGCACATCAGGTTGAAAGAAATTCTGCCATTGTTTCTCACCGGCGCCGGGAATCGAACCTGGGCCACAGGATTAGGTGTTCAGCGTACTGTCCACAATGGCCACCGGCGCATTAGTGTGTGCTGACAGTTGTTTGCGTGTGGTGACAGCTTGCGTGTGGTGACTGCGTATGGTGATCGTTTGCGTGAGGTGACAGCTTGCGTGTGGTGACAGCTTGCGTGTGGTAACAGCTTACATTTGGTGACAACTTGCTTGTGGTGAGAATTGGCGTGTGGTGAGAGTTTGCGTGTGGTGAGAATTGGCGTGTGGTGAGAGTTTGCGTGTGGTGAGAATTGGCGTGTGGTGAGAGTTTGCGTGTGGTGGCAGCTTGTGTGTGGTGAAAGTTTGCGTGTGGCGACCGATTCCGTGCTGTGACAGTTTACGTGTGGTGACGGTGTGTGTGTGTGGCGACCGATTCCGTGCTGTGACAGTTTACGTGTGGTGACGGTGTGTGTGTGTGGCGAGAGTTTGCATCTGGTGAAAACTTGCGTTTGATGGCATTTTTCGTGTGGTGACATCTTGCTTGTGCTTACAGCAAGCGTGTGGTGAGAGTTTGCGTGTGGTGAGAGTTTGCGTGTGGTGAGAGTTTGCGTGTGGTGAGAGTTTGCGTGTGGTGAGAGTTTGCGTGTGGTGAGAGTTTGCGTGTGGTGAGAGTTTGCGTGTGGTGAGAGTTTGCGTGTGGTGACAGTTTGCGTGTGGTGACAGTTTGCGTGTGGTGACAGTTTGCGTGTGGTGACAGTTTGCGTGTGGTGACAGCATGCGTGTTACCACACGTAAACTGTCAAGAACTAACAGTTACAGTAGCAAGCAGTACTCACCTAGTTGTGCGTGCGGGGGTTGAGCTGTAGCTATTTTGTTCCGCCTCTCAACTGTCAATCAACTGGTGTACAAATTCCTGAGCCTATTGGGCTCTATCAAATCTACTTTTGAAACTGTGTATGGAGTCTGCCTCCACCACGTCACTGCCTAATGCATTCCATTTTTTAACTAATCTGACACTGAAACAATTCTTTCTAATGTCTCTGTGGCTCATTTGGGTACTAAGTTTCCACCTGTGTCCCCTTGTTCGTGTTCCACCCCATGCTAAAGAGTTTGTCCACCGTGTCAATTCCCCTGAGGATTTTGTAAGTGGTTATCATATCTCACCTTACTCTTCTGTCTTCCACACACATGCATGTTTATGTGTCCTCCTGTGTAGTCTGAAGGACACAAAGGATGACTATATCGGGAATCTGATCTAAGCAATTTACTGGAATAATGCTCAGATATTGGGGATGTGGGGGGAAATAAGACGACAAGTTTGCGTTGGTCTTCAGATGGAAAGATGAGATGATCTTATCGACCATCATCTACGTCAATGTCGATGTGTCTGGCGCCCGCGGCGAGGGTTTTGTTTCTCTCTGTTCACTTTCAACTTCGCCGCGCAAACACACACACACACACAAACACACACAAAAAAAGTCCTCGGGCGTTACTACAGCTGAAAGCCTTGTCACTGAAAATACAATACCGTCCTTGTCACTGAAAATACAATACCTTCGTCCATGTCCTGAAAATTGGGGTAAAAATGGCGGCCTGTTTCGGCGCCGCTGTTGCTATCTTTCGTCGCGAAATAGAAATTCAGATTATTCCCGGCACAGAGGGATAGACTAGTTGGAGGCTCGAAGGGAGGCTGAATATTTCAACTCCGGCGTCCTGGTCCTACGACGGCACAGTAGGCGTGTGATAGTCGGCCTTCATACAGTCTTGCCTTATGATGACCAGACCACACACTAGAAAGTGAAGGGACGACGACGACGACGTTTCGGTCCGTCCTGGACCATTCTCAAGTCAATTGTGGTCGAGTCGATCAAGACTAATATTTCAGCCACGTTATTGTGACTCCTCATCTGCAGTCTTGCCTTAGTTTATTGCCGAAGAAATTCTCTCAAACAACCCATCCTCCTGGAGTGATGGAACGGTTAACTATTCTTAATGGGGTGGAGTAAAAGAACTGATTTTTAACTGACAAAAGTTTCCTTTTTGTACTATTGTAACATTAATATGTAAAAATATGGAACAGGGTAACCTAGTCTACCATGGCCTAAATAAGCAATTCTAGACCGAACATATGCAATATCTGGCCTAATTTAGTCCATACTGAATGTTCACTGCAATGGGGATAGAAAAGACTAGGTTTAGTTATTGCCTTTTTTCCTCGGTCCCTTCTATAAAATTACTGTACAAAAGAGGCCTTTTTTTTGGAGGCAACAGCCTCTATTTTGTACTTTTATCCATCGTACAATTGCTTGTGTGTTTATTTTCTAGTAACATAATTGCTACGTAGACAAGATCTGTGGGAGATGTGGGCTTACCTCACAGCGGTTAAGGCGCTCATGGAGCTCAATAGGATCTAAGTGAACGGTGATGATAATGATGCAACTGCTTCGTTGCATATTGTGGCTCCTCGTGGTCTGGGATATGAAGTGTGTGGCTGGCTTATCTAGACCCTCCTCCAGCCCTCACTAGAGTCCTTTGCAAGGATGCAATCCACAACAGTTACCTAACTCTCCTGGTGCCTAATTACTGGAAGGTAAACATGGGCATCGTGGGTCTTAAGGGAAATAACCGTTGCTCAAACGTCTTCGTCGTGCGGCAAGGAACAGAAACGGGGGATACCTCATTGATGCTCCGATTTCGTGGACCACTATGCAACACGTGATAGACACTCTGGTCTAGCAAGGAAATGTAGTTGTTGACACTGTCCTTGCAAATGCACGAGCAGTTACTAAGCTCTCAGGTCGGTCGTTATTGTGTTTGTACGACCACAAACACAGTGGGTGTAAACGTGGGTGTAAATGTGGGTTTAGTAGTGTTAATAAGATGTCGTAGGTAACTCCTGTGTCGACGCAGACTACTGCACCATCATTCACCCGAGAGAAGCTCCCTCTGGGACAACATCTTGGACCTCAATAGCACCTGAGCGATGAGTTATCGTAATAGTGAGTGATTATGAGTTATCGTAATAGTGAGTTATTATGAGTTGTCGTAATAGTGAAGTGACTAGACGCAATATTCCCAGTGCTGTCTAATCCTAGTTAGGAGATTGTGCCAACAACTGCAATGATGCAATTACGTTTTATTGTCTAATCATAAAGAGAGAGACAGTTTTTCGAGTGCATATGAGGAGCCTCTGTGAGACAAAATGGACTTGTAGAATTCAAAGGGAGCAAGTGAATGATTTGGAGGTACCTGCAAGAATTCCTAACAAAATGACTGTGAAAGAAAAAGACAATTTAGTTACGAATCTTTTTATGATTCCATTACTGACTCCAAGCTCGCTTACAAGGTCCATTGATCCAACGAAGTCTTTGACGGGGTTATGTATTCTTTGGAGTCACGGTTAACACAATTGGATTTTATTTGAATTCTATTTTGCAGTAAGTTTCAACATATTTCAAAGGAGATAATTACGTGTTGTTGATTTGGAAATTGCTCAAATCGATGTCAAACATTCTAGTATATTTACTTGTTTAGTCTGTAAAGTAAGCGATTTAGATCATCATATGGCTTTCGAGGAAGTTTATGAACTGATGTAACGTGTTCTATATTCATATTTTAGAAGACCTTTGAATATCCTGAAATTCCCTGCTTTGACTAAGAGAGTTTTAGTACATGGAAAATTCTTCATTTCTATAGTTTTATATATATGATACTTCCAGTCACAGAGACATAAGAAGAAAGAATCTTGATTGAATTAAAATTAAGTACATTTTATCTGAGGTCACACATGCTGCAACGAGAGCATTATAGTATTTATAGAATGTGATAAAGAAAAAAGCTTGAGCCTCGACTTTTTTGTTTGTTTGCAGAACAAAAAAAAAAAGATTTCTTGTCAAGAACAGATTTCATTTAATATTTCATATGAAAATATTAACTAGCAAATGCATAAACTCTTCAATTTTAAATGCAATGTTATAGAATATATTCCTAATACCCAGTTTATACCTTTAAATACCTTAAAAGAGAATGTCTGTCTA
>WNGS01028583.1:9313547-9327756 GCA_020271785.1 Procambarus virginalis | reverse complement strand
TGTTTCCCATTGTCATGTTTTTCAAGAGATCCATAACCTTTAAGCACCTTTTTGTATTATTTTCTATTATTTTTGTATCAACCCATGTATATCTTGTAACCATCAAATACATAATAAAGCACAAAAAAGGAAGGGGTAGTAGGAGAAAACACACAGAAACTGTATTGGAGGGGACCTAAATATTCCCTCTAATGCGCGTTATGCGTGGTTTCCTCCGAGCTATGGGTCCCCCTCTTCTTCCAGCCAGAGGTGGTTCTCCCCTNTGGTCAAATACTTCAGCCACGTTATTGTGACTCATCGCCTGCATGTCGAAGCGATCATTAAAAGAACGTGAGCGTCCATTATTGATGAAATGGGGTCCTCTCCCCCTCACACGTACAAACAATAGAGGGAGATAAGAAAATTCCTAACTGATATAATATGGGAAACAGAACTCAGAGGAGGACGGCCCAAGACATGTTGAACTTCATCACGCGAAAGTGTAAGGAGGCAGCAGACAAGTGAGTCCCGGTCCAATAGGTAAAAAATCAAATGGACACGAGAAGTCTATGGTTTATAATCAGAGGTGTAAGCTAGCTAAGCAACTAAGTACAAGGTGTACTTAGAAACTATATAGGAGAAACTATAGAAATAACAGGACACTAGAGAGCTAAGAAAGGTACCAGAGTGCTAGGGATGAATACGTCAGAGTGAGAAGAAAGACAGATAAACAATACGAAAATGAAGCAAGCAAGACAAAGACTCAACCTAAATTGCTGTACGTCAGGAAAAAAACAACAGTGAAGGAACAGGTAATGAAACTGAGGATAAGGGCAGACAGATTTATTACAAACGACAAGGAAGTGTGCGAAGAACTCAATAAGAAATTCCAGGAGGTCTTAACATTAGAGCAAAGAGAAGGTCCTGAGATACTAGAGGGGATAGATAACCAGGAACCACTAGAGGCTTTCAGGATTACCAGTGGGGAGGAAAGAAGCTTTTGCTAGATTTGGATGTGACGAAGGCTATAGGCTCGGATGGAATATCACCATGGATACTAAAGGAAGGAGCAACAGCCCTGTGCCTGCCACTCTCCAAAGTGTATAACAAATTACTGGTAACAGGTGAGCTGCCCAAAATTTGGAACACAGCTAATGTAGTCCCGATATACAAAAAGGTGGATAGACTGGAGGCACTGAACTACAGGCCAGTCTTCCTAACCTGCATACCAAGCAACTTGATGGAAAAGATTGGACGAAAAAACTAGTGGAACATCTGGAGCGAAAGAACTTTCCAACACAACTTCAGCATGGGTTTAGGGATGGCAAGTCCTGCCTCACAGGATTAACTGAATTATACAACTAGGCAACAAAATTCAGGCAAGGAAGAGAGGGGTGAGCTGACTGCATATTTTTGGATTGCCAGAAAGTCTTTGACACAGTACCACACAAGAGACTAGTGCACAAGCTGGAGCTGCAGGCTGGAGTGAAAGGGAATGTTCTTCATTGGATAAGGGAGTACCTAAGCAACAGAAGACAGCGAGTCACTGTGAGGGGTGAGGTCTCAGATTGGCGAGGAGTCACCAGTGGAGTCCTACACGGAACAGTCCTTGGATCTATACTGTTTCTGACATATGTAAATGAACTCCCAGAGGAAATAGACTCGTTCCTCTCATTGAATGCTGATGATGCAAAAATTATGAGGAGGATTAAGCCGGAGGAAGATAGTAGGAGGCTATAAGATGACCTTGACAAAATGAATGGTCAAACAAATGGCTACTAAAGTTCAACCCGAGTAAATGTAAGGTAATGAAATTAGGCGGTGGAAATAGGAGACCAGACACAGGATACCGAATGGGAGATGAAGTACTTCATGAAATGGACAAAAGGAAATATCTAGGAGTTGATATCACACCAAACCTGTCTCCTGAAGCCCATATCAAAAGAATAACATGAGCGGCAAATGCAAGGCTGGCAAACATCAGAACAGTCTTCAGGAACCTTTGTAAGGAATCATTCAGAATCTTGTATACCACATATGTAAGACCAATCCTGAGTATGCGGCCCCAGCATGGAGCCCGTACCTTGTCAAGCACAAGACGACGTTGGAAAAAGTTCAGAGGAATGCCACTAGACTAGTCCCAGAACTAAGAGGCATGAGTTACGAGGACAGGCTGCGTGAAATGCACCTCACGACACTGGAAGACAGAAGAGTAAGGGGAGACATGATCACTACCTATAAAATTCTCAGAGGAATTGACAGGGTAGATAAGGATAAATTCTTTAACACGGGTGATATGCGAACAAGGGGACACAGGTGGAGACTGAGTACACAAATGAGCCACATGGACGCTGGAAAGAGCTTTTTCAGTGTCAGAGTAGTTATCAGATGGAATGCATTGGGCAATGATGTGGTGGAGGCTGACTCCATACACAATTTTAAGTGTAGACATGACAGAGCCCAGTAGGCTCAGGAACCTGTATACCAGTTGATTGACAGTTGAGAGGCGGGACCAAAGAGCCAGAGGTCAACCCCTCACAAGTACAACTAGGTGAATGTAACGTGGTGAGTGTACATACACACACACACACACACACACACACACACACACACACACACACACATCTAGTCAAGCATAAGACTAAACTGGAAAAGGTTCAAATGTTTACCACCAGACTAGTACCCGAGCTGAGAGGTATGCGCTACGAGGAGCGACTGCAGGAGTTAAACCTCACTTCGTTGGAAGACAGAAGAGTTAGGGGGACATGATCACCACATTCAAGATTCTCAGGGGAATCGACAGGGTTGATAGAGACAGGCTGTTTAACACAAGGGGCACAAGCACTAGGGGACACAGGTGGAAACTGAGTGCCCAAATGAGCCACAGAGATATTAGAAAGAACTTTTTTAGTGTCAGAGTGTTGACAAATGGAATGCATTAGGCAGTGATGTGGTGGAGGCTGACTCCATACACAGTTTCAAATGTAGATATGATAGAGCCCAGTAGGCTCAGGAATCTGTACACCAGTTGATTGACAGTTGAGAGGCGGGACCTAAGAGCCAGAGCTCAATCCCCGCAAGCACAATTGGGTGAGTACACACACACACTTTCCCTGTTTCACCACATCACTGTAACACTTTTCATCACACACGGTCTTCATCACTGTAAATATCTTCACATCATACTCACCTCCACTTATATTCATCCTCACTGTATCCATCAACAAATTCACACCCGATATCTCCCTATAACTGGTTGCCCAACCACTTGAGCTGGACGGTAGAGCAACGGCCTCGCTTCATGCATGTCGGCGTTCAATTCCCGACTTTCCAAGTGGATGGACACCATTCCGTCCCCCCCCCCACCCGTCCCATCCCAAATTCATATCCTGACCCCTTCCAGTGATATATAATTGTAATGGATTGGTGCTTTTCCCCTAAAAAATCTCTCCCTCCTTATAACTGGAACTATTTTCACTACATACTATCTATATCACTGAAACCAAAAGATTGTGCCCAGAGCGCAAATCTGTCATCGGAACACTTCCTTCGCACGTTGATATCTGAAAACACATTTTTTTTTGTTATCAACACATTTAGTTACACCAGTATTTGTGCAGCTGCCTTTGACTATGTGAAGGGAGAGTATAGTGTGTGTGTTAGAAACTAGTTACATGATGTTAAAAAATCCCCATCACACAGGAAGATAGTCAAACAGGGCTATATGATCATATAGCCCTGATCATATAGCTGATCATATATCATATAGCCATACAGTACAGGCTATATTTGCCTGCACTGGCAAATTTTGGGTGTATTATGCGGCCATCCTCAAGAACACGAGAGTTAATGAAGTGATTGCTAAGTTCCAGGTACCTCATGCCAACGGGTCTGAATGGTCTGATAAGTGGGCATTCAGTGATGTAGTGTGTGAGATCATGTCCCCAGTTCCTGCTCAGAGAATGTGCACCTGCAGTGTTCAGGACTGGGAGCTGCGTTACCCGTAGCCACCTGCCACAGGTAACAGTAGCCCGACCTGAGCAGCCATTTTGACACACAATTATTTAATTAAACGTATGCTAAACTCTAGGGGACTTGTGGTTGAACGTTTCACATCCACTGACTTCGAGAAGCGGTTCAGAGGCCGAATCACCTTCAATATGCTGGGGACGGGGAGGCCATAGATTCTCCATAAAATTACCAATCTCTTTCAAAAAGTTGAAGGACGCTATCCCCAAATATCTGGTTTCCTGTCCTCCCACCTCTCCAATCCCCCACCCCCCCATCCCCCGGATAGTGCCATTCAATTCAGAGTGGTAATTTGACTGAATGCACCAAATTCAAAAACATTGGCCTACAGTAACTTCTTAATTGAAAAAAACATAACAGGATTATACGTCATATGACACAGTAACAACCTTACGATGTTAGTCCTGGATTGCATGAAATGGATCCTCTTGCGGTTGCAAGAACTGCTTGAAACATGATGATGGCAGTGCAAATACTTTTTTTATAGTTCCGCCTCCTCCTCAAAGAAGTTTGGTCGCATTTGTCAGATGGTATAACAGAAGATATATATTTTGGGTATCGTTTTCAGTTAATTCCATTGTTGGTTATCCTGTTCACTGTGTGATTTCTCTTGATGACTTGTTGCTTAACTCGAAATACACATCAGTATTTGCTTCAAGATAGCTCCCAAACAGACACCAATTGTCTGCTATTCCTGCATGAGGGTAGTGTGAATCCATCCAATCGACCAGAAGAGGCAATAGAGTTACGGTGCATTAGATTACGAGGCGCTCTCTCTGCTGGACACTGAGCAGAGGCAAGGCTCTTCTTGATGATTGCCACTGACTTCGTCGTGTCGTGAGTGCCAACTGCATGATTTCTTGCATTGCAGACCACCCAATCCATATTCATTTGCATCTGCCTCACCACAAATACACTTACACAGCGTAAATTGGGGAATTCATTGCATGTCTTGAGTGTATTAGATTATGAGAATATTTATGTTTGCACATTTCCGTTTGTTTTTGTGGTTATATATGAAACTTTGGAAATTTCTAATTTTAGAACATTCTTCATTCCCGAGCCTGTAAGAGGATATATATATATATATATATATATATATATATATATATATATATATATATATATATATATATATATATATATATATTATGACGGTGTTCCCCCCCTTCTAATTCTCCCACGCCTGCTGTAAGAGTCATGTCCACTATTCCCGAGCGTTCTCAACGTTGCGGGCCTCAGTTTAACATATGTGGGATAGTATAGTGTTCTCGCAGAGCCGAGAAATTCGTGAAAGTAGAGTATTTTGGCCTGTGGCATAGGCCCTTTAGGAAGCCAATATGGCGCTGGCTACCCTGTTCTCCCGCCAAAACTGTGTGACGTCAGTGACACCAGATTGGTCACCGTCAGCGACGTGGCACCGGATGCCAATGAAAACCTTCCTTGACAAATGTGACGTCACATAGGCAGGGGGGTCCAGCCATAGCGACGCCTTGGCTCCATAAGTATCACACGACACGTCAGTGAGGCAGGACATGCGACCGGTCATCCTGTCAGAGTGACGGATTACTCGAGCTCCGGTGGATATAAGCGTCTCCTGTTGTTCGCACGCACTCTGTGAGATCTTCCTTCAATCCAGGCCAGGACCAAATAAGGAATTGACGGAATATTGAGCAACAAGTGCTCCGGGACAGGTGCGTTGCAAGAGTGTGAACCGGGCATTCACGTATGTGACGTCCTTGGCAGTTCACTCGTGTAGGAGGCAGCTTAGTGGCTGGGCCATTCGACCGTGAGGGAACCTAGTTGACCGACTTGTCAACTAGGTTGGACGTGTGATCGACGGTCCTGTCAGTTTTGACAGTAAGACGACAATCCCGTGGAACCTTACGAGTCACCAGCTGTATGCAAGCACGTCGAGGAGTCTTCCTTCATACCTAGTGACATACCTAGACCGACGAGGGAATTGACAGTGTAGTGAGCTTCAAGTGCTCTGGAGTCGGGTGCTGTGCAAGTGGAGCTTAAGCAGTATCGTCTGGGACGACTAATAACTTCACAGTGACATTGTAGTGGCGGGGCCAGTTCCACTGGGAGTGCAGTGACAAGGAACTAATTGGGAAACGTACGACTACCGCCGAGACGTAGGTTGGTTGCCGTAATTGGGAGGAAAGTCGACGGCCGGGAGACCGACTCCAACCCTGCAAAGACGTGGAGGAGGAGCACGGACCTGCAGTGTACAGAAGCGGCGAGACGTGATCATCCTGGGACGTTGGCTTGTGTTTCTGGAGGGTGTACGAGGCGAGAGCCTGGACCAGGAGCTGCAACACAACTCTCATCATAGGATAGGTGAAGTAGGTGTTTACAGTTACCCTCCCAATTCCCCTTTAGTTAGCTATATATACTTGCCAGAGTATTTTCATGTAGTGAGCAAGTCTCACCTGGATCTGTGTCACAGAGGGCACCGTGTGTGGTGAGGCTACCCAGAGCACTTACAGTATTCGTTTACATATATCTGTGTGTGGTGTGTGCAAGCACCAGGATTTACTAAGGAAGTTGCTGTGTCTAGAATTCATTTCCTGTGATCATAATATATATTACTAGTGAACCAGTTATTGGTGTTAGGCTATGAGCCCAGATTTTATATAAATGCTATGATTGATCTCCATGATATATATATATATATATATATGCCTGTGTATTGATTAATGATTTATCCATGTATATGCCTGTGTACTGAATATTCTCATATATGTGAAGTGATTACTTGTGATATCGCCTTTTAAGAGGAATTATAGATTCAGAGAACAGTACAGTGATTAAGTGCGTGCATAGTAAACATTATCAAGAACAGTGTAGCTTCTTGGTACAGAGAAATATCACTTTGAGTGCTGTGAGAATAAGTTATTGATAGTGAGACCAGTGAGGTGGTGTATCGCGTCCTATTGGAATCATAAATATGTCATGTGAATGGTAAATATAGTGGTTCGCGAAAAGTTAAAGAAACGGGGATAGCGACGCCATAGAAANTCCTCATTGGCTCGTTTCTGTCCGTCCTCTCAATTATACTCTATACTCTACATAAGGCCAATATGTATACTCTACCTGAGGCCAAATATGTATACTCTACCTTAGGCCAAATATGTATACTCTACATAAGGCTAAATATGTATACTCTACCTGAGGCCAAATATGTATACTCTACCTGAGGCCAAGTATGTATACTCTACCTGAGGCCAAATATGTTACTCTACTTGAGGCCAAATATGTATACTCTACCCGAGGCCAAATATGTATACTCTACCTTAGGCCAAATATGTATACTCTACATAAGGCCAAATATGTATACTCTACCTTAGGCCAAATTTTTATACTCTACCTGAGGCCAAATATGTATACTCTACCTGAGGCCAAATATGTATACTCTACCTGAGGCCAAATATGTATACTCTACCTGAGGCCAAATATGTATACTCTACCTTAGGCCAAATATGTATACTCTACCTGAGGCCAAATATGTATACTCTCCCTGAGGCCAAATATGTATACTCTACCTGAGGCCAAATATGTATACTCTACCTGAGGCCAAATATGTATACTCTACCTGAGGCCAAATATGTATACTCTACCTGAGGCCAAATATGTATACTCTACCTGAGGCATGTATACTCTACATAAGGCCAAATATGTATACTCTACCTGAGGCCAAATATGTATACTCTACATAAGGCCAAATATGTATACTCTACCTTGGGCCAAATATGTATACTCTACATAAGGCCAAATACGTATACTCTACCTGAGGCCAAATATGTATACTCTCCCTGAGGCCAAATATGTGTACTCTACCTGAGGCCAAATATGTATACTCTACCTGAGGCCAAATATGTATACTTTAGGCCAAAAATCGTCGTACTAGAAAATGGTAGCGATTCGCGAAATTGACACACTGTCCCGTTTTCTGTTTTGGGACCTCTGGTAAGTTAGGGTTAAGGGCACTTTAGTACGCATCCCCATTGGTCAAACTATTATGTATTAGCGATAAGACCTACCATTAATGTATAATGACTTACTGTAAATATATAGCGCTTGAAATAGCACTTTCTCTGTAACTAACTGACATTGTAACTATAAGGTGTGAAGAATAGATAAAATTGTTTATGTAATAATCTAAGATGGGGTCTGATAAAGACCTTTTGTGCCCTCTGTAATGCTTTTTGCGCTACCGCTCACAGGGATGAGTATGGGGTGCACAATAAACTAGCCGCCTTAGGCGGCAACAATCAAAATAGTACGTCAGTTTCTTGACGTTGGGAAACCTTAAGAGGCCCGGCCAGCGGTAATGACAGCATGTACTTGGAGCGAAGACCATGTCATGGTTCGGTATTGGGCTTGTTAAGACCAGCACAATAGGTTCCCAAATACAAGCCCAATACCAGCAGTTTAATATCGGGACGCTCTCGGACGCAGGTTCGAATCCACGTCACGGCCCATGTGGATTTGTAAATTTAATATCGGGGTTATTAAAGGTAACCACAATTTCCTACTTTACCAACTAGTAACTTTACTTTCATCGTGAGTATTGTCCAGAGGACTTAGGTAAACTCCGGTCATATGCGCGTCGAGATACGAGGTATATCTCTCAGCGTATAGTATACAGGGGCCAGATTCACGAAAGTACTTACGCAAGCACTTACGAACCTGTACATCTTTCCTCGCTCTTTGGTGGCTTTGGTTAAATTTATTAAACAGTTTACAAGCATGAAAACTTTCCATTCAACTGTTGTTATTATTGTTATAAACAGCCTCCTGGTGCTTAAGAGCTCATTAACTGTTTAATAATTGGAAACAAAGTCGCCAAAGATTGAGACAAGATGTACACGTTCGTAAGTGCTTGTGTAAGTGCTTTCGTGAATCTGGCCCCATGTTGCTAAATCGATTAGTTTGGTGTTGGGCTTAAGGCCTCTAACCCTCTAGAGGGACCCCCGCTTGCATTGAACACTAATCTTTGTTCAGTTGTTACATTGTATTCATCAGCCTAAAAAAAAAATTCCATGTGTACAAATTAGACGCAAACACTAACGTAATAGTACTGATTATGACAATCAAACAATCAAGTCACTATCTACATATATCCCTACGACATCTCAGCACTCAGCACAGTCATTTATATATATACTTTTAGGATAATCAAACAATCAAATCCCTTTCTACGGATATCCTAAGGAAATCTGTAATTACTGTATTGAATTCCCTTCGAATTACGGACGAAACCCGAGCACTGGCAATTCATATTAAGTTCATCGCATTTTAGATTCGTAATACCAGGAAGCAACACGAAAGGTTTCGTGTGGCTTCTAATGTCATCAAAGAGGACATTTACACAGGTGTGTAATATTCAGCGATTTAATAACAAGGGATATTGACATCCCCACGAGGTGCACCCCTAATTTACAGTATAACAATACTTGTGTGTTGGCCAGACCACACACTAGAAGGTGAAGGGACGACGACGTTTCGATCCGCCCTGGACCATTCTCAAGTCGATTGTGATTAGACTTGAGAATGGTCCAGGACGGACCGAAACGTCGTCGTCCCTTCACCTTCTAGTGTGTGGTCTGGTCAACATTCTTCAGCCACGTTATTGTGACTCATCGCCTGCAATACGTAGGTGTGTATTTTGGTATTGGGCTCTGCTCTGGGCTGAATTATACATGCTGGTTAGCCAGTAAGCTATCATGGTGGGCTGGATGATCCTATTGTAGTTCAATAGGGCTTAAACCCAACTCCAAACAATCGATTCAACGACAGAAATCTGTACACAGAGCCAATTTCAACATACCCAAATATACACGAAAATGCAAATACTCCCCCACCACCAAAATTAAAATATAATGAGAAATACCCAATTTCTCAATGTATATATATTTTGTTACATTGAGAGTTTACTATAGTTCTAGACTTTGTTCAGGACTAAAGTATACATGCTGAGGTTGTACCAGCATGTATACTTTATGCATGCACCCCATCAAGGTCGCCGAAAGCTGTTGTGGTGACCTTAATGGGGGTGACCTATTGCGGTGACCTCCCTTGGTTTCAGGCCTGAATGCCAACGCCAATCAAATCGATTTGTTGCGATTTGGATCTCCAGATCAACTACTGTGTTCTCTGTATCTCTTCAGTCTTTTTATTTGTAATCTTCAGATTCTTTGGTCTTTGTCTTCATTGTATCATATAGCAACAACTAAAAATACCCATTTTATATTTGGTTTAATTTTATTCGTGGTTTATATTAAAGCAAATTTCACCCCATTACACAAAACATTAACTAGGATATTTTTAATAAACTTTTAATAAGACAAAAAAGGCATATAAAAAGTATTTGGAGTTAGGTTAAGTTAGAGTAGGTTACGCTATGATAGGTTAATTTAGTTTTGAGATAGGCTAGGTTAGATTAGGTTGGATCAGAATTAGGTTTGGTTAGGTAAGCTTAAGTTAGATTACGTTAAGTTAGAATTAAGCTAAGTTAAGCAGACGATGAGCCATAATAACTCAACCCGTTCTCGCACATGCTTTTAGTCAATATTGGCTTATTTAATAAGTGCATATGTGACATAGTAATTGATTGTAAATATTTTAGTTTACCTTGAAAAGCTTCATAAAAAACACCGACCTCACCTAACCTTTTTAGTATGTTAAGATAAGCATCTTATTGCTTTTTAATTACAATTATTACTTAACCTATACCGTTGATGGGTTAAGTAATAATTGTAAATGAGAAGCAATAAGATGCCTATCTTAACATACTAAGAAGGTTAGGTGAGGTCGGTGTTTTCTATGAAGCTTTTCAAGATAAACTAAAATTTTCACAATTAGTATGTCACATATGCACTTATTAAATAAGCCAATATTGACTGTAAGGAAGTGCGAGAACGGGTTGAATAACGGGGTTGAGGATATGATGTCCAAACCCCACATCAGAAAGTGAAGAAACGGCGACGTTTCGGTCTGGTCTGGACCACTGTCAAGCCCAGTAACAGAAGAGATTAATTGATTGATGAAGATTAAGCCACCCAAGAGGTGGCACGGGCATGAATAGCCCGTAAGAAGAGGAAGGTACAAGGGAAATACATAAGGTAAGGGAGTGAGAAGAGAGGTGAGGTGCAGGAAGATTTGCTTGGGTCAGAGTTAGATTTGGTTAGGTTAAGTTATGGTATGTTAAATTATGTTTGGCTAAATTAGGTTAGAGTAAGTTAAGTTAGGTTAGGTAAAAGTAGTAGTAGTAGGTCAGGTTAGGCTATGTTAGGTTAGGTTAGAGGTATACTAGGTAAGGTAAGGTCAGAGTTACGTTTGGTTAGGTTACGTTACCTTAGCGCACAGAGTTACGTAACGTTATATAAGGCTCCGTTTGGTTCAGCTAAAATATATTAATTTAGAGTCTTCCGCGAACTATAAATTACAGCCATAATAATATCAACGTTCACAGGTATAGCCACAATATCACCGAGACACCAGCATGTCAGCCAATAATGGAGCGTAATCACCCAGCATGTAGACTACTGCGCCATTATCTTACCTACACATCAGCCAATTAGTAGCCAACACGTCGGTGATGCATACGCAGGTAATACAGACATCTGAGCCAGGTAATTGCTTCCCTTACCATCCAATTACAAGCCTCACATTCTGGCCACTGGCGGTAAGTTACTCTCTTGGAATGGATGGTACTGGGTATTGGACAGCAGAATTAAGCTGACTTTGCTATGTCAGTGTAAAAAAAAACAGTCGGATCACCTGCTAGGCATTAACGAGGGGAAAAAAAGTAAATAGTAATGATATCCTCTGTCACGCCAAACCTATTCCACCCATCCAATTCCACTCACTGAATTCCATTCCACAATCTCACTCACTCAATACACCACAATTTTAACGCTACCAATCCATAAACTCAGTTGACTCTGATTTGACGCCATTAAAACACAGCAAAATATACGTTCCAGGGGTCATATTAACACCCCTGCAATATGTTGGGTGCTTACCCATATGCTAAGCCGGCGGCTGAGCAGACAGAACACTGGACGCGTGATCCGTAGTCCCGGGTTCGATTCCGGGCGCCGGCAAGAAACAGTGGGCAGAGTTTCTTTCACCCTGATGCCCCCTGTTACCTAGCAGTAAATAGGTACCTGGGGGTTAGTCAGCTGCCACGAACTGCTTCCTGGGGGTGGAGGCCTGGTCGAGGACCGGGCCGCTGGGACACTAAAGCCCCGAAATCATCTCAAGATAACCTCAAGATGGTTTCCACGTTAATGGGTTAACAAACCATAGCTCTAAAAACACGACAAATCTAAGCTTCATATATATATATATATATATATATATATATATATATATATATATATATATATATATATATATATATATATATATATATGTCATCTAATTGTATACAGATTAGAAGGATGACAAAAAATCGCCCTTAAAAGATTAATACGTTTCATGCTAGATAAGTCTGTGTATTAAGTAAAATACTTGAAGACTGATCTTCGACCAGGAAAACATACTCCGGAAAGTATACTGCCATATCTCGGTGTATAATACACTGAGTGTTTATTTTAGTCAAGGAGTCTGTTGATGACTGAAGTATATTAAGCCCCAACACCCAGCAAATTATTCTCGTGAAGACATAAATGATCTCGATAAGTCACAACACTTGACTTATTTCGAACAGAGGTGTTCCAAAACATCGCACACCTCTGTTCACGAAGCTTAACCGCAGCATATTGTCCGTAAGAGAATACGCCGTTAATAAGCTTAGCAAAACTGTAATGTTCAGCCAAGACAACGTTGGCTTCGCAAGAATAAGAAACCTACGGAGCCTTCCACCCATCGTAGATAATCACGAAGTTGATGGTAAAGAAGCCAAGACAACTCACAAACATGAAGCAAGTGTCGCCTCTTCGATGCGTCCTAGACGCATATATTTTCAGACGTGTGGGCTGGCGGGTGTCTAGTTTCTGGCCACGTTATTGTGACTGACTGTCTGCTAACAAGCGCAGACAGTCCTCATAACCGTTGGAAGTGGCAGATCAATTCGTTGGAAACAGACTTCTATATACATTTCGGAGATCTTTATTCTCAGCAGGTGGGGTTTCACAGCGTGATAACATGCGAGGCATTGAAGGCGAGATGGATACGTGGATATCAAGCAATGTACCGCCTCCTTTAAAGAAACATTTGGTCATTTATATTGCTTGTGTTCTTTCCATCAGATTCCAAAATATCATTAACCGTTTTTTTTGTTGTGGTTTTTGGTGCGGGGTTTTATATAAAGCTCGTCAACCGATTTTCATTATGATATCCTCATTTCTCATTATGAACGCTATCTTGCTGTGTGATGACAGTGATGAGGTTGTCCTTATTATCAGTTCATAACCAAATTATGATTCGGCTAGTTTCCAATACTGTTTCTTGTCATAGTTGGTCTCTTAGCTGGAGCTACATTCCTTCTATCACACATGCATTAGGAAGCGATGTGGTGGAGGCTGACTCCATACACAGTTTCAAGTGTAGATATGATAGAGCCCAATAGGCTCAGGAACCTGTACACCAGTTGATTGACGGTTGAGAGGCGGGACCAAAGAGCCAGAGCTCAACCCCGCAAGCACAACTAGGTGAGTACAACTAGGTGAGTACACCGTCATCGCACGGGTTTCTCTGATGTTTCTACAACGCAAATAAAATTGTACAAATGCCCCCCAAAATTCCAAAAACTCAACACAAGCGTTATCTGCGCTTTTGTTGATCTGCAGCGGTCGATGTATTCTGCCTCATTCTCTTTTATAATTATTATTATAACGAAGTTCGTATTATATTACTACTTTGATTTTGGCTAAATTAGCACTCTACGACTTTATTATAATTTTCCATTACATTAATCTAGTATAACCTAATTTAACCTAACCTGATACAAACTAACCTAACGTAGTACTTTCCTCCACCTACTCGTAGACTAATATTAACCCAAAAAGTTTTTAGCAGTGCCTAATATCATTTTTATTGTAATCGGTCAAATAAAAAAAAAAAATTGGTCCATGATTTAGTGGGAGTGTGTTTAGCGATGATGGCTAGTTAGATTACACACAAAAATAAAACCACATGAGGTTATCATAAAGGTTCAAAAGAACAGTAGATTTGGTACATTCAAAGA
>WNGS01028583.1:9216667-9237357 GCA_020271785.1 Procambarus virginalis | reverse complement strand
CTACTGCACTCCAAGGCACTTTTCAATAAATCACAAGAATTAAAGGTAACTGCAAAAAATGTGTATTATGTACCAACACGATTCTATATATAGCCAAACTCATCGATATATATATAAAAGAGAAAGCATCTGTCTGTCTGTCTGTCTGTCTGTGTCTGTCCGTCTGACAGACAAATCATTCCAATTTCCAATTTCACTGAGCACCAGACTCCACCCGTCTCTAAGATCCATGCAGCATGTCGCTTTCTTCGTGATGATTAAAGGTTAGTTTGTCTTACGCGTTTTATTTATGGATAGTTTGTCTTGAAGATGGTTAGAGCGGTGAAGGGGAAGATGGGGGAGGGGCAGGGAATGTGGGGAAGAGTAGGGAGAGTGATGAAGAAGGTGGGGGGGGGGCGGGGGGGAAGGAGAGGGAAGGAGAGAGCAGGCCGGATATAAGAGTGAAAGGAAGGTGGTAAAGGGGGTAGCCAAGATGGTTGTGAAGGGTTTGGAAGATAGGCAAGGAGAGGGAAGATGGTGAAGATAACATGGGAATAGTAGAGAAAGTGTAGGGAAGTGTAGGGAAAAGTGGTGAGGGAGAAATGAAGGTAGAGATGATGATGGCAAGAGACCGGAGGTTGCCATGCGGTGTCCAGGTAGTGAAGATGGCTACACTGTGTAGGGATATGTGGTAAATAAAGATAGTTACAGAGGTGAACAACGTATAGGGATGACTGTAGGTCAAAATGATTACAGTGAAGATGATACCGTGCAGCAGAGACGGTTTCAGGGATGATGGTCTCCTCAGTGTAGATAACCACAGGGAAGAAGATGGTATAAAGTGGTTTCTGTGATGATGGTGTTGTGTGTAGTGTAGATGTGGCCCTCCGTGTGCCCGTGCTAGTTTATCTATGAACTAAGATGTCGCTTTGTCTTGTCTGCGTTCCTTGGCCCCATCCCAGAGCCTCATCCTGATCTCCTTCAAGGGCTATATAGATGTAATGGCTTGGCGCTTTATCCGGATAGTTCCCCCCCTTCCCTGGAAGGTAGAGCGACGGTCTCGCTTCATGCAGGTCGACGTTCAATCCCCAACCGTCCAAGTGGTTGGGGCACCATTCCTTCTCCCGTCCCATCCCAAATCCTTATCCTGACCCCTTCCCAATGCTATATAGTGGTAATGGCTTGGCGCTTTCCCTTGATAATTCCTTCCTTCCCACCTTCCCTGCACCTATTTGTACCTGCAGGATCCAGCGTTAGCTCTTGGACCCCAGCTTTTACAGCCGTCTGCTATCAGATGCAATGACTACTGACCAATTTCCGAAGGATATCGACTTTTAAAATTATGACTGGAGTTTGCTTCCACAATCTGCTCTTTTAATTCATTCCATTTTTCCACTATTTTTTCGCTAAAGGGAAACTTTCTAACATCTCTATGAATCATCTGACCTTCAAGCTTCCACCCATACCCCCCCCCCCTCCTTGTTCTATTGGTGTTGAATGTGAACATTTCATTATTTCCACGCTGTCAATCCCTGCTATCTAAAAGCTAAGAATGTACGAATTATGACAATTGACGATCGTCAAAATACAGCTGACATCTATCAGTCTCAGGAGACTATGGGGTTGAGCTCTGATTATCAGTCTGAAGCTGCCACTAGAACTGGCACGACAGAACTGTCAGAACGAGGTTGAAGGCAACAGCGATCTGCCCCAAGGGTCTCCCGCTCCGGAATTGACCTCGAAGTTGGTAAAAGAAGGCACTTGGGAGGAGGATGGGTTGCAGAGAGAGAGAGCGAGAGAGAGAGAGAGAGAGAGAGAGAGAGTGAGTGTGTGTGTGTGTACTCACCTATTTGTGCGTGTGTGTGTGTGTGTGTGTGTGTGTGTGTGTGTGTGCGCTCACCTATTTGTACTCACCTATTTGTGCTTGCAGGATCGAGCATTGACTCTTGGATCCCGCCTTTCCAGCCATCGGTTGTTTAAAGCAATGACTCCTGTCCTATTTCCCTATCATACCTAATTTTAAAATTATGAATAGAGTTTGCTTCCACAACCTGCTCCTCAAGTGCATTCCATGTGTGTGTACTCACCTAGTTGTACTCACCTAGTTGTGCTTGCGGGGGTTGAGCTCTGGCTCTTTGGTCCCGCCTCTCAACCGTCAATCAACAGGTGTACAGTTTCCTGATCCTATTGGGCTCTATCATATCTACACTTGAAACTGTGTATGGAGTCAGCCTCCACCACATCGCTTCCTAGTGCATTCCATTTGTCAACCACTGTGTGTGTGTGTGTGTGTGTGTGTGTGTGTGTGTGTGTGTGTGTGTGTGTGTGTGTGTGTATGTGTGTGTGTGTGTGTGTGTGTGTGTGTGTGTGTGTGTGTGTGTGTGTGTGTCAATTCCCAAGTAATTACCACGTGATGAACAAGTGAACCTGTGTGGCAACGAAGTTAGAAAATACATGACATAATATTCTTTTGAAAGTATTTCAAAGTATCTTCGCAAGTAATGACAAAATCCATACCATGAAACTAATATACACAGGAATACAACCGTGCCTTCTAAAGTGAAGGAA
Source organism: Procambarus virginalis (assembly GCA_020271785.1). Classification (NCBI taxonomy): domain Eukaryota; kingdom Metazoa; phylum Arthropoda; class Malacostraca; order Decapoda; family Cambaridae; genus Procambarus; species Procambarus virginalis. Next base: position 9,234,810 of record WNGS01028583.1, on the reverse strand, counting down.
CAAAATCTACAGTATACTGTATGATCAGGTTGATGTCGTTAAGCTGTATTACACAAGTTCACAATGGGATTAGTTGCTCAGAAATCCTCTTACCAAATGTCTCAAATAAATCATTTGTAATTGAATCATGAGAGTACAGTCCATCGCTCATATTCATATTACATAATTTTGTAACTTGAACTAAAGCATATCCTGTAAATATATATTAAATATATATCTATTTATATATTAGTATATTTTGGTAGTAGTCTTTCTTGTAAACATATGTTGTTGAATATGATCGAAAAGGTATGTTTAATAATTCTAACTCTAATCTTCACAATATTTCTTACGTTTTTCTTCACTGTCGAGGGTAATTGAAAAATCAATTCTCCAAAATTCATTTTTATTTATTTTTATTTCTCAGTTACCATCGACAGTGAGGAGAAACATAAGAAATACTGAGAAAATTCGTGTTAGAATTATTAATCTTACCTTTTCGGTCATATTCAACAACATATGTTTACAAGAAAGACTGCTACCAAAATATGCTAATATTAAAATGCACGACCCAGCAGCAAGAAACCAAGACTTCACGATAAAATATCGCCAAGATCTGATATATATATATATATATATATATATATATATATATATATATATATATATATATATATATATATATATATATTATGTTATGCGTGGTTTCCTCCGAGGCTATGAGTCCCCCTTCTTCCAGCCAGAGGTGGTACTCCCTTCTATATATATATATATATATATATATATATATATATATATATATATATATATATATATATATATATATATATATATATATACAAAAGGCATGTTCATATACCTGATAATATCAAATAATAATATGTCCCTCGACACATGTTAATTCCTTTCTAAAGCCAAGCCATTTCTCCCCGCATGGCCTCGTGCTCCATAACCAACCGCGTCTCAATCAACATAAATACATAAGTTCACCTTACTAAATACGTCAGTGTCCTGTTAGTTAGATTACAAGCTTCACCAAGCTTGAATAAAGTGCACCAGCTTATTAATACGTCCACCACGCCTGATTACCCGTGTTGGAAGCTCTGCATCGCCTCCCCTGAATGCTTTAATGAGTCTGCCCAGGCCAGCTGAATGCAAATTTCAGCTTCTTCTGCTGTTTATTTGTGGAGAACGAAAGGGAGAATACGTTATCATGTGATAACTATCCTTTGGGACGTTATTCTTCTTCTGTGGAAGGTCTGGAAGGGACCTTCAACCTGTTCTATTCTGTGTGCCATTATTCTCCTTCTGTGGAGGAATGTTTTGATCCACACAAGGTGTTGAGTACAGGAGTACTGAGCCACACAGGGTGATGAGTACAGGTATCCTGAGCCACACAAGGTGTTGAGTACAGGTGTACTGAATCACACAAGGTGATGAGTACAGGTGTCCTGAGCCACACAAGGTGTTGAGTACAGGTGTACTGAATCACACAAGGTGATGAGTACAGGTGTCCTGAGCCACACAAGGTGATGAGTACAGGTGTACTGAGCCACACAAGGTGATGAGTACAGGTGTACTGAGCCACACAAGGTGATGAGTACAGGTGTACTGAGCCACACAGGGTGATGAGCACAGGTGTACTGAGCCACACAAGGTGTTGAGTACAGGTGTCCTGAGCCACACAAGGTGATGAGTACAGGTGTCCTGAGCCACACAAGGTGATGAGTACAGGTGTCCTGAGCCACACAAGGTGATGAGTACAGGTGTCCTGAGCCACACAAGGTGATGAGTACAGGTGTCCTGAGCCACACAAGGTGATGAGTACAGGTGTCCTGAGCCACACAAGATGATGAGTACAGGAGTACTGAGCCACACAAGGTGATGAGTACAGGAGTACTGAGCCACACAAGGTGTTGAGTACAGGTGCTTTGAGCCACACAAGGTGTTGAGTACAGGTGCCCTTACATACTGAGAAGGAATTTGTCCCATCTGGAAATTATGAATAACGAAGAACTGATGGCATAACAGAAGATTATTAGCATAAGAAATATCTATAGAATTCTTCGCTTTATACCAAAAAGTATGACAAAATATTCGAATATATTATCTAAAAAAATAAAAAATACTTATAAAAAGAGCTGATAAGCTATTTCACAGGATCAGGAACCTGTGTCTCTCAGTTTGTGTTATCAGTTTGAGTGTATCAAGCCGACACATGTGATCTTATCTTGAGGTTATCTTGAGATGATTTCGGGGCATAGCGTCCCCGCGGCCCGGTCCTCGACCAAACTTTTTTGTTACACACCCCCAGGAAGCAGCCCCGTAGCAGCTGTCTAACTCCTAGGTACCTATTTACTGTTATGTGAACAGGAACATCAGGGTGTAAGAAATTCTGCCCATTTGTTTTCGCCTCCACCGGGGATCGAACCCGGAACCTCAGGATTACGAACCCCGAGCGCTTTCCTCTCAGCTGTCAGGCCCTCCTTGCATTATCTTATTCTCCACAAAACTGAGCTCAAGGTCAACCTTACGCAACTCAACATCTTATCGCCTTCCCACTCGCCCTCCAACCCCAACCAGGTTGAAACTTCAGGAAAGAGAGAGGCTAACACTCACTATACATTGAATCGTTGTCATCAAGGATTACGTCAGCCCTATAGACTGAGCCTCAAAGCTTTCTACAAACTACGTTCTTGAAGGTTAATTGCTTTGTTTATATAATAATTAATTGTTATGGCCTACTCAAGCAAAAATTTCTTCGTTTCGTTTGATTTATTGTTGTGACGAGTAGTGGCGCCGAATTCTTCTTTCATTTGATTGAATTTTGGAGTTTTATCTCATGGACAGGATCCTCTTTCGATTATAGGCAACACGTTAACATCCCTCTAGAGGGAAAACTCACTCACTCACTCACTCACTCACTCACTCACTCACTCACTCACTCACTCTCTCTTTCTCTCTCACTGACTCACTCACTTTCTCTCTCTTCATCTAGAGTCAAGAGGAAACTCTCTTAGCTCGTCCCGGGGAATTCACACACTCTCCTCCTCACCGGGAGACTCAACATCAGTTGAGAACTGCAAGGTGTAGGTGTGTAAATCATCTGTCATGTACCTCCTCCCACTCTCTCTCCCCTCTCCACTCCCTCACCTTCTCTCTCTCTCTCCCTCCCTCCACTCCCTCACCTCCTCTCTCTCTCTCNTTCACTGTGGAAGTCCTTCAACGTTGAACAGCGATTTTAAAATTTTGCACTAAATCTATATATATAAACAATGAAACGTAAACTGTACGTTTTATGCACAAATATCGAGAATTTTCATGGCAAAAATTGGTGGCAGTTCGAGGATAGGAGTATGTGCGCGTGGACACGCACCTGTCAGCCCCGTCACTCGCTCGGACACGTGAGTGACAGGCAAATAACCTGATGATTAATTACAACCTGGTATAATTACCTGGGGCGAGCTACATTATACACACGCCACCATCACCTGACTAGCCAATGTCTTCATTATGTCTGATCCGCTATATTCATCATCCTGATCTAGTTTAACCAACTGGGAATTCCGTTTTCGGGACCAAACTTATATCGTTTAACATACGATAACTGGAAGGAATGGAGAAGTATGTGCTGTTTTTTTAATACATAACCCAACATTCACGCGAGGTTTCTCTCCGTCCTGGAGCCTCCTGAACGTCAAGGACGGGAAAAACATCTACTACGGGCTCACCATAGCCCGTGCTACTTGGAACTTCTTGTTCTAAGTAGCGAATCTTTAACAACAGTCAAGGACGGACTGAAACACAGTCATTTTCTTTCTAGATGTAATATGTTGGTTGGTTGTTTTGCTCTCAGGAAAGTTGCTAATTTGCTCTCAGTGACGGCATAACCATGTTTTGTTTTTGTATTAAACGATAACAAAAATCTGATCGAACTGAAAGGTCGTCCCGTGCTTAAGACGGGAATGGGCGACCGTTCTGCCTACAAAACGGTCGAGTGCGTGCGCTTACTATTGACAAAGTTGCTGGGTTGGCCCACTCTGCATTGATCTTTTTATACTATAAGACACACAAACCTACATTTGAGAGGCGGGGCCAAAAGCTGAGGCTCAAACCCGCAAGTACAACTATGTACATGAACCCTGCTAATGGATCTGTACTATAAGAGCTGTACTGTTTGCCTAAAGTTGCAAGCCAAATGTGTATGGCTAAGCCTTACCCATTTTTTCAAGGGGAAGGGGGGGGGGGTGATCTTGGGTACGGGACGTGTAGAGGCTTGTGGCGGTAGCCTAAGATAAATGCTTTAAGACATAATAATAGCCTTTATAGAACCAACCTTCTTGCGATTTTCATGAAATCTAGTGCAAAATATTTGTTGTGATTTCCGTAGAGTTTCATGTGATAGCAATAATATATTTTCTGAGACCAATACAATTGTTTCAGGGTTTCTTAATAATATATTTTCTGAGAGAAGGGGAGAGGTGGAGACCGAGGTTAAGGGAAGGAGGGAAGAATAGGGGAAGGAGGGAAGAATAGGGGAAGGAGGGAAGAATAGGGGAAGGAGGGAAGAATAGGGGAAGGAGGGAAGAAGAGGGAAAGGCTGGGCCGTCTTAACAGCATTATGGGCCCCTGGGCACCCCAGTGTGCTGGGGGGGGGGCCCCTCACCACACCCACTCAAAGGAATAAAAGTTAAATGGTCAATAATATAACGCTCTGTGTTGCCTTCTTTGAGGCTGTGGGTCCCTATAATTGCACCAGAGGTGGTACCTCCCATGTATTAAACATATATATTTATTTTATTGTCACTTCAACAAAACTGGTGTTAAAACATTAGTTGCTGCCCTCCAGCATGTTTTTAATCAACATGATAAACATTTGTGCAATACACAAGGCTTGAAAAACGCAATGGTTACTCAGTCAGCAACACAGATTAGATGGCACAATAGGAAATTACTACGAACTTCTTGTTATAACAAGTACTTGTAGGATTTCTTTTCAGAGAATTGCTTTATTATTGGCTTGAAGTCAATGGACATCAGGAGGTCATTGTTCATGCACATGAGTGAAAGCCAGTTCAAATAATGCTGCCCCATTGTGCTACGAATTTGTTTTTTATTTTATAAGTTTCAGTCTTGAAAAAGAAGTTTCTCCTGTACAGTCGGTCACCATCATATGAGCACTCTGAGTGCAGTTTCAAAATTCGGGAATACAAATTTCCAATTATCCGAAATTGTTTTCCTGTTCAGTGCAAGGAAAGTCTCACAATTTTCATCACGAGCCGTGTAGTGCTTGAGATGCTCACATTCATTTAAAAGGTTACCTTGAGGTTACCTTGAGGTGCTTCCGGGGCTTAGTGTCCCCACAGCCCGGTCGTCGACCAGGCCTCCTGGTTGCTGGACTGATCAACCAGGCTGTTTAACGCGGCTGCTCGCAGCCTGACGTATGAGTCACAGCCTGGTTGATCAGGTATCCTTTGGAGGTGCATATCCAGTTCTCTCTTGAACACTGTGAGGGGTTTGCCAGTTATGTCCCTTATGTGTAGCGGAAGCGTGTTGAACAGTCTCGGGCCTCTGATGTTGATAGAGTTCTCTCTCAGAGTACCAGTTGCACCACTGCTTTTCAACGGGGGTATTCTGCACATCCTGCCATGTCTTCTGGTCTCATGTGATGTTATTTCTGTGTGTGCAGGTTTGGGACCATCATCGGGTCATCAAAATTCAGACCTTTGTAATTCCATATTAGCCAGATGTTCACACTTTCTCTTTAGTGCATCAGAAGCAATGGTTTTCAATTCACTGAAGAAAGAAAACAGATTTCTAATCTGTGAATAAGCCTCTACACGTTTTGTCATTTCTAAGAGTAGAGTGTTCAGAATAGGGAGGAAACTTTCTAACTTGAATTTTTCGTTTTTTTCTGAGAAGTAACTCTTCTGCTGATCCACCATATCTACTAAGACACACACGTCGTTCTCGTTCCTGTTTTTCCCATCACTAATCTATATCTGAACACATACTTCTGGCTTCGAATTCTTATTCACTAAATTGGTCTCAAGTTTCCTGAGGATAGGTTTTCATAGACTCGAGAAGATTCGTGGCAACCAGGATGTTCACATCCTTTGATTTCAGGATTGTGTTCGTTTTGTTCATTCTTTCTAGCTTGTCATGCCAAAGAATTGTGAGAAAGATTGTTTCCAGGTTTTCCATTTTTGTGCTCAATCCTTCTGCCTCTCGCCTTCTATTCGTCTGTTGTTCATTGCCAGGTGATAGAGAGTCCAATGCATGTTTTATTTTCTCCAAACCCTTCAACATTGTGATGCATCAACAACATCACAATGTAATGACCAGCGTGTGCGAGACAGACGCTTGACCACAAAATCTTTTCCTAAAGATGGTATCAATGTCAGCGATGAGTAGAACCAGCAAAAATGAATACAGATACTGAACAAAGTCAAAGAATTTGACAGTCTGTAGACAACACTCTGCTGCTTTTACTCCCATCAAGATCGGGCTGTGTCCAGCACACGTGACATAGATGGCAAACTCGTTGAGTTCATGAATCCGTGATTGCAATCCAGTACAATGTCCAGACATATCTGAGACATTATCGTATGACAGACCACGGCAGTTTGATAATGAGAACCAAATTCCACTGAGAAAATCCACAACAGTGTCTGTTAGATCCTTACCTCCATGAGAAAAGATGGGAATGAACATCAAGAAACGATCCACAGGCTCATAGCCTTTAATGTATCGGACAGTAAATGTCAGTTGATCTGTGTGTGAGATGTCTGGAGTAGAATCTACACTTACTGAATAATACTCTGACTCTTTTTACTTCTTCAAGAAGAGTATAGAGAACCTGTTGTCCCATTAATTCAAGAAATTCCTCATAAATATTTGCAGATAAATATGACGTATTCCCTTTTCCAGGATTTCCATACATTGAGATGTTCTTCCAAGAAAGGGGCTACCACTTGGGCTAGACGGTAGAGAGACGGTCTAGCTTCATGCAGGTCGGCGTTCAATCCCCGACCGTCTAAGTGGTTGGGGCACCATTCCTTCCCCCGTCCCATCCCAAATCCTTATCCTGACCTTCCCAATGCTATATAGTCGTAATGGGTTGGCGCTTACCCTTTGATAACTCCCTCCCTCCCTCCAAGAAAGGGTCAAATTCACTCAGCAGCTCTAGTATACCTAAATTGTTGTCATCTTTTGCTAACCCAATAATCTGATTTTCACGTCAAACCTCTAGAGGCAAGAAAGCGAGTTACAGAAACCACACGTGTCAACACTTTATGCCAATATTCCTGCTCTGAGCAATATTGCTCAAGTAATGAAGAATCTACACTTCCAGTTTCTTCATGATTTATTAAATATGCTGTCATGCACATTCGATGTTCTTCTCCATTTTCATGTTCTACAGTAACATTGCTGTGCTTCCACTAATTGAACCCCAATGTAGCAAAGGGAGATTCTTTCTTGGTCTATTAGGCGACATACAAAGCAGTACAAACAACCATGGGATAGTGGATAGACTAACCATTCACGTTTTACATACTCTCCATTCCGCAGTTCACGTTTGAACACATTCTTTCATAAATACCTTGCCTTCATATTCTCTACTCCAGCTGTTTTATGCACTCTGAGGGAGTTTGAAAGGTTAATATCATGATTATGACATGATGAGAGCCCACTACGAATCCAGTAATCTATTGTGTTAGTATCATTAATGCTCCATAGCCCCGGATCTGTCTCTTGGATTGTAAGCTCCTTTACTGTTACAGATTTAGGCATGTCCTCTTGTAAAATGTCACCAGCAGCAGCAGCAACAGGCACTGATGGCATGTCTGCTGAAACTGGAGGACTGGCAGCTGGAATGGATATAAATGTGGATGCTATACCTGAAGGAACAGCACTAGTGGCTGACATTGCAGGAGTGGATGCTGATGTGGATGCTATACCTGAAGGAACAGCACTAGTGGCTGACACTGCAGAGTGGATGCTATATGTGGATGGTATACCTGAAGGAACGTCACTAGTGGCGGACGATTGCAGGAGTGGATGCTATGTGGATGCTATACCTGAAGAACAGCACTAGTGGCTGACATTTGCAGGATGGATGCTGATGTGGATGCTTATACCTAAGGAACAGTACTTTGGCTGACATTGCAGTAGTGGATGCTGATGTGGAAAATTGCTAGACTGAGGAACACGCATTATGGCCTGACATTGCAGAAGTGGGATGCTGATGTGGATGCTATACCTGAAGGAACAGCACTAGTGGCTGACATTGCAGTGTGATGCTGATGTGGATGCTATACCTGAAAGAACAGCACTAGTGGCTGACATTGCAGAAGTGGATGCTGATGTGGATGCTATACCTGAAGGACTGGTATAAGTGGCTGTCGTTTCACCTGTGTCGAGCCACGATGCTTCTTTTAGAATTCCTATTTTCTCCTTTTCCTCTGCCGCTCTCTTCCTCTTCTCTGCTCCACTCAAAACATTACGTTTCAGTTCTGCTGAAAGCGTTATCCACCTGGAAATATATATCTGAAATATTTATATTTACTCCCACACCAGGATGTAGGCTTATATATATAAGTGTGCTTGCAACCAGACCTAAATATTAAACATTCTACTACCATAATGAATGTGTCCTATGCTAGTGGGGCCCCTATGCTAGTGTGGTCCCCTTGCAAGTGCCCATCGGGCCCCTATGCCCGGGCAAGTGCCCATCGGGCCCAGGTGGTAAGACGGGTCTGGGTGAAGGACGATTGGAGTGACGAAGACAAACAAACAGATCAAGGGTGAGATGAAGTCAAGAGTGTGAAAGGGGAGGAAAGGTGTAGAAAAGAGAGGAAGAGACCCGGGTGCAGCCGGATACCCCTGATATATATATATATATATATATATATATATATATATATATATATATATATATATATATATATATATATATACAAGTGGAAATGTTTGTCTGTTCGAGGTTGGAAGGAGAGGAAGGAAAATAGGGATGAAGAGGGGTGAAAATGGGGACAAGAGGAGGGTGGAGATAAGGAGGGAGGGAGGGAATTATCAGGGGGGAAAACGCCAGGCCGTTATGACTATATAGCACTGGGAAGAGGTCAGGATAAGGATATGGAAAGGGACGGGGGGGGGAGGAATGGTGGCCCCAACTACTTGCTAACGATCGGGGATTGAACGCCGACCTGCATGAAGCGAGACCGTCGCTCTACCGTCCAGCCAAGTGGTTGCGAGGGGGGGGGGGGCTATGGGAAAAAATGGGATTTAATTTCTACGTCTGTGGTAGAAATTAAACTAAAAAAAAATCCTTTAATGACACGAATAAAGGAGAGGGGATAACCGTCTGATACATGACTGGTGGTTCGGGGAAGTTTAAAAGTCTCAGTTGAGCACCAGTTATAGCTACTTTTGAGATCCTTTCTTATTATGAGCATTCGTAGCCTGACTGGTAGGACAAAGGTGTCGCATTTCCAGGACCGAGTTCGAATATATGAGCTTTCTTGCATAGGCCAATATAGGCGTTTTGCGTTTTGTTATTCATATATTTTTTTCTGATTGCAAAACACTGGTAAAAATTGCTCTTACTACTGATTCAAAATAGATTATACATGGCCAGGATGTGCGGCTCAGTGGTGGGTCAATTGAGCATAATTCAAATTTATGTGCATAAAGAAAGGCGAAGTTATAATGTCTTAATCATAACAAATTGCACTGAAATGCAGGAATATTTTCTCAAGCAAAGTTTGCAGAGCAGCACAAATGGGAGAAGGTAGAACAATGGACCACTACCATCACCACTACCACCATCACCACTACCACCCACCACTACCACTACCACTAACATCACTACCACCACCACAACCATCAACACCACTACCACTACCACCACCACAAACCACCACCACAACCACCACAACCACCACCACTACCATCACTACCACCACTACCACCACCACTACCACTACCACCACCACTACCACTACCACTACCACTACCACTACCACCACCACAACCACTACCACTACCACCACCACAACCATCAACACCACTACCACTACCACCACCACAACCACCACCAAAACCACCACAACCACCACCACTACCACCACCACTACCATCACTACCACCACTACTACCACCACAACCATCAACACCACTACCACTACACACCACCACTACCACTACCACCACCACTACCACTACCACTACCACCACCACAACCACCACACAACCACCACCCACAACCACCACAACCACCACCACTACCATCACTACCACCACCACTACCACCACCACTACCATCACTCACACCACCACTACCACCACCACTACCACCACCACTACCATCACTACCACCACCACTACCACCACCACAACCACCATCACTACCACCACCACTACCCCCACAATTACCACCACCACTACCACCACCACCACCACCACCACTACCACCACCACCCCCACCACCACTACCACCACACACATCATTTCTGTGAAGCGGAAATACGGTGAGAAGCCCTCAAGGTCTCTGACCTCACATTAGTCCAAGTTGCCCTCAAGCCTGAACCATTCCATGTGGCCCCTCAAGTCTGAACCATTCCATGTTGCCCCTCAAGTCTGAACCATTCCATGTTGCCCTTAAGCCTGAACCATTCCATGTTGCCCCTCAAGTCTGAACCAATCCATGTTGCCTTAGCCTGAACCATTCCATGTTGCCCCTCAAGTCTGAACCATTCCATGTTGCCCCTCAAGTCTGAACCATTCCATGTGGCCCTTCAAGCCTGAACCATTCCATGTTGCCCCTCAAGTGAACCATTCCATGTTGCCCCTCAAGTCTGAACCATTCCATGTGGCCTTCAAGCCTGAACCATTCCATGTTGCCCCTCAAGTCTGAACCATTCCATGTTGCCCCTCAAGTCTGAACCATTCCATGTTGCCCTCAAGTCTGAACCAATCCATGTTGCCCTTAAGCCTGAACCATCCATGTGCCCCTCAAGTCTGAACCATTCCATGTTGCCCCTCAAGTCTGAACATTCCATGTTGCCCTTAAGCCTGAACCATTCCATGTTGCCCCTCAAGTCCGAACCATTCCATGTTGCCCCTCAAGTCTGAACCATTCCATGTTGCCCTTAAGCCTGAACCATTCCACGTTGCCCCTCAAGTCTGAAACCATTCCATGTTGCCCCTCAAGTCTGAACCATTCCATGTTGCCCCTCAAGTCTGAACCATTCCATGTTGCCCCTCAAGTCTGAACCATTCCATGTTGCCCTCAAGCCGGAACCATCCATGTTGCCCATAAGCCTGAACCATTCCATGTTGCCCCTCAAGTCTGAACCAATCCATGTTGCCCTTAAGCCTGAACCATTCCATGTTGCCCCTCAAGTCTGAACCATTCCATGTTGCCCCTCAAGTCTGAACCAATCCATGTTGCCCTTAAGCCTGAACCATTCCATGTTGCCCCTCAAGCCTGAACCATTCCATGTTGCCCTCAAGCCGGAACCATTCCATGTTGCCTTCAAGTCTGAACCATTCCATGTTGCCCTCAAGCCGGAACCATTCCATGTTGCCCCTCAAGCCTGAACCATTCCATGTTGCCCCTAAAGCCTGAAACCATTCCATGTTGTCCCTCAAGCCTGAATCATTCCATGTTGCCCTCAAGCCGGAACCATTCCATGTTGCCCCTCAAGCCTGAACCATTCCATGTTGCCCCTAAAGCCTGAACCATTCCATGTTGCCCCTCAAGCCTGAATCATTCCATGTTGCCCCTAAAGCCTGAACCATTCCATGTTGGCCCTCAAGTCTGAACCATTCCATGTTGCCCTCAAGCCGGAACCATTCCATGTTGCCCCTAAAGCCTGAACCATTCCATGTTGCCCCTCAAGTCTGAACCATTCCATGTTGCCCTCAAGCCGGAACCATTCCATGTTGCCCTCAAGCCGGAACATTCCATGTTGCCCCTCAAGCCTGAACCATTCCATGTTGCCCCTCAAGCCTGAATCATTCCATGTTGCCCCTAAAGCCTGAACCATTCCATGTTGCCCCTAAGCTGAACCATGTTGCCCCTAAAGCAGAACCATTCCATGTTTGCCCCTCAAGCCTGAACCATTCCATGTTGCCCCTCAAGCCTGATCATTCATGTTGCCCCTAAAGCCTGAACCATTCCATGTTGACCCTTAAGCCTGAACCATGTTGCCCCTAAAGCCTGAACCATTCCATGTTGCCCCTCAAGCCTGAATCATTCCAAGCTCTTATAAGGCCTTAATTCATTCTGCCGTCAAACCCCCTCTTGGTTTTTTCCCCTTCGTCTTAAAGGGGAAAAAATGAGGGACATATTGTCTGTTATTGTCTCCTGTTCGCATCCCACTCATCCACCAGTGATAATACTCCAGGAAAGGAAGACAACACACGAGACAACGACGACAGGTTCGTCGTCTCACAAGGTAAGGCAGTAAGATGACACGACAGCATGACTCTGGCCCAAGACGTCCTGGGATAAAATAAAGGTATTTTTTTTCTTTTTAGAGTGACTCCTCCTTGCCTCCACGCGAGAAGTGTAAACTCTCCTCTTAAGACAATAGATTTACTCTCGGGACTCCACCAGATGTGTTCTTAGTTCATTTTCTAATATTTTCTAATAATATTTGTTTTCATTAACGAANTAATTCATGAAAACTTGGCCTATTAGGCAAATCGGGCCTTGCATAGTAGGCTGACAAGTGCGGTCTGGCTATAGGTACGACATATATATTATAATATATATATAATATATATATATATATATATATATATATATAATATGCAAACAAGCCTGAATGGTCCCCAGGACTAGATACAACTGAAAACTCACACCCCAGAAGTGACTCGAACCCATACTCCCAGGAGCAAAGCAACTGGTAACTACAAGGCGCCTTAATCCGCTTGACCATCACGACGGACATAAGGAAGTGATAGCCTGAGCTATGAACCACTTCCCCGCCGGCACCGGATGGTTATCTTGGGCATAGCATTTTATCAAATCACCTCATTTTTTGGGCAACACGTGAGGAACACAAATGCAAACAAGCCTGAAGGTCCCCAGGACTAGATACAACTGAAAAACTCACACCCCAGAAGTGACTCGAACCCATACTCCCAGGAGCAAAGCAACTGGTAACTACAGGGCGCCTTAATCCGCTTGACCATCACGACCGGACATAAGGAAGTGATAGCCTGAGCTATATGAACCACTTCCCCCGCCGGCACCTGGATGGTTATCTTGGGCATAGCATTTTATCAAATCACCTCATTTTTTGGGGCAAACACGTGAGGAACACAAATGCAAACAAGCCTGAATGGTCCAGGACTAGATACAACTGAAAACTCACACCCCAGAAGTGACTCGAACCCATACTCCCAGGAGCAAAGCAACTGGTAACTACAGGGCGCCTTAATCCGCTTGACCATCACGACCGGACATAAGGAAGTGATAGCCTGAGCTATATGAACCACTTCCCCGCCGGCACCTGGATGGTTATCTTGGGCATAGCATTTTATCAAGATAAGATATAAGATACCAAGATAACCATCCAGGTGCCGCCGCGGGGAAGTGGTTCATATAGCTCAGGCTATCACTTCCTTATGTCCGGTCGTGATGGTCAAGCGGATTAAGGCGCCCTGTAGTTACCAGTGCTTTGCTCCTGGGAGTATGGGTTCGAGTCACTTCTGGGGTGTGAGTTTTCAGTTGTATCTAGTCCTGGGGACCATTCAGGCTTGTTTGCATTTGTGTTCCTCACGTGTTGCCCAAAAAAAATGAGGTGATTTGATAAAATGCTATGCCAAGATAACCATCCATGTGCCGGCGGGGAGTGGTTCATATAGCTCAGGCTATCACTTCCTTATGTCCGGTCGTGATGGTCAAGCGGATTAAGGCGCCCTGTAGTTACCAGTTGCTTTGCTCCTGGGAGTATGGGTTCGAGTCACTTCTGGGGTGTGAGTTTTCAGTTGTATCTAGTCCTGGGGACCATTCAGGCTTGTTTGCATTTGTGTTCCTCACGTGTTGCCCAAAAAATGAGGTGATTTGATAAAATGCTATGCCCAAGATAACCATCCAGGTGCCGGCGGGGGAGTGGTTCATATAGCTCAGGCTATCACTTCCTTATGTCCGGTCGTGATGGTCAAGCGGATTAAGGCGCCCTGTAGTTACCAGTTGCTTTGCTCCTGGGAGTATGGGTTCGAGTCACTTCTGGGGTGTGAGTTTTCAGTTGTATCTAGTCCTGGGGACCATTCAGGCTTGTTTGCATTTGTGTTCCTCACGTGTTGCCCCAAAAAATGAGGTGATTTGATAAAATGCTATGCCCATGATAACCATCCAGGTGCCTGCGGGGGAGTGGTTCATATAGCTCAGGCTATCACTTCCTTATGTCCGGTCGTGATGGTCAAGCGGATTAAGGCGCCCTGTAGTTACCAGTTGCTTTGCTCCTGGGAGTATGGGTTCGAGTCACTTCTGGGGTGTGAGTTTTCAGTTGTATCTAGTCCTGGGGACCATTCAGGCTTGTTTGCATATATATATATATATATATATATATTATATATATATATATATATATATATATATAATAATAATTCTCACACGAATTTTCTCAATAATTCTTATGTTTCTTTTCACTGTCGATGGTAATTGAAAAATAAAATCTCCAAAATTCAATTTTATTTGAATAAATTTTGGAGAACTGATTTTCAATTGCCATCGACAGCGAAAAGAAACATAAAAATTATTGAAAAAAATCCTGTTAGAATTTTTCATCTTACCTTTTTGGTTATATTCAACAACATATATTTACAAGAAAGACTGCTAACAAATATACTAAACATATATATATATATATATTTATATATATATATATATATATATATATATATTTATATATATAATATATATATATATATATATATATATATATATATATATATATATATATATATGTCCCGCAACTCTGATGAGCCTGTTGGTCGCCCAGACGGAATCACGGTGAACCCCTGGAAGAATGGTAGACAGTTGGTGTGGGACTACACTTGCGTTTCAACTTTAGCAAATACCTATGTTGACTTCAGTGCTACACAAGCAGGTAGAGCTGCCAATCACCGGGAAGCGGCCAAGTCACGTAAATACAGAGACCTTGAGCACCACTACAATTTTGTCCCCATTGCCTCAGAGACACCTGGTGCCTGGGGAAAGTGCTGCCAGCTTTTTGAAGGAGTTGGGGTGTAAGCTAATCGAAACAACTAGAGACCCTAGAGCTGCCAGTTTTCTTTTTCAGCGCCTTAGTGTGGCAATCCAGAGAGGAAATGCTCACTGCATCCATGGTTCCTGCCCGCCATCTGAGGAGCTGGAGGAGCTATTCAACTTGTGACAAGCAGTCTTGTACCCTGCATGTAATCAATATTGTAACTTTTTGTGTAATGACATTTTCAAATAAAGTTAGATAAATATACACACATACCAAAAGAATAGGGGTGGTAGGAGAAGAAAATATCAAAGTGTTCAGTGAGGATCCACAAGGTCTTCTCTGAGTACTCTTTATTTCTTCTCCGAGGCTATGGGTCCCTACACTTGCACCAGAGGTGGTACCCCTTCTAGGTAATATATATATATATATATATATTATATATATATATATATATATATATATATAACGAGAGAGAGAAAGAGAGAGAGATAAAGAGAAGAGAGAGTTGGAGGGTAGGAGAGAGCGAGAGACAGACAGACCCACAGATTAGGCCAATGCCAGAGGTCCTTTGTATACATATGCAATATATATACACACACACACAGACACGAAGCTTATATTCCACTCTAGTTGCAGTTGTAAAACACACACACACACACACACACACACACACACACACACACACACACACACGTCATGTAAAGCTGGGAGATCAGGAGTCTCAAAGCAATTACAGACAGTATTACATGCCTGCGGGACAGCTCCGTAGAGAGTCCTGGTTAATGGTGCGTAAATACCTTTTTTTGTTGTAATATATGTAATATTCGTGAAGCAGGAAGCAGCCCGTAGTAGCTGTCTAACTCCCAGGTACCTATTTACTGTTAGGTGAACAGACGCATCAGGGTGAAAGAATCTCTGCCCATTTGTTTCGAGTGCTGTCCACTCAGCCGTCAGGCCCCTCATATATGTGTGTGTGTGTGTGTGTGTGTGTGTGTGTGTGTGTGTGTGTGGAATAACCAGAAATATGGAAGGCGGCTAATGTGATCCCAATATACAAAAAGGGTGACAGGAAAGAGACACTGAACTACAGGCCAGTGTCCTTAACTTGTATACAATGCAAGGTGATGGAGAAGATCGTGAGAAAAAAATCTATTTTTTTTTCTTATCTAGCAATAGAAGCAGAGAGTTACAGTGAGGGGTGAGACCTTAGATTGGCGTGAAGTCACCAGTGGAGTCCCACAGGGCTCTGTACTCGGTCCTATCCTGTTTCTGATATGCGTAAATGATCTCCCGGAGGGTATAGACTCATTCCTCTCAACGTTTGCTGACGACGCCAAATTTATGAGAAGGATAAAGACAGAGGAGGACAGCTTGAGGCATCAAGACGACCTGGACAAGCTGCAGGAATGGTCGAACAAATGGCTGTTAGAGTTTAACCCAAGCAAATCTAATGTAATGAAGATAGGTGTATGGAGCAGGAGGCCACATACAAGTTATCAATTGGGAGATGAAATTCAAAGTCAGAAAGAAAAAGTCAGAGAGAAAGACTTAGGGGTTGATATCACGCCAGACCTGTCCCCTGATGCCCATACCAAAAGACTAACATCAGCGGCATATGCTAGGTTGGCCAACATAAGAACGGCATTTAGATACTTGTGTAGGGAATCATTCAGAACTTTGTATTCCACCTATGTCAGACCAATCCTGGAGTATGCAGTCCCAGCATGGAGTCCATATCTAGTCAAGCATAAGACTAAAAGGAACAAGTTGAAAGGTTTCACACCAGACTATTACCCGGGCTGAGAGGTATGAGCTACGAGGAGAGACTACGGGAATTAAACCTCACGTCGCTGGAAGACAGAAGAGTTAGGGGGGATATGATCACCACATACTAGATTCTCAAAGTAATTGAGAGGTAGATAAAGACAGCTCTTTAACACAAGGGTGCACACGCACTAGGGACACAGGTGGAAATTGAGTGCCCAATGACCGAGATATTAGATTGAACTTTTTTATTGTCATGTGGTTGACAAATGGAATGCACTAGGAAGTAATGTGGTGGAGGCTGACTCCATACACAGTTTCAAGTGTAGATATGATAGAGCCCAATGGCTCAGGAACCTGTACACCTGTTGATTGACAGTTGAGAGGCGGGACCAAACTGCCAGAGCACAACCCCAGCAAGCACAACTAGATGAGTACACATAGGTGAGTACACACACACACACACACACACACACACACACACACACACACACACACACACACACACACACACGATGGTCACAGCTGGAACCATCAACACTACCCCCCCCCCCCTCCTCCAATATCACACAAACCATTTTCACTTCCCGGCGACTTTTCATCATGTATCTATCATCAAAATACACGACCATTTATCACCATACAACTACACACTATCCTCATCACTGTAACTAACATCACTACCCCACGATCGCGATCACTGTAGCCACCATCATCACTGTAACCACCTTCACTGCACAATGCCTTAATCACCATAACCATCAGAAGGATTACGTAACACAACTTAAGCACCCAAAAAAAAAAATGCACTAAAGCTGGTTAAAAAACTTCACTAAATTGACTATGACACAAAATATTTCCCATCAAAAAGTTTTACGCGAGTATAAAATAGGACAATAAAGCCCTAATATAATATGTGAGAGAGAACCGCAGCAAGTGCATCGGAGCGCTCAAAAGCTCAAGGCGTGTACATCGGATATACTGAGATGGGAATTATTGAGAAAATATGACTCCTAGAGGTGTCGGTTTAAATTTATATATATATTATATATATATATACACACACACGAGAGCATTGTCCAGGAAGGATACTCAATTCGCGAGCTGACCATTATTACATATATATTGTTAAAATATTGGAAGAAAAAGGTACCCAGGAATTAGACAACT